>ML681963.1:86804632-87022865 GCA_007922195.1 Podocnemis expansa | reverse complement strand
CCCAGGGGTAACGAAATAGCATGTTCACACAGTGAACTTGCTATTTCGTTTCCCACTTTTTTTCTTATTTCGAATTAACATTTTGTTAATTCGAAATAAGATATTTCGAAATAAGGTGTTGTTTCGAAACAAGTTGTTTCGACACAACTTGTTTCGAAATAACCCTGTGCGTGTGAACACAGCCCTTGTTCTTGAACCTTTCTGTATTTTCTGTTTATTTATTTGATAAGCTCATGACAATATAAACAAGACTGTCTTCCTCTAATTATTAAACTAAATCACAGGACAGCCTATATTGTTAGGAAGCAATGATACTACAAAGGAAAAAGCTATGCTACTAATAGGGCTGGATAGGGAAATATAAGTCAGAGAAAAATAAAAAATATACTGCAGTTATTTTTGGAAATCAGTAGTTGTGATAGACAGGCTTCATAAAGGAATGTTAGAGAATAGTTTCTCTAATACACTTTTCAAGAAGACAATCCTTGAATGCAGGCCGGATGAAAGGAAAACTATACACAGACCTTTGCTAGCATCAATTCTGTTCAGATTTTGCTAGAATCGGCTACATGAATCATACTGGAGATAAGTCAGGTCTTTTACAGATCTGTATGCCCTTCTGCATAATTTAAAATGGTGTTAGGGCACTACTGCATTATAAAATACAATGCTGATGCAATCACAGTAGAAACCATACTGTAAAGATGCCTTGGTAATCAACAGGAACATCTAAAATGTACATCACTTGATTTTCTACACACTATGTGTACAACAAATGCTATAATAAGGAGATAGATCAGCAGTTGATTAAATTACTTCTCTTATTATGAAGGTGTCATTTTGCATAGTCTAGATCACACAAAAATCAACATGTCTGGTATCAACCTAATCATTCCTGCCAACATAAGCATAAAATCATTGCGCGGATGGTCCCTTCCCTCTCAAATTCAATATATTCATCTAAATGACTGAAAGTTCTAATGTGGTACAGTTGCAGCTTTGTCAGTCCGTGGATATTAGAGAGATAAGATGGAGAAAGCAATATTTTTATCAGACCAACTCTCTCTCAACAACAGAAAGTCCAATAAATGATATTACCTCACCCATCTTGTCTCTCTGTAATGTCTAAATCAGGCAGAATAAGGATTTGATAAACAGCTTTAAAAGGGCTTTCCTCATCTCATAATTCTCAGTTTCTTTGTCCCACACCGTCACTTCCCCATCCTAGCCAAACAAACTCTATTTTATTCATGCCAACTGGTCAGAAACCTCATCGCTTTTCTTTTTCTTATCTCTGCTTGTATTTTTCTTGTCCTTGTCAGATGCTTCATCAACTCTCAACTCCTTATTGCTGTTTGCTCTGTCAGAAACAAAGATGATTGGCTAGAGGGAGAAGAAAGAGGGGAAAAGGAAAAGAAGAGGAGTGGAAGTTACATAACAGACAAGGGCAAAGTGTTTGAGAAAATCCATTTGGTAGCCATGCATATGCTGCACCAGCTCCCATCTCAGAGTGTGCACAAGTGTTGTAGCGGCTGGGACTGCACAAAAGGTGGCTTCGAAGTTATTGTTCTCATCAGGCTACAAAGTGATATGCATGCTGTTAATACTCTGTGCAAAAATAGGGATTAGTTCTCCTTGTACAAAAAAAGCCATTTATGTGGTAAACATTCTCTTGCTTTAAGCAAAAAAGAGGCCAGCCAGGTTCTTTGCTGTACTTTGATAGCTGTCACACAGAAATGGCAGCAACACTGTAACAGCAGTAAAGACCACCTGTACTACAATAACTTCCATGCAAAAATGAGCTGATTTGTTAGTATGTAAATGTTTAAACTTTGCCTTGAGGGGCATTCAGGAGCAGAGTGCAATCGTTGTCTTTGATTTTCTTTAATATGTTCAAAGACTAAAAAAAAAAAAGTAATAATAATTACTCTGTCCTTGCAAGACCTGCCATCTATTTTTTAGGTATTCAAATCATCTGAGAAGTTTTATGGACTGAGGTTTAAGTGGGAATTTGGAAATAACAATCCAAACAGAAGTTTACAAAATTAATCCTTATAATCTGTTTCAACAGCCACCGTTTATTTTTCCACTCCCTTAAAAAAATTGCATAATCCTCACATTACTACTTGGTTTCAAGGTAGATGATACTTTGTAGGCAAGTGTGTTGTAGGAAATGGCAAGGAGAAACCAGAAACTTACTGGAGAAGGGAGATGTCAGGTGGGTTAGGCAGCTTGTGGGGGGCTTGGGGAGCAGGAATTTGTGGGAGGAAGAATGACAGTATTTGAGAGGGGAAGGTGGATGTTGGGACATTTGTGAGGAGCAGGGATGTGTTATGTTGGGAAGGGAGATTAGGGTGCCTTTGTATGGAGAAGGAACATGAATTAGGAATGAAGGAGAGGGCATGGAGAATGGTGGGCTAACATGTCAGGAATAGGAGCCAGTGCCATGAGTTGCTGGACACCCTCTACTGCCACTGAAGACAGTTGGAGTTATGGGTGATCAACATCTCAGAGAATCAGGCCCACATGAATGAAAAGTTTCAGAAGTCCCATTTTAAGCTCTTACTACTATGCAATAGAAAGACAAAGGCTGCACTGCATAGAAGGCACAGTGTCATTGCAGAAAGCTGCAGAAAACTAATTCTAACATCAACCAAGCTCCCAGGTCTCAGGTGCAGATAACTGACATTGACATCAGCAAAACAAACCCCAAGATTATTTGATATCATCATGTGTTTAACAAGCGTACTCTTTATATCAACACCACTATAAAATAACTGCATGCTCATTACCCTATATGCAAGCCTAACACATTTCAGATCTATTGAAGCAGAGACCCACCTTGCCTTTTTTCTTTTTCTGGATTAAAAAAAAAAGTAATATTAGTGGATATAGTTGTAGATTTAATACAAATTTTGCAAAGTTGGATGGTGCAAATGTCATTCTTGCTCTCATTTATTTTTGCTATTTAGCTATGCTGATTCGTCTTTCACATCATCATTCATTAAAATCACTGCTAGTTTGGATGCATGTCCAGAATACTGGTACTTACCACACACTTTTTAAAATGGATGTCACAAAGAAACATTGTTCTGGCTTCATTAGATGAGACGTCCCTTTCACACTAAATGCCCTAAACCACTGTCTAGACTTTCTACAATAAACTAGCATTCTCAACTCACAGCTGAAGTTTTCTGCAAGGCCTTTATTGGATGTTCAGTTATACTGCAAAATGAAGTTTGTGAGGATAGATGTAGTGTTGAAATTTCCAGGGCTTACTAGTGCCTAATATACTAGCCTTCCATTAATAAAAGTAGGTTTCAATTTTGGCATGAATTTTTAAGCCATATGAGTTGGGTGGTATGTCAACACCATAAGGCTACCATACGCAGAACATAAGAATGGCTACACTGGATCAGTCTAACTGTCCATCTAGCTCAGTATCTAGTCGCCAACACTGGCCAGTGCCAGATGCTTCAGAAAGAATGAACAAAAACAGGGCAATTATCATGTCCCCACTCGTCTAGTCCCAGTTTCCAATGGTCAGAGGTTTAGGGGCACCTGAGCATGGGGTTGCATCTCTGATTATCTTGGCTAATAGCCATTGATGGATCTAGCCTCCTTGAACTTATCTGATTATTTTTTGAACCCACTTACACTTTTCCCTTCATAGCATCCTATTGCAATGAGTTTCACAGGTTGAGTGTGCAGCTAAATGATAAAATAGCTGCTCAGTGAGAGTTAGTGGAAATTGATATTAATGGGAGCATGAGATGCCTGCCCTTAGCCTCTTGTTATGTAGTTCCTTAGATGTGTCACTCTTTCCTACTTTCACACACAAAAGAACCAGGGGTAGAGACCCAGTGCATGTTGTATGGCATCAGATATTAAAATGGTGCATATAATAAACTGAAAGCAAAATATACTCACTGAAGGACGCTCTGCTTCTATCGTGTTTTCAACTTCCCTAAGAAGAAGAAAAATTGTTTTGAGAAAAAGGAAAGAGCCACTCTCCTACACTGTTTCTGTTACTGGTTTGAGGAGAGCCACTTGACCTTTCAGAAGAGAACTTGAGTTATAGTTCAAACTGGCTTCTACTTGTATAGTGAAAAAGCTTAGACAGAGCTCTCTGTTAACAACTGAGATATGTACCCCAATATCATTTGTGGCAGGGCCACTGCCTGGCATGGATCCTTCTAAATCTGAGGTTGGTAGTGCCAGTGACTGTCAACTAATGAAAACAAAATATGCTCATTAGCTGTGTGTAAAATGAAATCAGCTGCCAAGTTTACACATCTTTGGAGGAAGACAGGACCACTCAAGGAGTGTACCCTATTGGGGTGAGGGATGAAGGACAGAAATAAATGATTGCTTGATTCAGTGTTTGCCTGATGGCCAAAGTTAAATCCAGCTCACAAAGGTAGGTGAAAGCTATCACTCTTCTAAGGTGTAAGAAACTGCTGCTTTTTCATAAGAGATCTAGAAACCTACACAGAGAAATGTGGGGGAGGGAGGTATCATTTATCCTCTTCTTTAGAGAAAAATAAATAGCCCTTGAACTTACTCTGAAAGACTTCTTTTTTCTGAGAAGACCCTCAGGATGAACTCTCCCTCCTGGTGAGGTTCATATGTGGATGGGACGATGACATATTCATTGGGAGGCAGCCGGAAGCGTTCAGAGACTTCTCGCATATTTATATATGATTTACTTCTAGCTTTGGAAGCATTGTAAAGGAAAAAATCCTTTTGTAAGTGTTGCTTGTTACCATGCATCTGTAAACAAAAGAATCAAACACCCATCTTCAGCAAGATCATAACACCATTCCCAGGCACGCCCAGCACAGGCAGCACATTACTTTGGCAGAAAATACCTGTGAAATTAAAACTTTACTTTGAAATACAATATACAGGTGCCTTGATGGCTCAGAAGGCTGACAGAACCTTTTGTTTTAGGTCACCAGCTAGGTCGCTACTAACTGGAAGATGTTTGCATTTGACAGCTGACCTGAAAGGAGGTAGCAGTCTCAACTGTGTTACTAAAGAATGATATCCACATCACAAAAGCCAGTGTCACAAATGACACTATTAACATTCTTGGAATTCTCAGTGTAGAGGCCAGGACTGAAAGATCCTGGAGAATAAACTACCCTGTTAAACACTACAGATTGTTGTCCCTCCAGGAAAGGGCTGAAGCACATTGCGGGCACATTGATGCACTGTCAGTACCCGTGCTGTACATGTTCTGTGGATAAAGAGAAGATTTCATTGTCCAGGGCTGTCAGCTGGGTGTCTTATCACCACTACATTCAATTTAAACTCTAATTTGAGTAAAAAAAGAATTATCCAATTATTTTTGAGAATTAAATTTCTGATAACTTTTGCTAAATTCTACCCACAACTAGCTTAATTTTGCAATACTATGTGGTAATAAAGGGATCACATCCAAAAGTGTCTGGCTGTTTTACAGGATCATTGTTTGTCCCCTGCTGCTTTTAATCTCCAGATGAGATACCAGTTTCTCTTTATTCATGTTGCTAGCAGAGAGTCTACCCTCTGGCTTATGGGCACTGGAACAATGCTCTGTTTTATTCCAAGTCCCAAAGGGACAGCTGTGTTAGACTAGTTCAGCAACCTTGCTTGTTCTTTTCCACTATGTCTGCAATGCTGTAGGCTAGCCTGCACATTGAGATGAATAGGGAAACATACTGCTGAATGACTCTTCCTTCATCAGCAAGTGTCAAGATGGCAGTAATAACAACAAAACAAAACAAAAAAAACCCCACGGTGGGATTTATAATGAAGGAGGTCAGATTTAACAGCCCAGCTAACAAGAGCAATACATAGAAGATATATTTGTAACAAAACAAGACTGATTATGTTACACGCAATATTATGACACTGCCCTTTGGTGGTAGGCATGATGGAAGATGCAAAGCTGCCAAGCTTTTGTGGCATCCTGAGAGGTAAAATGGAAATTCCCCACCAACCTCAGATAAACAAAAACTTCAATTTTTAATATAATTAAATATGAAAATAATGTAGTCACTGTAAATGGTGGATCCTCTGTAACATGAAGTTTCTAAAATCAGGATTTGAGGACATCAGTAACTCAGTCAAAGGTTATGGATCTATTACAGGAATGGGTGGATGAGGATCTGTGGCCTGTCTTGTGCAGAAGGCACTAGGCACTCATTCCTAATGTTTTTGGCTTGAGGGCCACAGATATTATTTTTACAAACCTGAAGGGCCACATCACATGTCTGGTTGCCCTGTGTGCTCTGCCTAGGTCCCCAGACAGTGGCTCCCTTCTCCAGCCAGAGAGAGGGGAAATCAGTCCTCCCCTTCCTTTGGCTTCAGCAGGGACTCCATTACCTATGGACTTAGGTGGAGCACTTTGCTATGCTCCCTGCTACAGCCAGGGGGAGGGGAGCACTGACTAGAAACTGTATAATAAAAACAGAAATAAAGACAGTTATGGTCCTGCATATTGGACTGAGAAGGACACATTTGGGAGCCATATGTAACAGATGAACATAGAAGAAAAGGAAAATAAAAAATAGAAAACAAAAAGATATGAGCTCACAATCTTACAAACTGACACTCAAAGCAGAAAGGGTCAGACTGTCACTTGGGTGAAAACACTGAAAACAAACGCAGCTGGCTTACACAGACAGGCACAAAAGTAATGTTATCCGAGAACTTTACACCAAGATGGCAATTCTTCCTCCATTCAGCATGCAGCTCATACCTCTTTCGGCACCTTTGAGAGAAACAAAGCAGGCAAACAGTTAGGATGCTATGGAAGTGAAATTATTTATTTTATGTGGCTTTATAAGAAAACACAAACAAGCATGTGTTCTAGTTCCTAGGCACATTGCAATCAATTAAAGTCCCTTGAACTACAAACATTCTAACAAAGCTCACTCCTTTACTTAGAAAAATCTTCCCTTCAAACTCTCTGGGGGACCCCATAAAATAAATAAAGATTAACACCTTTAGAAGGTGCTGAGCAACACCATTTCCTGTTGAAGTCAACGGGATTCAAGTCAACTTCCTATGAAGTCAACAGGAAGTAAGACTGATCAGTGCCTTTGAAAATCAGGCCATGTACTTCTATCTCGCCTCCTCCTTTCAGTTATTTTTAATCACCATTTGAAGGTACCAAATGGTGTAAAACACCTGACCAAAGAAGTTCAGGATGCTACTGAAGAACCATGTGGGGAAGCTGGGAATGGGGATTCGAGAAGATAGTCTTTCCAGGTAAAATGAGAAGGGCAAATCCTTATCTGTAAATTAATATAATTAATAGACTATGACTATATACACACCTGAATTTCCCTATTCTCTTAGTTCTGTACACTCATAGGAGAGTTCTCCCAGCTATGACATCCTCTCTCCAGGCACTGAATAGTAAAAGCTGCCACTCCTAATTTCTCACCAGAGTTTTAGACTGCTTAGTCCCATTTATTGACAGGCATGACGTACAATTTCTGATTTGGCTTTAAACCAGTCTTTATCTTGTAAAGCCTGCCATAAAAGAGCTGGTAGTAAATATTAGTTAATACTTTATTCCCATTTTTATGCAATAATTTTACAAAGATCATGTTTTGCAGCTTCTCTGTTGCAGACATGATACCTATACTTACCACAGGTACAATCTTTGTGTTTAAAAGCAAAATCTACAGTTCAGGTACACCTGGCTGCATTACAAAATTACCTACTGTCCATGGAGAATTTGTACTGTTGGGCTGAAATTTGGGATCAGCTGAAATATGTAGCCCTAGGGTAACAAACAGTGTCCTGGTAGTGAAGGTACCTCATAAATGGCGAAGCCAATAGTGAGGAGGTTGGCTCCAAGTTTGCGCTCTTTTCTTCTGTTTTTTTGCATCAGTGCAACCAGGAAGCTGCAGACAACCTCATTATCTTCAGGATCATCGTCTTCTTCCAGGAGCTTCAAGCGATACTGAGGATTGGTCCAAAATGTGTCTGCAAAACCCCAGACATCCGCCCCACCCCATTGAATGTATCTTCAGTCCTTTAAGATGATACTCCCTCGCTAAGAGCTGGTCTACATTGCTGGCAAAATTTGGTGGCAGTTGGTAGGCTTGCATAACTCCCATTTGTCTTCCTAACGTCCCTTTATCATGCAGTCTCCACTGCACTGCACTAACAGGAAATGCATTCCTGTCGATGCAGTGCTACTTTTTTTTTTTTTTTTTTTTGGTGAGGTGGTTGTATTAGATCAAGTTCCGGATCAATTGAGTGTGCCTTCACTGCTGCTCAATCAAACCAGAAAATCGATCTGATGGCGACAAATTTGCTGCAGTCAGTGCAGACATAGGCTAACACAGAATCTGCTTTATCCTCTGTTCATCTCTTACATTCACTCCTGGTTTACAGTTAATCTCCTTTTCTACACGTTCTTTGTGCAGGAGTTAATTTCTGCAAGCAAGACTAAAGTTGGCTTATACATGATGTATAACAACATGTGACTCTCTTCACAACATGACTCCTTTATGGAGCAATATTTGCATGTTATATAGTCACTGACATTAGTGCCATTACTGAAGGTGCTGTGTTTGGTTTACCTTGAGTAAAAAAACAACAAGGAGTTGTGTGGCACTTTAAGACTAACAGATTTATTTTTTGCGTGAGCTTTCGTGGGAGAAGATCCCACTTCCTCAGATGCTTCGAAGATGGGTGAACTTACAGAAACGAATGAAACTAAATGCAAGAGGGTGTAAAACATAGGTTCAGGTCATAAAGTAACATCAAATCAGAGCCTGGTTTGCTGTTACTTTATGACCTGATCCTATGTTTTACAGCCCCTTGCATTTAGTTTCATTCCTTTCTGTAAGTTCACCCATCTTCGAAGCATCTGAGGAAGTGGGATCTTCTCCCACGAAAGCTCATGCAAAAAATAAATCTGTTAGTCTTAAAGTGCCACACAACTCCTTGTTGTTTTTTTACTGGACTAGACTAACACGGTTATCCCTTTTGAAATTACCTTGTGTAACCATTCTACCATATTCAATATACACAGGGTTTCCCAACCTGTTTGAAAGAACATTCCTGCTTCCAGTAAGATGTATCATAGATACCCCTGTTATCAAGTCTTATTGATCTTAGCATGTTGTGGTTTTACCTTAGAGAACTGTATTGGAATAGAAAACCAAAGTGAGACTCCCCACAGCTCTCCAATAGGGAGCTTGCTTAATTTGTAGTTGGGTAGCTGAGACTTACAGGAAGATGAGCTAACAAAAGAAGAGCCTGATTTTTTCTGTTCTTTCACAATTTCCCTTCAAAGAATAACTTCTGCCAGGAAAGTCCAAGTATTCATTCTACTTCCTGTTTCCTTTGGTGGCTCAGAAAATAACTGATTTAATGGCTCATTTCACATTCTAGTGAAGATAAAATCCTATCAGATTGACACTAAGGCGGTATTCACACAGCACTTTTGTTTCGAAACAACCCCGTTGTTTTGAAACAAAAAAAAACCATGTTCACACGACGCACAGTTGTTTCGAAACAAGTTAAACCCCATTTGGGGTCAAAACAAACTTGTTTTGAAACCCTTGTTTCGAAACAAGGCGTGTGAACATGTTGTTTCGGAACAAAGTGTTCCGAAACAACATTGGATCCTCAGCACCCTGGCCAGGGAACCCTCAGGACCTTGGCCAGGGTGCTGAGGGCTGTCCCTCAGCCCCAGAAAGGGGGCTGCAGCCCCAGAAAGGGGGCTGCAGCCTCCAGCGGGGTGCGGGGGGGTGAAGCCCTGCCAGGCGGCTCAGCTGGGAGCCCGGGCTATGCCCGGCGCCCCTGACCCACTGGGGGAATCAGGGGGCAGCCCGGGCTGCGGGCTGAGCCCGGCGCCCCCGACCTGCGGCCGGTGTCAGGGGCAGCTCTGGCGGGGGGCTGAGCCACCCCGCAGTGGCTCAGCCCCCCGCCAGTGGCCGCAGCCCCCTTTCTGGGGTTGCAGCCCCCTTTCTGGGCTGCAGGGTGAGCCACAGCAGCGGCTCACCCCCAGGGGGCTGCAGCCCCCTGCAGCGGGAAACGAAATAGCAAGTTCACAGTGCGAACCTGCTATTTCGTTTCCCACGTTTTTCCTTATTTCGAAGTAACATTTTGTTATTTCGAAATAAGGTATTTCGAAATAAGGTGTTATTTCGAAACAAGTTGTTTCAACACAACTCGTTTCAAAATAACCATCTGTGTGTGAATACAGCCTAATTGGTTCCAGAACCTACACCCCTTCCCAACAATCTGCAAGACAAATAAAAGTATCTTACATTTATAGTATTTATGTATTCTTTCATCCTTAATCCCCTGCTGATTTACAAACTATGCATTGTAAAACTGAAACTACCACTGCCTTAGAAACCCTACCAAATCTCTATAATTCAAGTGTTGCTCCAGCCAACACTGAAATGCAGATAGCATCTGAGAAATTCTGCAGTTGTTTTATTGCAGGATAGCAAACGTGTACAACTGAGGGCAGGAAATGAAGAAGAATATATGTCACTGAAACTCTCCAGGCAACTGAAACTGGGAAAATGTAAATATGTAAATGAAATTTGGCAAGCATGCAGAAATTAGTATCTGTCTTCTCAGAATAGGTGGCATGGAATATTTGAACTACAACAAATAGTTAGGGTCTTTTGGGGTTACATTGCTTTTGGTAAAATGGTACTTCCAACACCATGCTGTGGTGTTACCTCATGAGAAACTCAGGAATGTGTCAACTATCAAATGTGTGCCAACTACCAAATCATCAAAACTGTTTTTGCAGAACCTGGATTTTTTTATAGAAACACCAAGTGTCAATGAGGCTGTTGCATGATTCTGCTTACCATGTGAAATCTGACAAGCTCACAAGGCAAGGGAATTTGCTTCTACCAGAAGAGATTTTATTCACCTGGATAATTGCGACAACCTCCTGCAGAGCAGCCTCTCACCCATCGCCCTTCATTGACTGAAACAGTCCAAGTCTGAAGCTTATCAGCCTCTAGAGTATCTGGTGTGAGGTTACAGATCTCTAGTTTTGTAAAGTATCTCATGAAATCGTCAAAAGACATCCTAGAGAAGCACAGGGGGAGAAGAAAAAATAAGGGTATACAAATAATAGGGTTGGACAGATAGTAAACTTGGATGCTGCATTCACATTGAAAATGGATCCCATAAAAACAGTTTCCCCACCCCAAAATCTCAAATCACACAAAGCAGCATGTAAGGAATTAAGTTTATAAATCCCTGTTAAAAATCATGTCATTTTTCTGTTCCCATATCCATGTGTGCCATTTTGAAACTGTCCATGTAATAGATACTGTCATTCCTGCTAATATGGAAACTCAGAAGTACTTCCTTTTCTTCCTGGTTCCACCATGGTCACTCTTTGACCAGTGAAGATTAAATAGATCTGTGATCTAAAATATTGTGTGTATGGACAATCCAGCTGGATTTCCACACCCTCTTATCCACTTCAGAAAAGGTGATACCATGTTGTCCCACATATGGACAGTCTGACTGTAGAGGAATGAAAACCACAAGTTTAAGTAGTCAATTGCATGATGTGTTTAAAGAGTAATGACTGACTGGTAAACACAAGTGGTGTGGAAAATACATCGACTCCAAGAATTTACTGTACAGTAGAATGGGTCAGACAGTTTTAACATGATTTTTCTGTTGCTGGCCAGCTCTTCTGTGCAATCTGAGAACATTATTTTATTTCCTGGATGAAGCTACTATGGAAGTGATATAAGCACACTGCTGTAGTTTGTTTTATCACAGCTCTGAAATGGTTTGCTTCCATAGCCTCCCTGAAAATTAAGGTAAGCTTCAATGTTTTGATACTCATTTGTTTTTAAGCGCAGTTGTCGAGTATCTGACTATGTGGTACTTTGTGAAACCTGAAGACTGATGTTCATATTGCTTTTGCTTTTGTATCAGAGAATGGCCTGAATCAAAATTCTCTATCTACTCATTCTCATTTGTTAGGGGTATTTGAAATCTAAACTTGGATTACACTTTACAAATGGGTCAAGTGAAAATCTGGATCAAGATACCCACAAGTTCAGATTTTTTAAATCTGGATCCAGATCTGCTTCTGAATTTTTTTGCTTGACATCATATCTGTTATTCATGTATTTACTTGGATTTATTTAAAAAAAAACCCTACACAAAGTAAAAGTACTTATTTTTTACTTCTAAAGATGCAATAGATACGTGTTACCCAGTTTGTCCTCACATGATACTCTCTTTGAAAACACTTCCTCTGTGTCACATACAGGCTACATCTATACTCAGAGCCAGGGTTGTGATTCCCATTTTGAACATGTATTCATGCTAGCTCTCATTGAGCTAGTGCTCTAAAAACATACTAGTGCAGCTGCAATAGCACAGCCAGTAGCAACTGGTGGTGAGTACATCCTCCTCCCCTGCAGACATGATGTGTACGTACTCAGGGCAACTAGCTCACGCTGCTGCTCACCACTGCCTGAGCAACCAAGCCTATACTTCTATTTCAGTGTTTTTCAACCAGTGAGCTGCGGCACATTGGTGTGCTGTGAGAACTGCCTGTGTGTGCCAAGAAATTTTATACAAAGGTAATGAGAATTAATGCAAAACATAGTTTCATCTTCAGCAATATTCTATCCAACCAAAATTACAAATCATAAAACCTGTGAAAATTAATCATCAAATTAAAAGCGAGGTATTGGTCTTTTGATTCTAAAAAGTGAACACTGCAAAACGTACGTGGCCAAAGGGCAAAACTGAGATGATGTGTATTTTTTCCTGGTGGATTTGAAACATTAACACATTTGATCCTTCTTTAGCTTGTTGTATGTACTATGTTGCAAACCTCTGTAGTAAGACTGTAACCGTAGTAAGTATGCTGTTTATGAGCAATCAATTCCGCTGAAAAAAGTGGGTGTGCCCTGGAACTGTCTGTCTCATTGAACTATGCTGTGGGTGTCACTGAAAAGGCTGGGAACCACTGCTCTATTTTTAGTAAATAGTTAGTGGGAGTTAGCAGAAGTAGGACTACTCAACCTGTGAATCACAACTCCCACCAGGTGTAGCCTCATGGAGATGCAGGATACCTAGAGATGTCCGTTCATTGCCCCACAGATTTTATACTGACTATTTCAAAATCTTTTAACTCTGCCCATAATCCAGAAGCACAGAGAATAATCCTCTGAAATTAAGTTTATTATTTTAAGGGACAGCAGACAGTGTCTTGTGGGACAGGATTGCCTCGGCTCAAATAGGGAAATACTGCTCCTCCACAAATCCATCCTACATCCACATAGCTGAGCTGGGTGAGATCATAGACTGAAGATCTGCGCATTAACCAGGAGGCAAGAGTGTGATTCCTGGTGCATATAGCCAGACTCATGCTAGGTCAGCTCAAACCAACATGCTCAAAATAGCAGCATGGATGGTGTGGCACCAGTGGTGGCTCACACTGGCTGCCTGAGCCCACAGGCAGGGGGCTTGGGCAGGCTTGTCTTCAGGTGCTGCAATGTCCACACCATTATTTTCACTGCACTAGCCTGAGCTGAGCTAGAGTGAATCTGGCTATCTGCTTTGGGAATCACACCCCTCAACTGTAGTGTAGGCATACATACCATACACGGACATACCTCCTAAATACATCTTACACTGCATCACATCTCCCTGCAGCCATGCAGACATATCCTAAGGTCCTGATCTTCGGAACTACTCAGCACCTGCATTGACTTCAGTAGGATTTGAAGGTGCTCAGCTATTCTAAAAAAAATACAATTCATGAAAGGGTAGATCTTGTTTTCTTTTTGGTGGTCTCTGTATAGGCAAAGCTGGTAGTGTCACCTACTGTTGCCTGGCACATCCTGCAGTATTTATAAGATCCTGTTTATGATGCCACAGGCTGGATTTGGTTGACAAGTTTTGGCAAAAATGGTTCAGTTGTTTCCAAGAATGAGATTAAGCAAAAATGCTGTTTTGCTCGTTAAAAACAACAACAACAACAACAAAACCGTGCATTCTTTTAGTTCATTTCCTCCCATTCTGTGTGTTCCCCCATCTTCAAAGTGTCTGACAAAGTGGGATTTTCTCCCATGAAAGCTCATGCAATAAAAAAATTTGTTAGTCTTTAAGTGCCACAGGACTTCTTGTTTGTTTTACTGAACTAGACTAAAAGGGCTTCTACTTTGGAGCTTAGAAACTCTCTCTTTATTTTAAAATTATACATTTGGCAGCAAGGGAAAGGATTTTTTGCCCAGGGGTTGCTTTTTACTGTTCCCTTGAAAAGCACCCAAATTCAGCAAATTGTAAGCCTTTGGAAAAAAATCTCAGTTTGCACATGCTTATCAGAGGACTGGTAGCAAGAATGTCTGTGCAACCTTAATTTGAAGTGCTGCTGTTCTTTTCAACATCCCTAGCAACTCTCAAGCGTACCTAGTCAGAAACAGAAAACTTTTGGTGGAAACACAACTCCTGAGACAAAAGAATGTGTCCTCACCAGAACTCCCCATCCTCTGCAATCTTGTGCTGTAGTCGAATTTTCTCTGCTTTGTCGATTAAATTCCATTCATCTGAACTGCAAGAGAACAAAAAGGAATCTTTTGCACTTTGAACTGCACAGTTATTGAAGAAATTGCTAATACTTCATTGCTAACCCTGTGGTGTACAAAGCCAACAGCAAGCAAATGAATTTCTAATTCCTCATCATGTTACAGCCATGAATGGTCAGCTGTTTTGGTTATTATTATCTGCAATGCAGCCATCCTAGTCAGTTTTTCTCTTCCTGCTCCCATGCTGGTTTGAAAGAGAAGTTTGATTCACTTCTCTTATTCTGTACCATCCACATTACCGCACCACCACCTCACCCTGCCCCAAAAGCAGACAGGCCCACATACAGACACTTCAGGCTCCGTCCCCCCACCCCCATTTTATGTTCATAGCACTCAGAATCTGCTGTACTGTGGTTATTGTTTTTGGGTCAGGGATGGAAAGAATTACAAACACCACCCCTATTTGAAGCCACAGAGGCTCCTATTTGCAAAACTAGGTTAAAAAAAAAAATCATTTCCTCTCTTTCTCATACCCTTTTCTCCTGTTATTGAGTACATGAAAAGATTACCTCCCTTTCCAGGTCTGTTTTATCTACAACAGAACTTAAGAGACAGGAGAATCTATTGGATGAACCATTTAAGCCAGGTTTTAAGCCATCCTTTTTCCTCTCTGTCATCAAGACTACTCTTCCCTAGTAGCTTTTGTATTTTCTTACAATCCTGTGGGGCTTAAAGTAGACCCCCAGCTAAGCACTCAGTGCAGCCTTCAGAAAAATAGGTACTACTTCTTTGAGCACTGCTCGGATGCATTCAGTAACAGGTGTCTCCGTTCTGGAGCGCCAGATTGGTCGGAAAAACTTGTCCTAGCTTGGCAAAAGAGGGGAGGCGGCCACCACCCCTCGTGCAACCCATGGCTATATATACGGCTGCCTCCCCGCCCCCTCCTCAGTTTCATTTCTTCCGCCTTGCACGTCAGAATTGGAACGTCCACTCCTTGCAACTCGCAAGCAGCCTGTTGCTTGGCCTTTTACTCACTGTCCAGCAGGGCACATCTCTTTGTGGATTTAACTCCACTGCGAGAGTCCCCAACACCAGACCGGAACATCGCATCACTGATGCCAGGTTTTAAACCCTGCACCGAGTGCGGCAAGGCCTTCCCCCGGGACGACGCCCATGGGAAGTGCCGTAGGTGCCTGGGCAAAGACCACATGGTCTCGGCGTGTTCCATCTGTCTCTCCTTCAAACCAAGAATGATTAAGGAGAGGGAACAGTGATGCCGCACCCTAGCCTCGGAGGAGGCTTGGCACCCTTCACCCCAGGCTTCGGGTTCGAGCCTGGCAGTGAGATCCAGCTTGGTGCTGGAGCCTACACAGCACCGTGCCACCAGTGGCTGCCACCGCCGCACCACCTCAGTGCTGACTCCAGTACCGCAGTGCCTACCCAGCGCCTCAGCACCTCGGCACCCATCTAGGTCACCCTCAGTCAGCCCGGCACTGTTGGCACCAGGCTCGCCTCGACACTGTGCCGTATTGTCTCCGGTGCAACGACACGGTACAGCCCAGCCTCACTGGTGCTGACCTCACCCCGGCACCAGCTGACTCCACCCTCGGCACCACAGAGCCCAGTGCCGCAGGAACGGGAGCCTCCCTGCCTGAGCAGTCCTCCCTCTCCCAGCGAGGACTTGCCCATGACTCATGTGGAGTCGCTTCTCGTCCCATCCACCCCGGAAGCGGTGGAGGCAGCACGAGCCCTGCTGCTTCTCCCGACTCCCCCTGCCCCACCTCCAATCAGAAGGGGCAAACCGACTTTCATCTCGAAGGCCTGGGTTCGCCTGGGATGCTCACCCCCACCTTCCAGCCCCCCCCTTCCACCCCAGCGGGGGCTGACACCATTCCACCACCGGCACCAGGTTGGGAATCTCGATCCCCTTTCCCCATCTCCAGTCCAGAAGAGGGACCTTCTAGGGGCTCCAAACATCCCTGGTGCTGCACATCGGCCCCATCACCCTTCCGTTTTCGGCTGCAAGAATGGTCCCCTGAGTGAACTCCCTCCCCTCCGTGGCAGGCCCCCAGTGCCGTGCTGTCCCTGGCACCAGAGTCCTTTACGGGAAACCTCTCAGCACACTTTGACCTGTTGCGCCGGGCCACAGTCCATTTAGGTATGGAGGTGGAGCCCTTGAGTCCCCCCCCACCCCCGATACCCTGTTCAGACCAGCGTTCGCCTCCACAGCGCCCTTAGCAATCCTGCCCCACCTGAGTGTATGGGACCTCGCACACTCCCAGTGGCAGAGTCCAAGCTCCGTCCCCCCGGTTTCGGATACGGCAAGCATGAAGTATCAGGTACCCGAATTGTACTACCCCTTGCTCGCTGGCCACCCAGTTCCCCCTAGGGATGTGGTCCAGATGGCAATGGGGGCCAGAGAACCCCCCAGAGCCTCCCTCCCCCCTGCAGGGAAACTAGGGAGCTGGATCTGTTAGGCTGCAAGGTGTATTCTTCATTGGCCTTTCAATTGCGAGTGGCAAACAACCAGGCTATAACCAGCAGGTACTTGCTGGATGTCTGGGAGTCACTCGGGAAATTTAGAAATATGCTTCCGCTCGAGGCCAGGGACAAGTATGATGCCCTTCTGGAGGAAGGCAACATAATCTTTCAAGACCTCCTTCTTTCAGCCTGCGATGCGGTGGACACCGCTGCCTGCACCATGACCTCGGCGCTTACCCTCCGCAGAGTAGGATGGCTTAGGGAGGCTAGAGTGCCCCCTAACACACAGCAGGCAGTTCTTGACCTGCCCTTTGAGGGGAATGTCCTGTTTCCCCCTGAAACCCTCTCTGTGGTGGGCACAGCCCAGGATCCTCGAGGAGAGGCCAAATATTTCGGCCTTCTTCCTCCTGAACCCTGCCCCCCCCGACTTAGCTCCCCACTTCCCCAGGCAGGACAATTCCTTTCCTTCCCACCTCACTCATGGCGGAAAGTGGGCCTTCACCCACCCCTCCCCAAGGAGGGGCCCCTCTGACCACCACCACCCTCTTTACTCTTAGGGTGCAGGGGACCCTAGGGCATTACTGCCGCAGACGGCCAACCCCCCCAACCCCTGTAGGGAAGGCAGGTCTGGTGAGAACCATCCTCGTCCTTTTTCATTCTTCTCCTTCCCCAATCGCGGGAGCAAGAATTAGATCGGGATGCGGGGGCTGACAATACAACAATGCCTGCCTATGGTGCCGGTACCCCAATACCATAGCTACCACCCTCCACCCCTCACCCCTTAAGCAGCGACTTCCCTGAGGACAGAAACCGCCCCTCTCCTATTCCTAACAGCCTTCCTTCCCGAATACTTCCCACCGCATTCCCCACCCTAACCCTTCGCTGAGGAATGGAGGCGTGTCTCGTTGTAGCCCCGGCTGTGGTTGGGCTCCAAGACGCGCACATCCGAAGCCTACTCGCAACAGGACTGTGCCTGTGGCCATGATGCATGTCCCAGGTAGGCTTCCTCGTATCTGGGTCAGGGGAAGGGGAGGGGACACCCCTGGTGGCACCACCGTCTTCTGCGCTATGACCCCAAGCCCCTTTTGACAGGAATTTCTCCTGCACCCAGAAGGGGACACATCTATGTAGCAATACAGCTACCTGAATAGCCATTTCATCGGGAAGGTATCTCTAGAGCGGGTCTTACCCCTGCACAGGCCCTAGGTATGGCCCACTCCTCCCTTTTTTTCCCACCCACGCACGGTTCCTCATCTCTACCCTCTGGTGATCTAGTGGGAACCAGGGGCCCACCTCAGGAACCCTCACCTTGGTCTACCCTCTTCGAGGTAGCCCACGCTTCCCCGTCCTCATCAAAGCACGGCCAGGGGCACCTTTTTACAACCCTGAGGGCGAACACCTTGTTGTGTACTATATGTCGTGAAACTGTGAAAGGTCTATCCCTTTGAGTGCCCTCCCACACATAGTTCCCGCCTCGGTATCCACTGCCTTCTGGACAGCAGTCTACGTCAGACAGAAGATTCCCTACTTCCAGGGCACTTGCATAATCTTTTGCCCTATGGTCTTATTCCCTGGCAGGACACAACCACCCCCCTTCCACCCTGCCTCCCACGGGACCGTCCCACCATGCCATGTGTAGCCTGTTAGTGCTCCTGCAGTTTTCCCCGTGCACGTTGGCGCTGCCTGGCAGTTCTGCGGTCCCCTCTTTCCTTTCTCAAGGACCCGTTGACACCCACTGCCATTCCGATGGCATGGTACGCAGAGAACCCATTTCTATACAACATATAACAGTTCAGGGTTGTACCCCTTTTATTTGCCCTCTGGCTCGCTCTGGGGAGAAAACTTCGTTGGGTTCTCTGATTCAGGGGTGTCCTTCAGATGCGGCAGCTGCTACCCTGTTATGGTCCCATCCTCTAGCTTAGGAAGGACCCTTCCTTGGCAGCAGAGTTCTTCAATATCCATGTATTGAAGAGTTTTCCTCCTTGGCAGCCCTGGCATGGCAAAGTGGTAGCGTTTTCCCTCTGGCAAGCACCATAGGTACTGAGTCTGTGGCCTTTCACAGCTCTCCTTTGATTCTTCGGTCGCCGAGGGGGCTGACTAGACAGTAGTAAGAGTTCTCTTCCGTCCCTCTCTTTCCCCCTCATGCTTTAGTGAGAGCTTCGAGATGCAAACCCTGCAAGCTTACACCAGTGGGGCCCTCCCCTACATTCCAGTGCCCTGCGGGCGCTAGTAGGCACATCTCATCAACATTGCCTCAAGCCACCTTCCAGTCAGTACCTTTCCGGAACCTTTCTCCTGTGAGAGCCCGGTCATGGTGCCGGCTCGGCTGAAAACATGTGTTTCTCTGCTACCAGGTTGTTAATTAGCATGCCGTAGGCCTCGTCCTGCTTGGCTTGACTCTATACACCGCGACTAGTGTCTTGTGGTCTTCCCAGTCACCCTCGAGCCCATCTCATGACCTTGTATCCTTATTTCTCTCTTTTAACCAGATGGCTTGCTTGGCCGCATCCTAGATAAGGGGCATTGTCATTCCCTTACTTCTCCCTGTGTACTCAGTAGCCGCCAGATCAGTCCATGACTATGTGGCTCCTGCAAAGCCTTCGGGTGCTCTATGCCTACCCTTTCTTTGTTCTCGCGTGAGACGCGCCCATATGGCTAGTCTCATTTACTAGCTTTTAGTGTTCTCCTTCAAGTCCACGTGACACAGCCTAGGCCAGACATTGTAGTCTGTTGGTTACATTCCACGGTTTTCCTCCTAGGCAGGGCACCCACACAATCCGTTTTCTTGGGTTGCGTCCTTTTCTCCAGCTCAGGTGACCTTGTCCGACTAGCGTATGTGTTCTACATCGGTGGGTTCGGTCTTGCCCTGTTCTGGTTGACCCTCAGCTCTTGCTTCTTCTGGGCCCATCAAGGCCCACCTGCCTCTTGACTTTGGCAAGTGTCTTGCTGTGGGGCCTCTACCTTACAGGGCTTGTTGTTGTGCTGAAGGCGGAAGTACCAACTCCACCCACCATCCATCAGCATGGCTAGTAGTCACTATTACTGAATGCATCCGAGCAGCGCTCGAAGAAGAACAGTGAGTTACTCACCAGTAACCTTCCTTCTTCGAGATGGGCTGCTCGGATCCATTCAGGTCCCTCCCCTCCATCCCCACTTCTGGAGTTGGCGACTCTAAGGAACTGAGGAGGGGGCGGGGAGGCGGCCGTATATATAGCCACAGGTGGCGCGAGGGGCGGTGGCCGCCTCCCCTCTTCTGACAGGCTAGGACACGTTTTTGCAACCAATCCAGCTCTCCGGCACGGAGACACCTATTACTGAATGGATCCGAGCAGCCCATCTCAAAGAAGGATGGTTAGTAGTGAGTAACCCACCACTTCATCTTCCAAGTACAGGTATCAGTACAGACAGTGCAGATACCTCATTTTAAGTCTTAAGCAATTACAAAACAAGCACAAGACATTTACAGTGAAATGACTTTCCTTTCACACTCTATAGATTTCTAGGTTTGTTTTCCACCTACCTGTCACTCCAGGCTCCTTTCCATTCCACCTGCCCCCAAGGGTTCCTTAACCGCACCAACTTTATTCTTCCTGCTTTAAATGATGTCTTGTTGAAAAAGAAAAAAATAATTCAGTAAATTATTTCATCTTGTCTGGACTCACAGGAAAATGTATCATCCACTGAATCACTCATACCATTTCCTGCAGCACATACATACTTCTTAGAGGTTGCCTATTTCTCCAGTGATCCAATGGTCTTCCAGCTCAAGGTAGCCTGCCTGCAGACACACTGGAGTTCTCCTTGCCACAGTGTGCCTTGGTTTAACTTGCTGTACATTATCTACACTCCCCTCTCCCCAAGGCCAAAACTCAGATGGGTTTCTACTTTTTCCTTTTCAAGAAAACATAGTTTAATGTTTATTTTGTTCACAAAAACATATAATTATTATTTTTTCCCTATTCTGACAGTACTATGTATTGCTTATGTGTCCTAAACAGCTTCTTCCTGTCTGTGGAAAAGAATAAATCAATACATACCTCTTCCACTGCAGTAACTGAATAGGCGTGACCTTTGACTAGCCCACAAGTCATGCGTGTCTCATACTGCATTGGGACTATGGTCTGTAAAACAAAGAATAAAAACAATAAGAGGCATATGATATAACAGAGCCATCCTCATACTGTTAGTGTTCTCCCTCTGCACTACATTAGGTCACCAAACATGCCACCTCGAAATTGGGACAATAACCATCAGCTCATAGATGTTAGCGGGGGCAGAGCCACATAAACAGTGGTGGCTTTTGGGGTAGGCAAAGCAGGCGGCCACCTAGGGCCCCAAGCAATAAGGGGCCCCATCTTCAATTTGGTAGGCAGAAATGAAAACAGAGAAAAATATAGAAATTGTTCCCATCTAGCACAGCTGGTAGGGCTTGAAGCCTAAGCTCTTTTCACTCTTGGCTCATCAAGGCAAACTATCATTAGGATCTGTGCTTCATCTGAAATGCAGATTTCGCCATTGTCTGCCCATCACCTTAACCCTGACATGCTAAAAAAGCAGGAGCAAGCACTAGAAAGCACAACAGCAGGAACTTTTCAAGTGGCCTCAGCTTTTAATTCCTCATTGTGACCATTTATTTTGCCATTTTAAAAATTTTTTGAAATACTGCCTTTTTCTTTTCTTTTTTACCTGTTCTTTTGCCTTTTCCTTTGACTTTGTGACAACTTTTAATTTGGCTTTTTTTAGCTCAGGTTACCAGATAGGTCCATATAGCTGCTATACCTAAATACAGTGCTTCCCTTAGGCAATCATTACACCTTTGTGTGATGGCTCTGCTGTCTTTCTTTTGATAAATAATTTTTTAGCTTCTTTTGTACTTACTATTTAATATTTTTGAGGGGGCCAGAGTCTTATAAACTTGAGTACTTCAGAGAATTTCATTGAAATTTGGTGTTTTTCATTTATAGCTACACACTAGAAACCTCCTTTTCACTTATTTTTATTTATTATAATTATTTGTATTAACTGTCTCTAGTGCACGTAAACCCAAACCTATATGAAAAATTTGTAAGATTTGACTGCCAAATTTTAAATGTGGTATTTTAGTTATTTTGAGCCATCATTAATGTTAACACTTCTTATTTATTAATTAATGCTCATACTTTTTAAAAAAATTTTAAATGTTCACTTTAACTTTGTAGTTCAGCATTAGCTGATTTATGGTAAGTGAAAGATGATCAACTTACAAGCTTCATGATGGGAAGATCTTTAAAAATACCACACCCAAGAATAAGTTATGCATTCCAGAGGGATAATTATGCTTGATTGGTTCAGCAAAACAAACAAGGAGTCCTGGGTGGTGATATGGGGCAGTTAAGGGTGCAGGGGGGACTGGGGCCACAGGGAAGGTAGCAGGGGGGGCTGATAGTGGGCCTTTTAGGGGGCCCCACAATGTGCCTTTGCCTAGGGCCCCCAATTGCCTAAGGGCATCTCTGCACATAAATCATTGAGTTAATCTAACAATGAGGTTAGATTATAGGCTATTGCTGAGAGATGCTGTATCAGATATTGATGAACATACCAAAAGATGTGGTAGATTATCCATCACCTAAAGTCCTCCAATTTGAAAAGTATTGTAACTCCATCAGTACCAACCTGAATGGACATGTGAGATGAGGCTACCATGTTACTGATTTCAAACCCAGGCCACAGATGTGAGAGGCAAGTGTACACCACTGAGTCTCCCGTACTTTCTCTTTTAAATTATGCTACTAATTCTCACAGCCCATTGTATGAGTGGGTAGAGCACATGCATCTGGAAGCTCTTCGCTCCATCTCTGTAGATGGCTCACTAAGCCTTTCAATTGCATATTCATGCAGAGCGTCTAGTTCATTAACACTATGGGTATGTCCACACATCTCTTATATTCCGAAATATGGCTCTGTCATTTCGAAATAAGAACCGTCATTTTGAAACAGCTTAAACCCCATTCATTTAGAAACGGCTGTTATTTCAAAATGGTTATTTCAAAATAATGCCATTTGGACATGTTGTTTCGAAACAATGCCATTGTTTTGAAACAACTGTTTCGAAACAACATGTCCAAACGGCGTTATTTCGAAATAACCATTTTGAAATAACAGCCATTTCGATAGCAGGCTTTCCCTTAATTTGAATTAACATTTTCTTAATTCAAATTAACTTATTTTGAAATAAGGACTTTATACTTATTTAAAAATAGTGATGTATGTGTGGACATAGCCTATAGGAATTAAATGAGGAAGCTAAACCAAAATCCCAGATCTAGCCCCATCACACTTTGGTGAAGTTTCATATTCTGATCTAAAGTTTGTGGCTCAGGCCATTGCTAGTTTGAATGTACATTCAATAGCATCCAAAGGTATCACAGTCGCTCTGGAGATGGAGATGGAGCATGTATGTCCCTGCCAAGCAATGCAGGGGATCTCATGGTTTTCGGTCACCACATGGGCCTGAGAGTTACCTGACTAATTTGCCGAGGTAACTGCAAGACTCCCTGTGACTTATGCCAGTTAGTAAGAATAAGTAAATGAAAAACCACCATGGCCATTAATAAAGAATTAGAAAATGTACTTTGTTCATTTATTTTTAGTTGTAGTTTTGTTTACTGGTTTATGGAACACCTCATAATACCCTAGTATACTTCATACAGTGTATTTAATTACACCAACAACGTCTTATCAATATGAAGTTTCTTTGCAGCTTGGGCGATTCAGTCTTTGCAGACAGGTGACAGAATGGCAATTTTTTATTTGGACTTGCAAATTTCTATGGTATATGCATTAGTAACATCAGCACTCTTAGAAACATAAAAGCCAATAATCTACACTTTAGGCTGATATAAAGGTGAGAAAATTCTGTGTTCTCATACTGATGCCAGTATCAGGGGCGTCGCTGGCTGGGGGAGGGACCTGGGGCACAGGCACAGGCCCTGCCCCCGGCCTGCCAGCCACGCCCCAGCCACCAGGCCATGCCCCCTGGCCAGGGACAAGGCCTGGCGCTGCTGTGCCGCTGTGAGTGCCTAGGCCCCACATCCCCAGCTGGGATCGGGGCCGCTGCCCACCGCGGCCGCAAGTGGCCAGGCCCCAGATCCCCAGCCGGGGCCGGGGACGGAAGAGGCCACAGGAGGCCAGGCACCGCATCCCCGGCCAGTGATGGGGCCGCTGCGGCCACCAGCGGCTGAGCCCCGGATCCCCAGCTGGGGACGGGGCCACCATGGCCATCGGCGGCCAGGCCCCAGATCCCCAGCCCGATTGGGCCAGAGATCCGGGGCACCAGAGCTGGGCTTCGGGGCACGTACCCCAGGGTGCCCAGCGCTAGCGATGCCCCTGGACAATATTAAAATGCCTTATTATTTTATGTTCTCCTCCTGCATACTTGTGTAGACATGTGCTCTCATTTTCTTTGCAAATATACATTACATTTTAAAATGATTTGTAACAGCTGTGTTTTTTTTTGTTTTTAAAGCCTAACCAATTAAGTTTCAAGTTTGATAGGTGCAGGGGTCAAGGCTCAACCTGCAAGGACTTAGGTACCCTGAGCAATACTTTGCTGAGACATTAATACAGTTGCTGTCCTGATAACCACCAGTCTATGCCCCTGACAAGTTTTTATGTCCAAAGCTGTGGATATCCAGATATTGGAAAGAGAATTGAACACAAGGTTTAGTGGATAAAATCTGCAGTGGACATAAGGGATGACTAGCAGCAAAAAGAAAGCCCAGATGGTCAAATTCATACATATGAAATATGAACCTTTCTCCTACTCCTCTGCTATTTTTGTCACTGGAAAGAACCCTAAAGTCAGAGCACTGTAACAATATATAATACATATTGAATTGTGTTCTGCCAAAAGACATTCCACGCATGTCTGATGATAGCAAAGACATGAAGAGGTGGACATGGAGAATTCTTTGAGTCAGAGACCACAATGATGACTCTGATATAAAAATTGCCCAGATAGAAGAGAACAATCTTGGCTCTAAAAATTATTTTTCATTATTTCTCTTCTGTGTCAATTTCCTCTTTCCCTCTTCCTTTTTTTAAACTTTAATATTTAATATGTAACTTCCTCATCAGCTCTCCTCTTTTCATTTATCTATCTCTTTGCCTTTTCTTTTCTTTGTTTTCCTCCAGTCTGCATTCTCCACCTTTTACAATTTTTAGTGCTTCTTCCACTAGTCTACTTGTCCCCATCTGTGCCTAACTGAATCTTAAGGAGACATCAAATTCACACAATGACTTCCCAGAATTGTGGCTTTTGATCATGTTGGCTCAGCAATGTAGCCTCAGCAAAACAATATAGCAACAGGAATGGCAACTACAGGAATAATTTTGTGAACTTCTACTAGTATGTGATACCAGAGGAGGAGCTCTGATACAGTACTAGATGAGTAGAGGCAGTTTTGACAGTCCCTGCTTGTAAACAAGGAGTGCCATTTGTACATGAGCCAAGAATACCTGCAAAGAATCAATATAATTTGCATACATATCTGTACTTCTACAAGGGATTACATTATTTTGCAAGACTAAAACCTGATGTTAAATAGGAAAAGCTTATTCCTCCTGTCCTTTTCCCACTAACTTCTAAATTAATCTGGTTCTTTTGCAATCACAGCAGAAATATTATAAACAAAAAAGTTTTAATCTCTGTAATATTATTACCTACACGGACAAGTATAATGTAATGAAACTTGACACAGTTTAACAGCAAATGGTGAGAAGACAGTTAGGGTACAGAGGGTCAATCATTGCTGGAGGCATACGAACCCAGGCTGGTCTTTCATCTATGCCTTGGAAGTCTACAGTTGAGTCAGTCTTCGGCATGCTATTCACATTCTTCACCATTCGGGCAATTAATTCCCCAAGATCACTTTGAGGGGCAGTCCCATATGAAAAGCCCATGTTGTCCTGGTACAGAAAATGGGAGATGGAGGTGACAAATGGAAAGTGAATTTGTGGGGAAAGAGGAGAAAAAGCAATGGAAAAAAGAAACATTCAATTAATTAGGTAAGTTCTGTTCTTCCTTGTTACATGCCAGAGGATCTGCTCTTTTATGTAGAGGGCTCATTGACACTAGAGCACTAGTGTGACTCCTGTAGTAGCTCAGTAGTCCTAAATTCTTACCAAAGTGAGCTGTACCTCCAGTGAGATTGACCTTTGTGTGGAATTGAGTCTAAGAGAAATGGCAGACTTGTAATTAGAGGGCAGCTAGCTCTACTTACCATACTTCATGAAAGCCATAAGTTGTCCCACAAGTCTGTTTCATCCTAGCTAGAGCAGCTCTTTCCAAAAGAACATGGCAGCATCCCATCTGCTTACCTTTATTTGTGTGAGTGACACTGTTTCACCCTACAGTTATGTCACATTACAAAGTGAAGCCATGTCCCCAAATGATTACATGAGACAATGTGGCAGTGTTACGTAGTACAAAAGGTGAAAGGCCTGAGAA
Organism: Podocnemis expansa; assembly: GCA_007922195.1. NCBI lineage: Eukaryota > Metazoa > Chordata > Testudines > Podocnemididae > Podocnemis > Podocnemis expansa. The sequence continues at coordinate 86,996,345 of ML681963.1, read as the reverse complement.
GCTTCTGCAGAAAATGGTCTAGAACCTAAGCCCACTGAAATGTGTACATTTTTCCTCCTCTCTCACCTGTTTGAACCCCTACAATGACTGAGTCCAGAAAATCAGAACTTCATGAGCTAGCTGGAAACCGTGCAGAAAAAGTTAAGTGAACTTATATAAAGTAATTAATTTGACTCCTTTTCCTTTCTCTCCCCTGCCTATTGACATGACTTAGTTTGCAACAGTAATTCTTTCACATACATGTCTTGTTTATTATATTTTGTTCTGGTCACTGCATCACTCTTCTGGTATATTAATTGATGTCAGTAGCAGCTCACTGACATTCCCCCACCTCAAAGGGAATGTATTTCCTGCAGCATCAGGGCCAGCACATTGATGTGATCTTTTCAGGCTTTAAAAAAATTAAAGCCTCAGACACACTGTACCAATAGCTCCTCCTCTCTCTCTCAGTCATAATGTAGTGTAGAAAGGGAGTGTGTTCTAAAGGACAGATCACTCAGGAGTCTCAGATTCTATTTCCAGCTGTACCACTGACCGGTGGGGTGATCTTGGGCAAGTCACCCCCCATCCCTCAATTTCCCATCCGTAAAATGGGGATGATGGTACCTATCTCTTTTGTAAAATACTTTGATATCTAGAGATGCGCTGAACTAGATAAGAATGAGGTGTTATTATTACTGACATTAATAGGATTATCCTCACAACATCCCCATCACAGAGATATTCTTACATCTGATGGGCAGACTAAGACACATCGGGGTGCATGACTTGCTCCAATACTCAGCTGGGCTCTCTCCTACAAGTTGTTGTGCACAGCTTGTATCCCTGTGGAGTCCACTGAAGTCAGTCAGGTTCCATGTGAGTCAGCCAGTGCAGAACAATTTGCAGGATCAGGGCCCAAAGTCACAGAGTTGGAAAAAGAATCAGCATCTCCTAGCTCGTGATCCCTTGGTTGGACCACAAAACAGAGCATCTTACCTTACTCCTTGTGGGACAACTTTTGAGGCCTTAATTTAGTCCATATTTAATGCAACTTCCAGTGATTAGAATGGGAGCTGGTCTGCATATGGACTGAATGAAAACTGAGCAAAGACCTCAAGATTTATGTCCCTAGTTTTTACGTATTTATAATAAATCCAAAACTTTTCAATATGATTTTTTTTTCTGTGAAGCCTGAGACAAAAGGGATATCTTTTGAACAGCCTATGTTCCTCTTCGGGGCAGGACCCTTTTCATCAACTTTCCCAAGAGCCAGTAGTCAATAATGTAATGGAAGTCCCGAACCTTCTTAGTGGAGTTTCTAAATCAGACCTAACAGAGATTTTCTTTCAATAAGTAGACTTTCACTATGTCAATCTAGCAAAACATTTAAAAAGATATCTGTGACTGTCCACTGATTTAGAAACCCCACGCCTTTGCAGTCTATATGACTTATCCGCAGTGTTCACAGAGACTTACATCAATGGAGCAGGCCATGAGCGATCCTCTGTCAATGGCATGTTTCATGATTTTATATATATCTTTGGGTGCATCTTTTATCTCATAGAACTCTGTTACTCCACCTGTGAAGTCCTCCATAGCCTCTGTGGTATTGCCTCCTTTCAAAGCCTCATAGGACCCATGCAGTCTGGAAAGGAGGGGAAAAAAGTTACATCATAAACAATCCTGGTATACTTCAACAGTTTGGAAAAGGTCATGTTGAAAATGTTAATAATCTGGATCACCCAGACACACTATTAAAACAAGTTATTCATTTTTTTTTAAAGAACTAATTGCTCACATCTGGTTAAGTGGCAGGACAATCTCTGGAAACTAACTACTCTATAGCTTATTACATTCTGCCCCAAGTCTGAGTCACAAGAGTTAGATGAAAACCATGGGAAAATGCTGTTTGCAGGTATAGATTTTCAAAGAGGGACTTCTGCAAGAGAAATCCAACAAAATGTCTTCATTATGGCTTGTCTCCTTGACTACTTGGAAGAGAATTATGTTACCTTTTGTAAATAGACATCCCTCCCACACACAGAGCGTATAACATAAGGCAATTAGAGGTGCACTAGAATTCTAAAACATTCCTTTACTTTGCATAGGCCTTTTCCAGTAGAGCACTCCAGAATTCATTACGCTGGGAGGATTTGGTGAAGACCAGCTGGTTGTTATATGTTGGTAAACAGTCATCAATGACAACATCCACCCAGTTTCCATAGCGCCAGAACTGAATAAAAGCAGATTAAAAAAAAAAAAGTATGAGTGAGTATGTTGGGAGAGAAAGCTATTTTAAGAGTCAAAAAAGCCATGAAGCAAGGGAAGCCCAGTATCTTGCTAAGTACTGTTATGAATTGATCCATTTCCTACACCTTTTTGGAGGTCTCTAATATGCATTTGAGGCCAGATTTTTCAGAAGTGCTGAGTATGTACAATCCTAATTTATGTCCACAAGAACTGTGGGTGATCAGCCTTGGTGTAAAAAGACCAAGACATAAAATTCAGATGATCACCAAGCAAAAATTCAAAGTCAGGGTCTTCTTCCTACTCATGCTCCTTGAACCATCCATTCAAAATATCCATGTTAATCCATACCACCTTTTCTTTACCTCCTTTCTTCCTACCCTAATTTCTGAGGTGTCCTCCTCCTCCCCCCATTTGAGCTTGATTCTTCCCTGAGTAACGGCAATGGTTTCTGCATGGCCCTGTAAACTTGCAGATCCCCAAATGCTACCAAGACTGCTGGGTTGGATTTTCTGCCCAATGGAGCACCATGGAGCTTGTGCTACAGCAGTTTTGTGTTGTCACAGAATAAAGGACTTCAGTTTCCTGTAGTCCCTCATGCTTTTACAATAATCACACATCCATCCAGACTGCAAACAAGAAGGTGTGAGGAAGGGTTAAGAAGAGACATCTGTTTATAAAAATAATACTGCAATGGCAGTTGGAAGTGTGATAAGCTGGACCGAACTCTTTCATGCAATATACACAGGCCAGCATGGAGTCCTTCAGAGGTAGGCTTACATGTCACGTAGAAAACAATCAGTCAATCTGCAAATGATCAAGTCTTTTACAATATGTCTTCCACACAGACCAGCTATGTGAGGGACTAAAAATAGGCCCCCTTCCCAGCTAAGAGTTTATCTATAGCCCATGTAGTGGGTAGCATGGCATAGCTGAGCAGGGAGAGGGAACACCTGTTGTTCTTGCTTATTGATGGGGCATATTAATTTGCAAATGTTTCAGTAATGATTTAATGCTCCTCAATTATCAGGGCAGGCTGTTTGTTCTGTGATTTCCCTAGAACAATCTGGCATGTGAGAATTTATTTCTTACACTTCCCTCCTTGCCACCTGCACTTTTGCATGACAGATGAGATGAAGGGAGCACTTTCTGCCTGGACTCTCAGAGCAACAAAGGCTGTATACCTCCTTGGATATTACCACCTCTGCTTTATGTGCTATTCTTGGAAAGGCCTCACCTGGAAGTGAAAGATCCCAGCATAGTTTTTTATGAAGGTCTGATCGTGCGGTATGACTCGGCAGAGTAGCTTTTCATTTAGTGTCAGACAAGCAATGGCAGCTAAGAACCAGCAGTCACCTGTAAAAAAGCAGGAGCAACAGGCAAAAATGAAGGATGAAGCTGACAGGACAAAATTCTGAGACAAGTGATCCATCTCTGCAAGCCACTGCTGAGTTTTGCTTATATTGTGATGTGGTTTTGTACATCTATAGGATATTATTGTTATTATATTATTATTATTATTATTATTATTATTATTATTGCACTCTGGAAATGCCCATTAGCCCAAACAGGATTGGAGCTTCACTTGTTAAACACTCTACAAACATATGTGTGGAGGGGGGGAACATGTTCCTTGCCCTCAGAGACTGAGAAGAGTTGGAGTTGGTATAATTTATACTTTCCTCTGACTTTCTTAGAATTTTACACAAACTCACGAAGCCTTAGGCTTTAATAGTCCTTTATTCAGTGGGACTGCTTTAGCATACATGAGTTGCAATGATTAGTAGCTTCCCCCAGCTCAGGGCTGCCAGACCACCAAGTACTATGGCCACGTCCTTGTTGAATATAGAATGCCTGCTGTGCCAGGCTGTGTGCAGTGAGCAGGTGTATACAGCTGGATATGTTGGTTTTACAACTGGGAATTCACCAATTCAAAATGAATTCCCAGCTGATTGTTACAAACAGCGGTCTATTCTAAGACAGAGCAGAGCAAAGGGTCTGGCCCTCAGTCTGACTGTGGTGCATTCGTGGATATGTTTTATGGTTTGATTTTCCATTCTCAGGACAACATTATTTGCTGTTTTATTACACTGAAAAAATGTGTGCTCTCTTATTAACATTTGAAGAGTTAACTTACATGGTTTTAAAAGTCAGTGTAAATGGTGTTTTATTGTATAAGGTGGTTGAAAGTGGTGCAGAGATAAAGTACTAACTCTTTGAGTACTCTGGGGCTGTTTAGCATAAGACAGGCTTTTGCATAGTGCAGAGAAATGTGCTCAATAACATACACAAACATCTAGTCCAAAATGAACTGACCACTTAAGGATGGGAGGAAAGTGAGTACACTGGACAAAGATAAGGGTATCAACAGATCAGAATAGCTGATCTGTAGTAGTACAGCTGTCATTTTCACTGGTTGCAGCAGGAGTACACAAAAACAAAGTATTGCCTTACCTGACCATGTCTAACTGCTAACCTGGAGAGAAAAGTGACACCACAGGTTTCCCATCTGGGCATGCCAAAAAAATGCTTCTGAAGGCTCACATGAAACAGTTTCTTTCACAAGCAGGTGGTCAATGCTTCATGACATATACTGTCTACACCAGGGGTCTGCAACCCACAGCTCCAAAGTAGCATGCAGCTCTTTTGCTGCCCCCTTTGCAGCTCTGCGCGCGCACGCAGGTTGTGAAGCCCGTGCACACAACAAAATTAAGCATACACAAAAAAATTCAACAGTGCTAATATTTTTGTGCTACTTTAAGAAGGCAGTTGCAAATAGCATGTTTCAAATAAGGTTTTGTAATTTATAAAATCATTTCCATCACCATATCAAAATAAAATTTAGATATTATTTGCATCATATGCTTCGTTGCACTAACAAGTTTGAACACACTCACTGGAGTGTGCACAAATTTGGATACTGGTTCTGAAAATTTGCACAAAAGAAATTTTTTGCGCACACAGACTATGAAAAACTAGGGGGAACACTGCCCCCAAGCTGTGGGACCTTGTGGCAGTCATCCTGGCTCAGCTCCTTCCACCTCCCCACCAGTAGACTACATCCATGGTGACTGTCAAAACACTTGGTTATTGAGGTAATTCTTAAAAATGGCTCTTCTTAGCTTTTGCATTGCCAACACCTGGGATATACCATTCTTAGTAGCCCACCAACTAATAGCTTTCAAAATGCACCTATCCCTTGCTCTAGGTATATGATTACTGTCCCTGATTGACTATGATCCCTGCACACAGCTAGGCTATGCTAAAACTTCCTGTTAGTGTTGCCTTATCCTCCTTTCCCCCGTCCCTCCTCGTTTGTTTCCTCCACTTGTGCCACATCTTGTCTTTCAGACTATAAGTTCTTTGGGGCAGGGACTGTCTTTAGTATATATCTGCACCCAGGGCCGCTGCTAGGGTGCCACCCTGCAACCCATAAATGGGCGCCCGCCCCCTCCCCCAGGCATTGGGGGGCGGGGCTGGCTGGCCCAAGGGAGGGGCAGACCGCTGCACTGTGCCCCCCATGCTGGGGACCTGGCGATTGGCCAAAAGGACGGCTCGGTGCAGTGCTGCTGGTCCTCCTGCCCCCCCTGCCCACCACACGTGCTGCTCTGGGCTCTGTGCAGGAGCAGCAGGGAGAGTGTGGGAGGCAACACGGCCAGAGCAGGGGGGACAGCGATACCGGCTCTGCGCTGCCTCCTGCCCCCTCCCTGCTGCTGCTGCACGGAGCCCAGAGCAGCGTGTGTGCCGGGGGGGCAGCCCTTTTGGCTGCTCGCCGAGTCCCCAGAATGCAGGGGGGCAGCGGTGCGGCCGTGCGGGATCCAGCAAGGGGGGGCAGCGGTTCAGAGCTGCCGGTCCACCCGCCCCCACCCCCGAGTCATGGGCTGTGCTCTCTGCTTTGTGCTGGAGCAGTGTGGAGGGGCTGGGAGGCAGCGCAGCTAGGTGGGGAGGTGCAATACCAACTCGGTGCTGCCTCCCGCCCCTTCCACGCTGCTCCAGCACAGAGCCGAGAGCAGCGCAGGTGGAGGGGGGAACAAAGGCAGCGCTGAACCCCTCCGCCCTTTTGGCCAGCTGCCCTGGTACCCGCAGGCTTGGGATGGTGGGGCCAGGGATGCATCCCCCCAGGGCATTTTGGCACTCCTCAGACACTGGCGCCCCCCTGCAGCACTTACTACACTTATTGGTTTCCACCTGGTCTGTCTGCACCATGTGTCACTCATGGAGCAGTGACAAGCGTGAGATGTCCAGGAGCCATTATAATGTAAATAGTAAGGTCAGTTAGAAATCTAACAGAATAAATCTCTTTGTCCTCAGCTTCTCAGTACAAACAGTTGCTTCCCTTTTAGCTTATGTAGGCTGCCTCCTTAACTCTGTTCTTGAAGGCCTGGGGGGAAAAGAGGCCTTGCAAAATGCTGTCCTGCAACAAACTTCCTAGTGTGAATACCAAAGCCTATGCTCAACAGCTACGCCCTAAGGGTGTGTTCACACAGGCTTCTTATTTCAAAACAACAGAGGTTGTTTTGAAATAAGAAACAGCATGTCCACACAACGTACTCCCATTTCGAAACAAGGGGTTCCCTTGTTTTGAAATGGGAGCCATGTTTCGAAACGGCTTAAACCTCCTTCCGTTTCGAAACAACCCCGTGGGGACATGTTGTTTCGGAACAAACTGTTCCGAAACAACATCTGACCTTCCTCCCAGGGTGCTTAGCACTTTGTCGAAACAAGCACTTTGTGTGTGAACATAGCCTCAGAGTCCTTATCTACAACCCTGCAAGACAATCCCTGCTGGGTGGTTTGGTTATATACGTAAACAGCTAGTGGAACTTGAGAAGATCTGTGGTAATGGAACACAAGATTTTAACTCAAATCTAGCAGGTGAAAGCTAAACTCCAATGATAAACTCCAATGCAATTATCTGGGCCTATATAAGAAATCAAAAACACAGGCTAGAAGACAAAGCATCATACCTAATTCTCCTTGACAAATATCAGTTCGGTTGGCTCCACCAATTATAAAGCGTGGATTCTCACAGATTTCCTGTAAGATACAAACAAACGTGAGTAAGAAAAGTGTGCTTTTTGCTATTTCTATAGCAACCCAGGCCCCAGCACTAGCACCTGCTGCGGTTTTGACCAAGAAGAGTAGCGTCAGGGCCTGCAGCTGTGGTGCAATGGCATAGAATGGTGTTCTGTGGAGTGAGACAGCCCAGGAGAGGGCAGCTCCAGCTGGGGAAGAGGCTTGAAAGCCATTGGTGAGGAGGCAGTGAAAAGTGTTAGAGAAGGAAGCAGCCCTGAAGGAAAAGGGGATTAGCTAGAGGAAGCTGGGGAGGAGAGACTGACTCTTGAAAGGCATGTCTAAGGAGGCCATTTGTGAGGAGTACAGAGCATAGAACTGGTGAGGTTTATCACTGGGGCATTGATGGAGGACACATTTGGGAATGGCTTTCCAGGTGAGGAGCTGTTATTTGTGGTTGAACCTGTTGGCAAGAGAGGGAATCATTGCAGTTTCAAATCAAAGGACATCACAGGCTTGGGAAAGGTGTAGGCAGGCAGCAGGGGTTAATCTTGACTTCAGCCATAGTGAGGAGGATTTCCTCTTGAGGTGATAAGAGTTGTTTGTTGACTGTGATGGTAATTTACAGTTTATCATTTTCATAAGTATGTATTTGATGTTGCTTCATGTTATCTATGTTCCTGCCAAATTTCTGGGTTTTCCTTTATAAAGCTTAAAATGTAAAGTTATCTCCATTGTATTGGTTTGACTCTTCCTCTCCCTATCTCCCTACAGCAGGCATAGCCTGGCTCACTGCACCTATTTGCTATAGAAATTAAATGGAAGTTATGTCAATGTGGTGGCCCCAGACCCTACAGAAAAAACATCTGCTGCAGGGGTCAGATTGCCATTTTCTTTCAGAGGTGATTTTCAGGGTCCATGAGGTAAGATGTGCAGGATTTCAAGTAAAGTGTAGCCTCCATCTAGGAGGGTTTGTAGGTTGAATTTGGAGAGGCCTCTTCTGGGCACCTGCATAGTGCATAGTTGCAAATCCATTAACCTTTTGAAGGTGGTGGGGGAGACAGAAGAATTTTGTTCAATGTGTGTGGGGGATGGGAATTAAAATTGGGGTAAGATGATGGCAAGCCAGGGCTGGGAAACTAGTGCAGTTCAACAAAAGTTTGGGAGTCCAGAGACCCTGGGGGTTTCATTGCGAAACGTGGAGAAACACTCCCTCAGAAAACTGAAAAGTCACTGGGGCAGGTCATGTGGTGGGGGTGGATAAGAATTACATTTTTCGGAAGTGGCTGCAGGTTCTGAGTGCTTCAGTTGTAGGTGACAAGTTTGAAACAACTAAGTGAAGATGAGCTGGATGGGATGGAGGACCCGATGGTGTCCATTTCATGGAAGAAGATTGCCTGGAGTGAGCTCTCTTTTAACTTTCCCCTACAGTTTGCTCTTTGATTAATTTTTAATCAAGAATTTTTTTTTCTGAGTTGCAATACTGAGTTGCCAAAACTATACTTGGAAAAAAGTAATTCTACTATAAGCTGCCTCTTCAGGGCATGATTTTTCTTTGCTCTGCCCCAGCATAGCCATTTGTAACATTTAAAGTGTTCACAGCTCAGAATATTAATATAGTACACCCACTCTGCACAGCTATAAATTAGTAATGGCTTGTCTAAATTACAGAAGCTACACAAATTGTTGCCTCTTCAATTGACTGAAAAGCAGTTTGGACCTACATGTAAAAATACTTCAGTACACTTGCAGGGGCAGCAATCAGTTTAACTTAGGTTGGAATTGATTCTAGGCTATAAGGCTATTCAGGTAGAAACATTTTCATGTGATGTAACTGTTTGTTCTTCTTTGAGTGCTGCTCAGATACATTCAGGAATAGGCGTCTCCGTGCCAGATTGGTTAGAACTTTTTGCCCTAGCCTTTCAGAAGAGGGCAGGCAGCCAACGCTCCCCACACCACCCTGTGGCAATATATGTGGCTGCCGCCTGGCCCCTCCCCAGTTTCATTTCTTCCACCTTCGCGTCACTTGTGAAACTGCCTGCTCCTTGCGTTTCGCAAGCAGCCTGTCCTTCACTCACTTCATGAGCTTTTCGCCAGACTGGGAGCACCTATTTGTGGATGTAGTTCCACTGAAGAGGGTCTCTCTGTCCGGGCCAGAACATTGCACTACTCTGTCGTCCACCATGCCGGGGTTCAAACCCTGTGGTGAATGTGGCAAGGCCTTCCCGTGGGATGATCCCCACGAGAAATGCCTCTGGTGCCTGGGAGAAAGATGGAGCACGCGGTGACCATGTGGCTGTCTGTCCTTCAAGCCAAGGACAATCAAAGACAGGGAGCAAAGGTGCCATGCCCCGGCCTCCGAGCAGTCTCAGCAGCCCTCTCCCGAGGCTTCATGACCTTCTGTGGTACCGCATGCCAGTGCCAACAGGGCTGCAGGACAAGCTCAGTACCGACTTCGGTACTGTGGCGCCAACACAGCCCTGTGTCCCCGACACAGGGCCCTTCCCGGGACTGGTCACGCTCAACCGCGGTATCACGGCGCCATCATAATCTTGCGTCTTTGACACAGGGCTCTCCCTGGTGCCAGTTGAGGTTGACCCTGGTACCACAGTGCCAACTTAGTCCTGCGTCTTCGACACAGGTCTTCCCCCGGGGCCGGTTGGGGTTGGTGCTGATCCCAACGTCCCCAGAGGCAATGGAGGCTGCCAGGATGCTCTTCCTGCTGCCTACACCTCCCTCCCTGGCGCTGGTTAGAAGGGGCAAGTCAGCCTTCATGTTGAGGGCCTGGGCCCCACACAAGCGGCACCGCTCTCCTTCCCCACCACTGGCTATGGCCTTCAAAGCTCCAGAGCCTGTCACCCCCCTGAGCCCCGGTACCATGGAGCAACATATCCCTCTGCTGTCTCTGGTACCGTGCACGAGATGCTTCCCCCTGTTCCAGCCCAGGGGAAGGGGCTTCAAAGGGCTCTAAGCGGCCTTGGCGCCATCACCCTTTCGGTACCACCCCCACAAATGGTCACCACAAGAGGCCCCTGTGACCGCACTAGTACCACCCCCGGCACCAGGGAGAGTCCTAAACCTGGTACCATCTTCTTACGTGGGCAATCTGTCGCATTTTGATCTCCTGCGCCATGTCTCAGCCCACATGGAGATGGAGATCCAATCCTCCAAGGCACCCTCTGATGCTTTATTCGGTCTGGTGTTCTCCTTGGCGGAACCGGTCACAGTTCCCATCCACCCCAACATCTGGGACTTGGCCTTTTCCCGCTGGCAAAACCGAGGTTCCACCTCCCCAGTCTCAGATATGGCGGGCCTCAAGTACAGAGTCCAAGGGTCAGAGTTCCCTTCACTCGCCCACCACCCAATCCCGCCTCATGCTATGGCGGAAGTGGCTGTGGGGCCGGGACAGACCTCCCGTGACCCCCTCCAGACATCAAGGGATGCAAGGGAGTTAGAACTACTAGGTAGGAAGGTATACTCCTCCTTGACCTTCCAGTTGTGGGTCGTGAATAACCGGGCCCTAACCAGCAGGTACATGTTGCATGTTTAGGAGGCATTAAACAGATTTAGACATCTACTCCCACCAGAGGCCAAGGAAGAGTATGATGCCTTCTTGGAGGAAGGTAAAATAGCTTCCCAGGACCACCTCCTGTTAGCATGGGATGTGTAGTTACAGCGGCCTGCACCATGGCCTCAACGGTAACCCTGCGCTGTGCGGCCTGGCTATGGGAGGCCAGAATACCCCCAGCCTCTCAAGAGGTGGCCCTCGATCTCCCCTTCAGGGGTTTAGCGAGGAGACGTGGGCCCCCTCAGAGAAAGTACAGAAAAAACTGCAAGATGGCTGGGGGGGCGGAGCCAGGCAGGGACTGTCAGTCAGCCCAGAAGTGGAGGGGTGGGACAGGAAGTATAAAAGGAGAGGCAGGCAGCTCATTTGAGGCCAGGCTGGTGGAGGGGAAGGCTGCAGCTCTGCCTGCTCCTGACCCTGCACAGCCTGGGGGAAGAGCTGGGCTTTGGCCTCTGGACCTGGACCTGTCAGCCTGGCCAGGGCCATGACCACCCAGAGGCAGTGACTGGGGCCCCCTACCTGAGCCCTGGGTCATCCCACACTGGCAGGAGAGACCACCAGGAGGGATTGATGAGGGAGCTGATGCTGGATGGGGAGCCTGAACCCCAAACTACCTTGTGTGATGTTGAGGAGCTACCCCTGGCTGCTGAGGAGCCCAAACCACTGCCTGCCTCGTGACCTGGAGGAGCTACCCCTGGCTGGTGTGGACCCTGTGCCTCTGCACCCTTCCTGTGACCTGGAAGAGCTACCCCTTGCTGAGGAGCTGGCCATGCTCCCTGACCTGCCACCACCTGATGAAGTGGAGGGCTTCTACAACATACCTCTGGGGGACTACCCTGAGGAAACTGACTATGAGGTATGGCTGGAGCGGGGGGCCCAGGGTGGCTGAGGAGGGGGTGAAACTCAACCCTCCATGGGGAGTCTCCTCCCAGGGGCAGTGTGTTGAGGTCAGGACCCCGCTGACCCCTGAACTGAAGCCTCCAGTGCCCTGAGGTCAGTGTGTTGCGGCCTGGACCCCACTGACCTGGGCCCCACAGCCCTGGCCCCCTTTGGGGACCTGAGTTGGGACCCAGTGGAGTGGGATGACCCCACACCTCTGCTGATCCCTTCCCCTAGTGCAAGCACTCTCATGACTTGCAACTGTTGCCATGACATGGACGACCCCTAGAACCCAGAGACATTGTCTTGGACTTTGCTTGAGCCTGACCAAGGGGCTAAAGACTTGGTGGTCTTGCCTGAGGGGGGCTAGAGACCCTGATGGGCTGTCCCTCCCTCTCCTAGCGGTAAAGGGACCCCATTACAAGGGGCAACACCCTCTTTCCCCCAGAAACATCGGCCATCCTGGGTGCCACCCGTGCCTCCCAGGGGGAATTCAAATACCTTGGCCTCCTTCTGATGGGCTCCTACCATGTCCTTTGGCCCCATAGGGCCCAGGACAACCTGGCACCCCCCCTGTTCCTCAGCTACTGGTGAGGACTCAGTCCTCACCACCACAACATCAGTTCAAACCTCATCTGGGGGACCTTCTGGGCAAGGCCCCCTCCGCCCATCCATTTCTAGGGAGGGATTCTGTCTGGCCACTCAGCAGTTTCAATGATGCTCACAACCCCACTGGCAATCACCCAAAACCTGCCATGGAGTGCAGTGTCTTGGGAAATCGAGACACTTACGAAGGGCAGCTGTCCCATTTCCCTGCTGCCCAACGGCTAGCCAGTTAGCAGCCTCCTGCCTTGCTGGCTCCTCACGAGTGCAACCTGTGAGCAAATCCTCTTCTGGCTGTAGGTAGACAGCTCAGAGGTTAAGTAGCCTCTCCCTTGTTCTGAGTAGGATGAAGGTTCCACCCTTATCCATACTTCTGTTGTGGGCCCTATTACGCCCCCTGAGGGGGGCTCAACCCTCATTACCTCAACCCTCTTGGACCACCATAGTGGTCACAATGGAGGCCTGCGGTCCTGTGGGCATCCTCTAGACAAAGGTCTTACTCCCAGCATGTTATCACGCCCCCTCCTCAACACCCCCTTTGAGCGGGCAACTCCTCACACTGTGGGACACCCAGAGGTTCACAGTACATACTCCAATAGTCAGAGTGTACCATTCCATCGATCCCCATTCCAAATAAGATGAAGTTTTCCGCTTTCCACAACCACTACCACACCGGGGAGTGCAGCTTCCGCACACCTCCCCATGGGGAAAGCCCCTCCACCCTACTCTCCAGTAGGATGGATGGTAAAGCCCCAGTTCATCCTTGTTCCCCTTTTTTCTTCTGCCACCCTGACCAACAGTTATCAAACACATTTAGCTGGGCCTAACATAGCTCACACTTGATCGACCTCAGAGATCATTAGGTATATTTCCCTAACCTTGGGTACTACAACCAATTTGACCCCTTAGGGTGAGCATATCACTCTCACCTGTCAAGTACCAGACTCGCAGGCCGGAGCCTGGCTGGTGATGCAGCCTTAGACAGCTCACTTGTGGTCTTTATACCTGAGGTAAAGCCCCAACGCTCGCTACACTCAGCTGGTCCACAGCCTGGTGAATGACTGGGTGAGGGGGCTCACCAACTAGACCTTCACCCTGCCTTACTCCGTCAAAGACAGGCCACCCTAATAGCCAATGGCCTCTCTTCCCCTCCGGGCTGGCCAATCCCTGCTGCAGCAGTACTTCTGAAGCCTGAACAGCTATACACGGCTCCTTTCCCTTGATGAAATGGTCTGGTGTCCCCCCCCCCCCTTCCCTCTGTCAGAAGTGAGGATACTCACTTCTCTTCCTTCCCCATCAAACCTGCAGTCAACACTGCCTGAACAGTCCAGCAAGTAGCCAAGAAGCTTTAGCCTAAGAGCAAGGGGTCCAAGGCTTGGCAGTGGCTCCCCGCTGAGCTCCGTGGGTATGGCCAAAGACCATTCCCGCTGCCGGGATGGGAGCCTGATCCTAGTCATCATCCCTTAGAGAATACCCAGTGGGCATCCTCTCATAGTTTCTTCCCTCAGATGGTCATAGTGCCGGGTTCATCCCGGCATAGCTTCAGGACACCCCACTTGTATACCCTGCAGGTCCCACCCCCTCTTCCTCCTCATGCTGTGAGGGCTTTCTAGCCATCGCAGTCACAATTTGGTACTACATTCAGGCCCAACTGGATGACTAAGGGCCTCCTATTGCACCGCCCATCACCCTGACTACCAATTGGGAGTTTGGGAGCCAGCTGTCCCTGATAGAACCCATTCCCAGGGCAAGTCTCATAAGGGCAATAACATGCTTGTAGAAGGCCCTTCAGATAAACTGGGGCAATGGTCCTTGGGTCATGGGGTGTGGACAAATACCCATGTCATAGTTGGGCTGTGATGAAGGCGGAAGAGCCAACTCCACCTGCCATCCATCAGCATGGCTAGCAGTCACCTATTTCTGAATGTATCTGAGCAGCACTTGAAGAAGAATGGTGGGTTACTTACCAGTAACCATTCTTTGAGATGGGCTGCTCACATTCATTCAGATCCCTCCCCCTCTCCCCGCATCTGGAGTTGGCAACTCTAAGGAATTGGGGAGGGGGCTGGGTGATGGCCACATATGTAGCCACAGTGTGGCGTGGGGGGGGCAGTGGCCGCCTGCCCTCTTCTGACAGGCTTGGGCAAAAAGTTCCAATCAAACTGGCGCTCTGGCATGGAGACACCCTTTCTAACTGAATCCGAGCAGCCCATCTTGAAGATGGACAGTTACTGGTAAGTAACCCACTATTTCCTAAACTGGTCAAGGAACCATGGTACATGAAACCCAGGCTGCAGAAGGGAAGAGAAGTCAGCCCTATTTTGGTAACTAATTCCCCTACTTTTTAGCAGCCTTCATTCATGAACTTCATAGGGCAGCTTAGGTGGAAAAGAGGCAGATGCCTGCCTCAGGAGATCTTATACAAGATTGAAAGAAAAAGGGAGACCCCCAAAGTAGTCACCATAGCAGCCTCATGCAAGGTATTGTAATGTGATCCTTTAGTATCCTCCTTGCATGATGGATTGTAGTGCAAATCCAACAGCATGCTTAGGGCACGGTGAATAGCCATACAATCCCCATCAGTGCCTTCAAGGCACACCATATTTTAATATGATTCCCTGCTTATACTGATGGCATGATCTGCTGTGGGATCCTCTCTACAAATACAACTGGCATTTTTTTCTGTGACAATTTATGCACCCTTATGATGCAATTATCATGTGTACAGAGCTAGTGCCTAGAAGCTCCAGTTCTTTTGTGTACAAGACTATGCACACTTTACAAGCCTATAACAAAGATGATCCCTGCCTTGAAAAGCTTCCAGTCTAATGCACCTGTAGAAGTTGGCAGGTTGTGTCTTTGTATACCATGCAGGACTCTTCTGTTGAAACCCCTGTTGCCACATGCCCTAACCCTGCATAGAGATGCAAATACATTTTTGTTGGGTCAAGTCTAGAGAGCAGCATAGCTTAACTGGCTGAGCTGAAGACTGGAAATCAAGAATTCCTGACTTTTCTAATTCCAGCACTGCCACTAGCTTGCTCTACACCATTGGGCAAGTCACTTAACTACATTATGTTTCAGGCCTGGTGTACATGGGCCATGGATTTGGGTGGCAGATCATGGGAGATATGCAAGTTACTGTACATAGCTACCATATCTCCCATCAACTTCCTAATGCATAGTTGCATGCACAGCAATCCCACTGGGCTGCATTGATGGGAGCTGCCATCCCACTGATGCAGTGCAATGCTACTTGCCAGGTTGGTTTTAAAAGGTCAACTTCTGGCAACTTTTGTGTTCAATTGAGTGCATCTTTGCAGATGCTCAGTCAAATGCAAAAAGTCAGTCCTGCGCTGTCAGCAGCGCTGTAGGCAGTGTACTGTGTAGACATACCCTCAGTTTTTCCATCCGTAAAATTGAGAGAATAATAAGTGTGTTCTGAGAATTAATTAATGACAAAGATTCAAAGTAGGAAAAATATACATTAACTGAACTATTGTTCTAATGTACAATGGAATTTAAGTATTAACTAGTGCCATCAATTACAATTAACTCAAGTGATTAATGCATGAAATTAGTAGCAACTAAATGCACTGTCAAACAATAATAGAACATCAATTTACACTTATAAATATTTTTTTCTACAATTTCAAATATATTGATTTTAATTACTAAGTTTACAGTTTTTGCTCCATATTTTTATTACAAATATTTGAACTGATGAAAGATGATAAATTCCCATTCACCTCATACAAGTATTATAGTGCAATCTCTTTAGCTTGAAAGTGCAACATAAAAACATAGTAATTTTTTTGTTACATAACTGTTCTCAAAACCAAAACAATGTAAAACTTTAGCTCCTACAGCACCACTCAATCCTACCTCATGTTCAGCCAAGTTTGTGTACATTTACAGGAGACAATGCTACCCACTTCTTATTTCAGTGTCACCTGAAAATGAGAACAGGTGTACACATGGCACTGTTGAGGCCAGTGTTATAAAACATTTACTTGTGAGATTTTGTCTGTATTGTCCCTTAGTGCAATCTACAACACAAAGCATGATATTCTTTCTTTTAACAGTGCAAATATTTGTAATTAAAATACTTAAGGCTGTTAGTTAATCAGTTAATTGCACACCAAAGTTTTATGCTGGGGGGAGGGGGGGTAGTGCTGTGTATCTCCAGGGCAAGGGTACTCCTCCCACTGGCCTGCTGCCTCCTCCCCACTCCCCCATGGAGCTGCCACTGGCCAAGATGCTTCAGATTGAGAGCCTGCCTCTCTGCTGCTTCACAGAGCAGGGATGGAGGAAGGACTGATGGGGGGGGGGTGTCCCCCTCCCCAGCTTAGTTGGAGTCAGGGAACAGGTGGAATCTGTTTGCTGCTGCTGTGGGTTCAGGAGTGAATTCAGCTGACAACAGCAGCTGTTGGCTGAAAATGCCTTCAGACCCTTGAGTGCTCTGCTTAAAGAGACAGTGCGCGCACACGTGTGCATGCACACACCAAAAATGTTCAAATAAATGGCATTGTTGTTGTTCAACAGTGTGATTAAAACTGCAATTCATTACAATGTTTTTAAAATAATCTGACAGCCCTAATGTTAACTTTAGAGCACTCTGCTGTAAAGTTGATTTTCTGCAGATAAGGGGTTTTTTGTACAGTCTCTTTTGAGATCTTGGGCCAGATTCGTAGCCCCAGTTCTGTTCCCTTTGTAGCACCTGCAGAATGCAAGGGGCATTTCATTTGGCAGCTGCTGCTGCCCAGTTCAGAATCTCTCAACAGAAGTGAAATTGCTGGGGCCAGCTTCTCTATCAGTCTTACCCTGACTCACTGGGGTCAGGGAGGCAGATAGGAGGAATGAGTGGCAAGAGGGGGAAGGGGTAGGGCAAGTGAGGAGGTATGAGGGGATGGAACAGAGCTCTGCTCCCTAATGGCAATTTTCAGTGGGCATATGGTCACTTAAAAAGCATTGCTACATTTTTATATCAGAACAACAACCCTTAAATGTTTGAATCTTTTTTTAGGCCCAGGACAGCTTGAGAATCAGACAACTGTAAGCAGCTCCCTTGCCCTAGTGGTCTGTCTTGATTTGGTTCTGCACTGAGTAGACAAGAGAGGTGCAGTGTAGAATTGGGTGTCTTGAGTTTCTCTTCTTTGACAAAACAAACAAGGATTCCTATGGCACTTCTAAAGACTAACAAATTTATTTTTCATGTGAGTTTTCATGGGCAATTAAAAGTGCCCCAAGACTGTTTGTTTGTGTTTTGCTGAACTAGACTAGCACAGCAACCTGTTTTGGATCTTTGCTTACACTTTCAGTTAGATGACTGAATGTTGTGCAGTAATGTATTGATTATATACTACTTACCTAAACCACTTTCAAGTATAGTTTGAACAAACTCTGTGTGAGATTCTACAGTCCTTACTCAAGAAAAACTTTCACTGATAATGTCAACTGAAGTTTTGTGGGAATAAAGCCTGTGTATTCAGATCATATTATGGCAGTTGCTAGCTGACTAGAGTTACATGCTTCTGTTCTCCTGTCCCACTGACAAAGTTCCCAGTGGCTGTATATAGCCACTGTCCCTCTGACAGTAACCCAAAGACCAATTCCCATGCCTTCAGTGTAGGCCAGTCATTTCAGTAAAAAAAAAACAAGCAGTTGTGTGGCACTTTAAGACTAACAGATTTATTTTTTGCATGAGCTTTCGTGGGAGAAGATCCCACTTCCTCAGATGCTTTGAAGATGGGTGAACTGACAGAAAGGAATGAAACTAAATGCAAGGGGGTGTAAAACATAGGATCAGGTCATAAAGTAACAGCAAATCAGAGCGGTTTACAGGCTTAAAGAATGGGAAGCCTGAAGTCAAATTACCCTTTGTAATGTGAAAAGAACCCATAATCTCGATTGAGTCCTGCTTTCACAGAATTTAGTTTGCATATTAATTCGAGTTCAGCTGTTTCTCTTTGGAGTCTTGATGTCCCAGGTACATCTCTAACAGTCGTTAACAGTCATTTCAGATGTAAAGGAGGGGGATCAGATTTCTTTGTTATTACTGTTCCTGAGATAAATCGCTTCATGGCCAGATATCTGAGAGCATTGGGTGGGGTCACAACACAGGAACCTATCTCAGTCACAATAACTTTCTTTGCAACATTAATGCAGAATGTCAAGGAAAAATGCTGCCTCAAACTGCAGTTCTGTGTTCTCAGAATAAGTGGAGAGTTACCAAAATTCTGTGCATCCTTCATAGAGAATAGAGGGCTATACTCATCTGTGGATTGAGCTCTGAACTAGAAGCCTGGATATCACTGACTCGCTGTGGGACCTTGACCTAGCCACTTAGTCTCTAAGTCTCAGATTCCCCCCCACCCCCTGAACAGGGCTGATAATGTGCTTTGTAAATCCTCCTTGAGACCTACAGATAAGTATTGATTAAGTATAAAGCACTATTAATTATTAATGTTAGAGATGCAACAATGTTTGCATGCTGCACAGAACATGTTGCTGTCATTTTAAATTCCTCACCATTGCCAGGAGAATGCATGACACTTTATATAGCACCTTCCTATCGAGTCTCAAGGGTTTAGCATAAATATTAACTGAATAAATAAGACACTTGTAAATATTTTCATTCCCATCCTATAGAGGGGGAAACTGAGGCAAAAGAGGCTAAGTGACTCACCACAGGTAACTCAGCAAATCAGCGACAGCGAGAAGCAGTCTTGTGCTTTATGCTGTAGCATTTGCTCCATTCAAAGTGTACACTTGTTCCTTCTGGAGGCACACCATGCATATCATAGTCATGGAAAGGCAGCAGAATTAAAGGTGGTGTTAGAATGGTCTCAGAAGACCTCCAAACTGGCTGATATTTTTTCAATTTTAAAAGGGATAGCCATGTTAGCCTAGTCCAGTGAAAAAACGAGTTGTGTGGCACTTTAAGACTAACCGATTTATTTTTTGCATGAGGTTTCGTGAGAGTGGGATCTTCTCCCACACAACTCCTTGTTGATATTTTTTTGTTTTAAACTATAGCCTTTGAATTACCTGATTTTCAAACTATTTTAAAAATAACTACAATAGTCAGAGAATACTGTTGTAAGTAAATGATTTATTTACAATCTTAACTCTAATTTAACAATCTCTCCCCCTCCCACACCTGTTAGTAAGAATGGAGGATGTCAGTATCTTTATGGAATGGTTATGTACTTCTACAGATTAGCCTTGAAATTCTGGTGGTTTTACATGTACTTTAATTCTTTTTTGCAGAATACCCTTGATGGCAGTGTTACTGCATCATATTAATTTGTCTTTATGATATCCTATTAGCATATTACTGATCTTCCAGTCTGTAACATTATCAGACAGGTTGCTCTGCTACCAGGGAAGAAGCACATTTAAGCTGTGTTTCTAAATACCAGCAAAGCAAAGTCTTGGGTCAGTCTGCAGACTGCATCAACAAATCCAAGAAACTCTAGCTTCAGTTTATAAGAAAAGCTGCACCTTTACATGTTATCTGGTCAGCATAGCTCATATTGGAAAAAGAAGTTTTTAAAAGTGCCACAGGACTCCTTGTTAGTTTTGTTTTTGTTTTTGTTCATGGAAGGAGAGAAGCCTCTCACTATAATACTCTACAATATTTTGTATTTATATGCATTTTTAAGATCTCAAAGCATCTCAAAAAGGTGGGAGTTACTGTTACACTTTTTACAGCTAAGGAAAAAGACAGACAATAAGGTATAATTTTTGAAAGAGCATGACCTAATCTCAAGTGCCTTATCTTTAGGTATCTGAAGCAGTGACAGCTTGCGTGTTTTTTTTTTTTTCCTCCCCAGAAGCATTTAGCACCTACATCTTCAATTTACAGCTGAGTGTGCTCATCAGCTCCAATGAACCTCAAGCTGGGCATCCAAACATAGTCACTCCAAAGAAGTGGATACATTTAAGAATTTGATGCTTACTGACACAGAATCATATGGCATGTCAGTCCCAGAATCAGGATTAGAATCCAGATCTTCTGACTTTAAGTGCCCTGTTCTCACCTCTGTATTATGCTGCCTCCTTTTAAATTGATTTAAAAATTGGCATTGGAACAGCATAAAGTAACTTAAGACAGGGGTGGATAAAACTGGCTCACAGCTAGCCACCAGTAATTTAACTTTTGGTCACTCCTCCATTACATTTCTACACTGGAGCTAGGTGACAGGTTGTTAAAACTGGTCACCATGGTGACCAGAAACATAGATTCATCAAGGCCTGATTTAAGATGTGATATTTTTTAGGTTGCATTTTTGTGCATCGTACACCCCTGTGCACCCTGTTGGTGCAAAACAAACAACTATTATAAAACAGATATCAAATTGCATTAAAGATGATTGTATAATACAGGATCAAAGATGGTTAGGAAAGAGGCCCAAAAATCTAAGGTATCCTAGAAATCAAAGGTTTAATCCTCCACCTCCTGCAGTTTGTTTATACCTATGCACAGTAGGTATTAAATGCACCCCTTTACAGTGTCATTTATCCTTCGTGCCTTTTATTCAGTTCTCCTCTGATATACTGAAATCCATTCACTATCATTCTATGTGCCACATCACTTTACTCCCTGTAGAACCATTGGAAAACATATCCCTAGCCAGGCAACTCAATTGCTACTCCATTTAACTGATAATCAGTTGTTTCTATGGAAACTTTGGAGCAGCAGAGAGTCTAAACCACATCTGAAATGATTTACATTTCACTCCAATATAAATTGTCCTCCTAGTTTTGATTGGCTGTCCTTCATGCTGCATCATACAGACAAGAGAGTAATGTTGAATAAGAGGTAAATCAATGCAGATCTTATCCCAGATTGTCTGGCTTACTCCTGCATAAAGTATCACAGGATGGGACTAAATATCATCTTGCTTTTCATTTTGAGGGACCACTTTTCACACTGGAGAAAGAACTTTGACAGTCATGTTCTGGTTCCATAATACCCATGTTCCAAGGCCATTGGTCTAGCTTTATGCTATCATCAGCTTAACCTCTGATGTTTCATTATGGTGCACAAGTATGAGATAATGCTGCACATATTTAAAAAGAGGCCCTTCATTAAACAAGGTTGGATAAAGACAAATCTTCAGAATTTTGCCTTCACAGTTAGAGGGCCTCAGCAGCAGCAATGAAATAGTAACAAGTAGGAGCACAATGTACTACTGGTCAGCTGCCAGTTTGAATGAACTGGAGTGCCTCACTTGAAAGCAATATTAGGAGTGAAGAAAATCAACAGTCTGTCATGGAGTTTGGATTCAGGACCCTGGAGGGAGAATTCATTCTGAGGGGAAGGCTGGATAGGGAGAAGTGTGTTAGGAAAGGCAGAAATATTGGTGAATTTGGGACCCAGTAAATATCAATCCACCTTAGTAATTATTATAAGCCCCTAACTCATGTCAGATAGGGTAGTGGGATAAAAGCTTTGCATTGCAGATCAAGAGATAGTGGGAATGAATGTGATAAAATAAAAGAAAGTAGTTCAAAGTCCATTGTTAACATGCGTGTTCCAAAGGGGTAGCCGTATTAGTCCAGTCCAGCAAAGTAAGTAAGGAGTCCTGTAGCACTTAAAGACTAACAAATTTATTGCATACGTTTTCATGGGAGAGAATCCCACTTTGTCAGACATTTTGAAGATGGAGGAACTTACAGAACAGGAGGAAAATAAATGCAGGGAAGTGTAAGTCATGGGATCAGGTCACACTGTAACAGCAGATCAAAGTAGTCTGATGAAGTGGGATTTGCTCCCACAAAAGCTCATGTGATAAATATATTTGTTAGTCTTTTAAGTGCCACGGGACTCCTTGCTTGTGTTAAATCCATGTACCTCTTCTAATTTAACAAGAGTGACAAGGGTAGACTTCAGAGCAGCACCTCTGAAAATGAAAAGATGAGCCACAACAGCTATTTTAGTAAAGTAAAATTTACAACCCCATAGTAAAATAAAATAGTGTTGCAAAATAAATCACCACAGGCCCAAGTGTAAGTGTTGGAGGAGAGTGGGCAGAACTTGTTTTGTTTGGTATCTTCAGATGAGAAAATTTCAAACAAATTGGTGCTAGAAAAAAAAACTAAATACAAATTTTTTTTTCCTAATTGTCAATCTAAGGTCCTACTGACTTTTCAGCTTATTATTTATAGTCTCTCTATACTTCCCCATCCTGCAGGTCCTAGACAGTAATTTCCCTATCCTAGAAAACATCTAAATACTGTGGAGCCTCCCTTCCCCCCCCCCCCCCAAGTGAGTGCGCTCAGTATGGGTAACTGTGTTAGTTATATTTACAAATAGAAAAAAGTATTTGGTGTTTTAGTTAGGCAGGCCAGTTACTTACTGGGGGTCTTTTCCACTCAAATTTGATGGGAATTTTCTGGCTGTAGAAGAGGGAGGTCTCATTAGGTGGGAAATCAGGATCCTCATAAAGAATCTTCTTTTCCAAGCATTTCTTGTGGAGTTCTTCAAATGTCTTTTCCCGCCCTGCAATAATGGGCTGGTTGCGACTGATGATAGCAGAGTAGATACCCCCTGTACCTCCACCTGTTTCAGTGGTTGTGCTAATGCTGGTACTGGAAACTGACCCAGCCTCTGTTTGGTGAGCCACCACAGCATTTACGACCGCCGGCATGGAAGTCAGATTTAGACAAAATTTAAAAAGAAACAACAAAAAAGGAAGCTCTTGCAACCTGCCCGGAAAATGAAGAAAAGAGGAAGTTACGTTTTATAGCTCTCTTTTGACTGCAAGTGTGCAAGTCAAATTAAAAGTGATAAAGTGCCAAGGAGCAGAGCAACTTGGACATCATCCTGAGCTTCTTGCTGTGGTACTTTTGTTATCAGAAATCAAAATTCCTTTCTAAAAAGGAAACAAAAGAAATTGAGTAACTTTTCTGCCTGGGGTTGGTAAGCCTGCAACATGTGTTTTGAGAGCATTTGTCTGTGTCCTGTAGAGGTTTGATCAAGGAAAACTAAAAATAAACATGGGGGGGGAGAGAGAGAGAGTGAGTGTCAACGTGACGTGGAGTGTCTCTGAGAACAACCCCTGAATAAGAAGGGTTGATGTGGGTAGGTTGATTCCTGATGCCATGCAGCTCTTTTTCCCCCCTCAAGTGCAAAAACTAGTGAAACTGCAAATTACATTTACACATTGGTTTTAAGTAGGATTTTATAGCATGAGTCCCTTTGTTACAAATATTTATGCACATGATTAACTCTACTCGTTGGCTCTGTCTTCAGTCAAAAAAAAAAAATGCCTTCACATTGAGATGGCCAGCTTGGCATAAAATCCTGGTGGGGACAAGGTACAGGGATTTTTTTTCCCCATGAAGTAGCTAATTGAGGTCAACCTTGTATTCCCCTCCCCTCAATGTCAGGAATAGCCTGGCAAGCTACATCAAGCTGTGTGCTTTGTTTCCACTAAGATTTTAGATGAGATAGCTAACTTAATATAAAATGACACCCTTTTTTGGAGTGAGGGCACAGACATTGTCTTCAATAGGATTATTTACAATATGTAGAGTTAAGCACATATGTAAATATTTGCAGGATTAGAGATTAAAACTTTATAGGAGAATGAGAGGGAGATTTTTTTTTTTATAGTTCACTATTTGATAGCTACTTGCCACATGTATATTTAGAAAATTATCAAGGCACACCAGTCATACTGCATGTTAAATCTAAGACTATACTATGGGTGGCCAAACTTAGGGAACTCAAGAGCCATACAAGTTATTAAACCTTTGTGAGCTGCAATGAGGCATTTAGCCATATACTTTTACCTCTTCCAAAATTACTAAGTTTGAAATTCATTGCACACTTTAATTTTATCATAAAAACAGGGCAAATATTGATCCCACTAATGTCAGATTCTAATAACCACTTAAGGTTACTGTGAAAACTAGGCCTACAGTAAAAATGTCACCGCTTCCCTGCCATCCCTGACCATGCTGTGCTTCTCCCCACTGTGTCTGACCATGCCCTCACCTCTCCACCGTCTCCGACCGTGCTGCCATATCTACCCGCTGTGGTCTTCTGCGAGACGCGCTTTTTCTTTCACAAGCCACAGTTTGGCCATGCCTAGACTATACTCTAAATCTAGGAAAAAACATATTTCTAGTGACATGCAGTAAATACAGCAGAACTTTGAATTCTTATCATCCAAGTAATGTGTGTCCAACCATTAATGCAGTCCGCACAGCCAGACATATCAGATTTCCTCAAGTTGTATAACTGGGTTATCTGGCAATGAAAGATGACATGGCATTTTTTTTGCTTAAGTGTGCCTTATATAATTTATTGTTTTTAAAAGTCCACACTTGAATTTTTTCCTTTCAATGAGTGGAAAGTGGGTTTGCCTTGTAGATGTATGTAGAAAATGGAAAAGCTGGCTTGGTGACAAACACGCTTGTTTATGTGAAAGTTGTACTACAAAAATGTAATCTTTCAAGATAAACTATTGTATTCAAACAAAAATTAAGCTAAGCTTTTAGCAGCCAATGTGATCTAAGGACATTGTATTGAGAATCAGCAGACTTGGGTTCCCAGATTTGTCACTGAATTTGGTCAAGTCATTTCATTTCTGTACATCCATTTCCCCATGCACAAAATTATATTTGCCATTCTTTGTGAACATGCTTTGGGCTCAATGAATGAAAAGTCCTTTTTTGTCTCTGCTCCAAATTGCCAGTTTGTGAGAGTGCGAGAGAAAGAGTGATGAAAAATCATTCACAATTTTCATGCCATGTGAAAACACTCGCTGGCATTAAGTGAAATGAGAGAGAAACTCTTTCTTTTTAAACCTGTATCGCTCATTCCTGGCTGTTTGATATAGCTCTAGCTGTTTAAATGGTACCCTGAACCTCTGTGGGTGGATAAATCCTATACCATCAAGCTTTTCTTTAACCAAGAAGTCTTAAATCATCTGATGGTGTGTCTGTTTGTGGCCAGTGACATGAGGGGCTGGACTGTAGCTCCATTTATATGTCTTCGATCCCTGTATATTAAAGTTTGTTTACCAAGACAGTAGTTTTTCAGGTATCATTCTTAGTTCATGTAGATTAATTCCATTAAATCATGTGGATGCAACGATCTTTGAAATTCAACAGACAACTCTTGTAGATCCACTAAGGCACTGGAACATTTAACTAGTGTTGTCTGTAAGGCTGAATAACCTTTTAAGTATTAATTCCCAAGTTTGCAAATATTGTATAGCCACATGATTCCTATTTAACTGGGGGAAATAGTACTTAACATGCTTATCCAAAATGGAAGGGGGAATCTGAAAGAACATCGGCTGTTTGAAAATCTGATCAAAGCAGCTGTCTCAGAATAAGCTGTCAGTTGCAGCATTGGTCATTTCCTCCCTCCCTTTGGCAATGAATCCTGTAGGTCTCATTTGACATGCTCTTGCATGAAAGCCTGATAGGGGATCTCTCTTTTTCTTTCCAGGCTATTATCAAGAGCGATTCACAATAGTCAGATTGCAGACACCTCTCATTATTTTGAAACACTGACTTTCTGCATTAACATCTGTGTTTAGGTTTGTTTTCCTCCAATACAAAAATTCACTTAGCTATCACTGCACACACAGAGCCGTGTCCTGGCAGTAAAGCAAATGGAAATATTAGAAGCAGCGTGTGATACCGATGAGCTCATTGCTAAGCCGACATTGCTGCTGCAGTATGGAGTGCTGGGGTCAGCATTCTGGAACCCATGGGAGTTTTGTTTGTCCTTCCCTGGATGCTGACTTTTATGTGTGCTAATACAAATATCCAGAAAGGATTCAGGTATTTGAAATGTTTTGGGGGAAGTTCGCATACTAATATGAATTTGCATCAAACTAAAAGTTCATTTTTTGGCAGTAGAGGCATAAATAGTAGCTTTTTAAAAAAAGCACTCTAGAAAGATGATACAAAATTTGAATTAATCCCAAATTCACAGACTAAATGCCTCCATTAACCAAGTTTTAGGGGTAAACAGCAAGAAATATATTAATTTTAAAAAAAAATCCCCTGAGTGACATTCTCTGTTACAATCTCATGGCAGCATTATGAAACCAGTGGTAACTCTGATGCCACAAAGTGATACTTTACAGAACTTCAGTAAAATGGAATATGACAATTTCACAGGTTAATTGGAGTTTACATCTGTAAAGACTGTACCCAGAGCCTGATTGCTGAGCTAAGTCCTCAGACCTAAAGATTTAGCTATTTGTAAGTTCAGCAAACCAATTATTTTCTAGGTGCTCAGATATCACTGGGAGTGGCACAGCTCTGGCTGGCTGGATGGTTGGAAGAAACAAGGCACATGACTCATTTCATGATGAAAACACTCTTTATTCATTTATTATGGCTTCTTTCACACCTTGTAAGATCAGGCTAAAATGTTTGTAGCATTCTAATAGAATTTTAACAACATACCAGCAACAACAGTCAGGTTATGTTCAGAAGCAGTAAACAATAAGACATTCTTTCAGTGTTAGAAACTGGTAAAAAGCTAGGGCCTCTTACTTATGCTGGTGTAAAGCAGGTGTGACTCCACTGAACTCAGTGGCGTTTGACCTAGGGTCCCCATACATCCCACTTCTAAAGGGACAGTCCTTTATTTTAGCCCTCTGTCCCGTGTCATATTTTTAGTTAAAAATGGACTAATTGTCCCATATTTTGGTATTCCAGCTCCTCATGCAGCTGGGGCTGGTGGAGCTGTTTTAAATCTCTGAGCATGTGGAGCCCAGGAAAGGGATCACTACTGCAGGCACTCTCTGCCTCCCCGTTGGTGAATGTGGGTGAGGGTCTGGAGGAGGAGGAGGCAGAAGAAGGGGGCATGAGGTACTGGTGGGGGGAGCCAGGCAGTGCAGCAAGGGAGCTGCAGGTGCCGGTGGAAGGGAGCTGGGCTGCGGGGCTGTGGGTGCTGGGAGGAAGGAGCCGGGCCAGGGAACTGCTGCCACAGGTACCAGCGGGAGGGGGCAGCCCCAGGGCCTGAGGTGCTGGGAGGAAGGGGTAGGTTGACCAGATCTCCCTCCCCATCTGCCCAATTTTTTCCCTCATTTTCTGTCTAGACATCCTAGTGACACCATGTAAGAATCAGTGGTGAGAGAAGAGTCAGGCCCCTTGTGGCCTGAAGGATGAGGAAAAAGTATTTTTTACCTAATGCTTTGAGGTAAGATGATTTTCTTAGCATGGACCAAATTTTGCTCTCCTTTTGCACTGGTATAACTAGGGCCAAAATTTGGCCCTCTTTTTGTCATTTATAGCCTTTTGATTTCACTGATCTAGCTTTCCTCCCCCCCCACCCCCCAACTGGACTATGTGAGGCTTAAGGGGGCAAAGGTAAATACGTGAGGTCACTCAACATGGCTTGGTTCAACAGTGATTTAAACAGAAATCTTCAGGTTCCCAGATTTTCATGCTTGCGTCAAAGTTTCACTGATCACATTGGTGCTGAACCTCAACCTCCCAGAAACCGCCTAAAGAGAATAAATTGCAGCAGGTGGAAGGCATTGACTAAGCACTTCATAGGATTATTGGAAGAAACTGGGCACACCTAAGAGCCTGTTTATTTTTTGCTGCTCAGTGTGGAGTTAGAAATCCTCTCTCTGTTCCTCAGCACCCACACTCCTAAGTATGCAATAAGAGTCTATCTGAAGAGACAAATAAACTTATTTCCTCTTCATTTTGCTAAAAGAATGGAGTGAATTCTACTATCATCATGTAATCTCACTTCATTCACAGGTTTGCATCAGAGCTGAATTTGGCTTGTTTTTAAATGAAATATGTCATAACAAAACAGATAATGTTTTAAAATAACTATTGAGCAGTGACAGTGTGTAACCCATATGCCTAAAAAGGAGCACACTCTTTCAGGGATTCTTTATGGATGGGTTACGTTACTGGGCAGATTTTGCCCAGAACTTTCCGGCAAGAGGGTGCGGTAGCACACTGAGCATGCTCCACAAATTTTTGTTGTTGCACTGGAGTCAGGTGTGTGGGAGAAGCCTGAAGAGGAGCAAACAGAAAGAGCCGCAGAGGGCATGAGCTCAGCGACTGAGTGAAAGGACCTGAGTGAGAGTGGGCTGCAGGATGTTTTCTCCCTGCTTGGGACAGTTTTGTAGGTGAATTGCCTCCAGTAGAACTGAGAGCTGGATGGCCAGAGACCTGACTACATGGTGCTGGTTGAGGAGAGGAAGGGAAGGACTGCATGGATTCCCGCTAAAGATGCCTGCAGCCAGAGAAGATGAGGATTGGTTCTCTTTTGCATTCAAGCCTCAAGGACTTAAAAAACTGCAATTGAGATAAGGGTGACTCCACCTGAGCATTGGGACTCCTGGGTTTTTTACTGTTTTGTTTAAATTTATTATGGTTTCTTAGGATAAGGTTTGTTTAGTTAGTTAATAAAGTTCAGTGTTATGTTTATTCTGAGTAATATTTTGTTGTGGGATGGGAATGTTGAGCAATCTTAGCTGTGAGTCCTGCACAGACTGGATCCTGGCTCTCCAGCTGCTTTCTGCAGGGGTTTACCTCTGTTAGACACTGGAGGGGGGCAAGTGAATGAATTCTAGCTCATCCTAGAAGGGTCCAAGTGGACAGTGGATTGTGCGAGGCATAGCTGGAGAGTATGGGGGCCTGGAGCTGTGCAATCTTGTCTTGGAATGGTGGGTAATGTGGGTGCAGAGGGGGTGGGAGCAGTAGACTATATAGGCAATAACAGGAGCTGGTGGGAATGGGGGAGGGAGTGTCAAAGATGATAGGCAGAAGTAAGGCCTTTTAACCATGTTAAAACTTTAAAGTGTTTAATAGTTCTATATTATAAAAAACAATCTTCTAAACATTTTACAGTTTTCAGTGTGAACCAGGAGCCTCCATTCTGACCAATTTCAGTGTAGAACCGTAGTCTCTATTCTAATCCTCACTATGGTGCAACTATCTTGTCACCACTGTGTGCTGGCCAGAGGCTGAAGTAAGCTGGAACACCCCAGAGTGCAGTTGCAGGGCCCACGTTCCAGAAAAATAGGGCCCACACGTGCATAAAGGGGGTCCAGACAATACAGGAAGGGGCCCAGAGATTAGGAAGGTTTGGTGGCCCCTCAAATTACACTTTAACCACTGGTGCTGGCATTTGTGCATGCGGGAGCACATACTGGTCCCACATCACAGATTTGCTAAAGGCTACAGAAAGAGAGCCCTGATTGTGGAGGCCTTGTAGAATCTGTCAGCAGACCTTCTCTTCTGCAGACTATATCTATATCCACCTGGTTGAAACATTTAGTACTCATTCAAATAAAGATCTGGGCAGGTCCCCCCCCCCACACATTGGGGGACATGGGGTAGAAAACCTTGTAACAGAAACTACTTATGGCAGTGATTGTCAAACTTCAGGTCAGGACCCAGTTCTGGGTCACAGACCCTCAAACAGTGGGTCTTGGCATCCATTGCTGCCACTGCCAAAAGGCTAGAGTGCATTGCTCAAAGATGTAAGTGTTGGGTCGTGGGCATAAACTATTTTTTTTTCAACTGGGTCCTGAGGAAAAAAGTTTGAAAACCACTGATTTATGGGAATCCAGCTAATACACAAACCCAGTATTATCCTTTATAAAAATTGGGCATATTTTAAAATATCCAAATGTTATGAAGTCTAGAAATATTTAATGTGCTCCACCCCTTCCCCCCATATTATCCTTCATTCCCTGGCACATCCTGTCCTCCCTAACCTAAACTTTGGGCAGGTTTCCGATTCAACTGCTGAAATGTTGACCCAGCTCTGTTGTTTACTTCCCTTTTAAATGGACTGCATGGCCTCTCCTTGTCTTGTGGACTTGGTGTGCAGGAATAGAAGGGAGTGCTTGTAACAGAAGTACCCCCCCCCATTCAAGCTAGTTCTGGCCAAAGTAGTTTCTAGTCCTTTGTATTTGGCATAGATACATCAGTGCTGTTTGATACAGGGCTCCTCCTCTGCTCCTGCTCCAATGGGCCCTGTTTACTGATCAGTAAAGATCTGCAGACACTAAAAAACTGCCATACAATTAAAAACTAAAAATTCTTGGGGTTAAGACTGAAAACCAAGCCCAGCCTCCTCCTCTGCCAAATGGAGGCTTTTATTGCAGGGTTGGAAGTGAGAGCAGAATTTAGCCTGCTGCTTACAGAGTCCTGTTTCCCAAAATGAAGTCAGCCACAGCAGGACAGCAACAAGCCTTTTCCATAGATATGATCTCATTGCTACTACTTTTGCCAGCCACTGATCTGGGAAGAGATTTCTCAAATCTAAATCAAATGAATCTTTAAAAAGAAAATGTTAAGAACAGCCTGGCTTTATTTCACACTAGCTCTATTCAAGAGAGCAATATAAACCTTCCAGAATCATTTCCTTTCAGCTCTCCATCCAGTTCTCTGAAGATGCAGTTTCTTCTCTCATTTGATGTGAATCTCCCAGTCTGCACCAACATTTAACAGCAGCTTTTCCAGAGTCAACATGGAGGTCTTGGCATCGTACATGAAAACCACTTTATCATTCCCATCTGAATTGTAGTAGGACAAGAGAGAGTTTGACACATTCTAGGAAATCCCCTTCTGAAGAATGTTAGATGTGACTACCTTATTTATCTCCCTCTCACTGGGCCAGATTATCCCCTCTGTTACAGAATCACAGAAACTGGAACAGACTATAAGAGTCTGGTCCCCTGCATGCATGGCAGGTCTAAATACCCTCTTAAACCATCTTATTAAGCATGCAGATGATAAAAGGAGAGCAATTACAGGCCAAATCTGACCAGTGCGCTCATAGGGGTGCAGAGTAGGTATCATTTCTTCCTTTGCTACAACTGTGCAAATATGTGCCTGGAGTTCCATGAGTTTTGGGGGGAAGCTGCCATTCTGAACCTTAGCATATCCATGAATTTTTCTGCAAGAAAACCAGCAGAAGCAAATGCTGGTTTCTGCATTAACTCTTGCTTTTTGTGTATTAGCAGGGGTAGAAGTAGACAGCTGCAGGCAGATCTAATGACAATATGATGCCCACAGGGGAAAGGAAGGTGCCTGGAGGGACAGGTCCTTTGTGTCAATTCCACTACCTTTCCCTAGGTCAGTCCTTGTATTGTTCAGGGGGTTCCACCCTGTCAGAATCTGTGAACCCTCCTGAGTGAACTAGAGAATGGAAACAGTGTTGTTCTTGCCTGCAAATTTCTTTCCTTGGATCAGTCTGGCACACCCTATTTGATGGTCTAAAAGTGTTATTTCATTATTAAACTGTATCTCCAGCTGCATGCTCTGCGATATGTCTAAATTTAATTTGGAAGTACAGCCTTACCAATGTAATTGTCACTGTAACCAAAATGTTTTTTGACTCCAGAATTTCTCTCACTGGCAGGCCCTTCATTGGGAGCAACTAACAAGTTCATCCTTGGTTTCCAAAGGCAGAATGGCAGGCCAAATAAAGATCTTCCTCTGGAAACACTGGTACTAAGTTTCAGGGCTGTTTCCTAGTGGACAAATGTTCATATAAACAAAAAATAAATCGCTCCAACGACATGATAGACCTGGCTGGTCCTCACAGCACAAGTACTTTTAATCCCTGCCTCCATTTCACTTTTCCTTACACAGATGCTCAGAGGAAAGACAGCTGGAAAGGCACAAAGGGGAGAGCACCTGGGGCAAGACAGTGCTTCCTCCCTAGGCTTTGAGAGCTAAGCTGATCCCCAGCTAAGGTAGTTTACCTTGTTTTGTTTCTCTTCATGCTTTTATTATCTTGTTTTGCTTTACAGAACTTTCCTGCTAATGAATGAAACTTACAACTGTTTACTGAGGTTCCCACCCTGTCAATCCACCAGTTTACACAGTTGCCACAACTGGTGCATTAGCTGATATCCACAGTAGACACACCAAGGATTAACTCTGAACCCTCTTATCCAGAGAGGTGGCCAAACAAGAAGAGGGGTGGGAGGTAGCAGAGGGACACCACAGGGAAGCTTGTTCTGCTGCCCCCCATGCATATGCCACCTTTAATTGGTGCTATTGTTACAAAAACATTTTAAAAAATTGAAGTATAAAATACTTTATTTTCTTACCTTGGAAGGTGGCTGTCACAGATGTGGGTTGCTTTTGAACTCCCAGGATAAGTACCCGTTCAACAACACATTTTGTGTGGTATTGCCCAATTTCATCAGCACAGCTGAAAAAGAAAATGGTCTTAGACACAGTAGTTTTTGTCTGTGCGTGGAATGGCAACCCAGGAATAAAACTTGGAGGGACAAACCACTACTACACTGTCTTTCAGATCCCAATGGAGTTGATTTTTCCCTAACATACCTTTCATTGAGGCAGGTGTACTTTTTCCCCCCAATAACCAACTGCCCCAGTGGGTGCATAAACAGGTTCCACAAACTCTTGGTTACCTGGATGGCATCTGAAAATTATTTAAATGGGTACAAATGGTGAAAGACCCATCTATATGATTCCATATGGCCTGCACTGAAGGGACACATCTGTGCTAAAGTCATGTTACCCAAAACATTCTGTGATCCAGCTGTATGGTAAGTTTTGTAGTACAGATGATCTCTAACTCGTATCTGAGGTCTGAAGAAGCAAGAAAAAAACTACATAGCCAGCTGGACAATAAATTTGATTCAGCAGTTTGTGGAAGTGACATGAGACATTTGCTTGCTTACAAGCAGTTGTGCATATTTTTTACATTTAGCATGCCAGACCTCCCTCCTTTTCCTATTCTTTTGTCATATTTTCTAAATATGTTTCAATATTTCCTTCCTTCACTTCATTTCTAAGAAGCATTACTCTTTCTTACTATATTTGGAGTTTACTAATAATGCTCTATATTGGTATGGCTACCCTGAAGCTACCTACAGAATGATTGCAACTCTAAATTTAGCTTCCTCAGGCTCCCCTGTAAACCTTTCTCACTAATTCTTGGATCCTTGTTGCTTCCTCTTTTTTTTTAAATTTAATTTAGTAATTCTGTATTCTTTGCACACAGTGTGAACCAGAGCTTTGCTCAGTACTGCAGATACAGTCACATCTGGACTGTGCAGAGCAACACTCACTTTGCCAGTTTTGCACGTGAGCCCCTCTGTCCCAGGGGGCTCTGCAGCAATGGACACAAGTAACACTTGCACGTTTGTTGCTAAGCAAAGTGAATTACAAAAGGCATTTCCACTGGTAGAGCATAAGCATGGGATGCTGAACAGCTTTTACCTGCAACAGCTGCCATTACCTGGAAGAGAAAACATTCCTGTGGAAAGTGAATTTCCTGCGCAGGAATTGCTTCTTATGGAGGTACTGAAAAGAATATCCATCATCTAGATAGAGTTCACCTACTGCAAAGTCCTGTGGAACACATCAGATATAGAACTAAATTAACAGCAGCCTGAGCACTGGACAAGGAAACTGAAAATACGAACCATTATATTCTGCAGTAGGGAGTCAGAAGTTGCTAGAAACCTTATGATCTCCGGCAGGCTAAAACAACCCCTTGAAGACCAATCCAGCATTCCTGAAAGTGCATTCTGAATGTTACGGTTTTGTAAATTCATCTTGGTGTCAGAACAGCAGTTTCTGTGATTGGCTTTTTTTTTTAAAAGAAAAGTGGCTGAATTCTTTCCTTGAAGGGATGAAGAGGAAGTTTTTGGCCTGAAGCAATCCATCACTCTTTTCCTTCCTCCATACTGCTGGAGGATGGTTGACGAGGAGAGGAAGGACAAGGAGAAGGTCAGGAAATGCTCAACTTGTGCAGCAATTTTACAGTGTCATGCTGAAAGAAGGGTCTGTATGCTTTCACATGAGCCACACCACAAGGAGTGGGGCACAAGCAAGTGAGAGTTGGGCCAAGTTTCTCTACAGCAACATGGAGGAGACCGGCTCTTCTTTCAGCTGGTGTGCAGGCAGGGACCATACTATATTTGTTGAAAAGGCAGGAGTAGAATTCCTGTTCCCTGCCATATAAAACAGGTCCTGCAGCTAGAAGAAGCTGCAGACAGCAAGGAGGAGCAGGGTCATGCTGATGCCAAAACAGACAGGAAGAAAAGATAAGACAGTTGTGTAAACTAAGTGTAATCCCGGAATACCTTGGAGTCCAGAGCAACACGGAGTTCATAAGAAATATCTGTCAT
Organism: Podocnemis expansa; assembly: GCA_007922195.1. NCBI lineage: Eukaryota > Metazoa > Chordata > Testudines > Podocnemididae > Podocnemis > Podocnemis expansa. Next base: position 86,961,920 of record ML681963.1, on the reverse strand, counting down.
CCATTCAGTGGATCTTCCTACTGTGGTCTTTAATGGTACCACACTCCCCCCTCGCTGGAACACTGGAATCTGTCAATAGCAAAGCCAGGGTAGAAGAATTCAAGTGTGGAAATCTTAGTGTTGTTCTCTGTTAATTTAATTTTAGCTTATTTGAAAAGAAAAAAAACGCAACTGTTTCTTATCACCCTTAAGAACTGTTGGCAGATGGCCCATTACAGAATAAATTCTATTCTGCTTACAAGTCATCTTCCCATGTGCTCTTCCTCTTTCAAAATCAATGCAACAACATTTGCTGATGGGACCCATCCTGTATGCATCTCGTCTCGGGCAACAGTACACATAGGGTCTAGGGTGTAATGGGGCTCATGAGAATGAAGATGTGATGCTGATAAAGGTGGCCAATTGCCCTGCTCTGGTTCAACAGCTGGTATAGCTTGCACAGATAATGGGCCCTGGGCCTAGTGCTACATTCATGGAATGGCCGAAGCGTAGGAACTCCCACACAGAAATGTCAGGCTGTCCAGCTGAACTTCTCCTTCACTTACAAATACCGTTGAAATACTTCCTGCATTGTCAGCATTTCTACTTAATGCTCTTCATAAGGGCTGGTCTACACGAGAGTGTTTTACTGACAAAACAGTGAAGGTATGCAGACTAAAATGCTCCTCCCATTGATGTAACTCCCCTGCTATGGTGACATGATGAAACCACTTCAGTGGGAGGCATGTCACTGATGTCTGCTTTCCTGGGGCGAAGCACTTTCAGTGTAGACGCTGCGTCCCTCACATCAGCTGTCCTATCAATTTCACCATTCCAAAAAGACTCCCTGTGAGCTTAGCAACTAGAAGCCCAGGCCACTGGTCTCTGCTTCCAGCTAGGAGCTAGGGCAGTCCTATCAATTTCATGGCCACAGGCCGGAGGCTGAGGAGTCAGGGCAGATGGATTTCATTCCTCAGGGGAAAGAAGCCCTGGGCAGCTTCCTTCTGGGAATGAGTCAAGAGGAAGCCCTGGGTGGCTTCCTCCAGCTCTCACAGGAGAACAGGGAGGTTAGAAATCTGGGGCTGGCTGCCAACAGGGGTGAAGGGGGGCAGCCCAAGAGAAACCTGGGATTCTCTGGAGCTCCTGGCAGCTCCCCATGCTGCTCCTTCTAAGTCTGTGAAAGTGCTCCTGGGTGAGGGCACACTCCACCGACCTCAGGGGTGTAGCGTGGACGTCAATCACTGCACCAGTTACTGTGGTGGCTTAAATTGACCTATGCTAGGTTGAGTTATTTTTCTAGCACAGACAAAGCCTCAGTGGGAGGTGATTTGGAGGTGGAAGGGGTTCACTGTGGAGTTCTTTTTGGTCATAATTAACCCCTTCTGTGTCTGTCTGCGCCTGGGATGCTCAAGTTATTTCTTTGCTGTTTCTTAGTTTGAACCACATTGCCTGGAGTTAAGACAGCATCTTTTTCCCCCTAACAGAAGTTATGTTAAAGACTAATAAATGTATTTTTCACATGAGCAAAAATAAATTGGTTAGTCTTTAAAAGTGCCACAGGACTCCTTTTTTGTTTTGCTGAACTAGAATAACGTGGCTACCTCTTTGGAAAAGAAGCTATGTTAATTCTCTTTGCAGGACTGCAGCCTAATGTCAGTTCTGATTCACGAGTATTTGAGAGTGAATCTATTTTAATCTGTATGCCCAATAAAAGCCATGTTACAAAACAAAAACGTACACTTTCCAGTGTTACTGGGATCTTCAGAATGCCTGGACTCTCCAGTTGTCTATATCTTCTGAAGTCATACCAAACCTGCACCAGGAAAAAGGTAGAACAAACAAATGTATGACGGATACTATGGAAAGATTTGATACCTCTGTAGAGGCCTTTGCTTTGTGATTTCATCTCTGCCTGTCATTGTCTTTTAATGTATTCTTGTGGGACAAGGAATAGCCTTTAGTGTGCTGAGTCCAACAACCTTTCCGAGAGACTTATCAAACATGCACTACAGATACACACAATGGAGAATGACCTCTTCTAGAACTTGCATTTGCTTTTATGTTTCAGAGCTACTGAAGGTGTTGAGCAAGCATCATTTTCAAAATAAGACTTTTTAAAAAATACTTCATAAGAAACCAATCCACATTTGTACCTTAACAGAATCAAAGTTTTCCAGAGGCATCCAACTTGTGTTCTAAGGAACATGGTAACCTCCAAACTTCTGCAGCACATAAGATCCCCCCTCCACCTGCCCTGGCCTTTTCAGGGCATTTGGAATGAGTAGGAGAGACAAAAGGAATATATACTGTTTCTCATGAATTTCTTAACACCGAATACTTTTTATATTTTTAAGCTAAAAGGGCTTTCAGTTCATTGTTTAATTCATGTGAATGGATAAATTTAGGACAGGCTGACAAATGAAACCCTCTAGTGCACTGAAAGCTAAGTGCATATTCAGGCACCCACAACAGCATGTGATTTTTCACATTGTCCTTGAAAGATCATGCCAACTGATGAGAGGTTATTCATTTTCTGATATTGAGGGGGAGGGGGTAAATACTGTGGGCTGTATAAAGCACATGAATGTGGACTTTTCTTCTATTATCTGAGATCTAAAATAAGGCAAACAAAATGACTGCAATCTAAGTGACAAACTTGACTGAATTTATTAGCATGCATGCTCCTAAAGCAGGCCTGTGGAAATTACTATACAAAGCATCCTGTGCCTCTGCGCCATAGTCCCTGATGGGATTAGCTGTTGCAGCCGTGGTATAGGCAGTGAATTCCTCTAGAAATCATAACCAAAAAAATTTTTTTTTGTTTGAAGTTTGCTGATAGAGACCCTAATCCATGGGTCTCAAACACATGGCCCAAGGGCTGCATGCAGCCCCTGTAGTTATTTCTTGTGGTGTGGAACGACATTATCGCTATCAATATTTGTAACGTTGTTGTATGAAAAGGTTTCAGTGGTGCAGCCCTTGGGCTACCCTGCAAGTCGTCATGCAGCCCTTGTGTTGATATGAGTTTGAGACCCCTGACCTAATTAATCTCTCCCGTATTTTTGTATCCTGCCTTATCTAAACTACAGTGATAAAAGAACTAGTTCCTCATACGTATTGGGGAGAGCTATAGCCTTTTAGTTGACCTTTCTTGTTTAAGGCTAATCCCTCCTCTCCTTTTCTTGCTGTCTCCCCTTTCATCTGCCTCCAAAATTAGATCTCAGGCAGCAATGAGTTGCATTTATTAGAGCTGATTCCCCTGACATCTGGCAAACTGAATGACTTCAGATGCTGAGAAAAAAATAGTCAACACTCAACCATGGAATCTGAAGAAATCTCTTCCCAAAGTACCACTTCCATGGCGTCTGATTCCAAAACCATCTTTTACGGAGGAGCACATTGCATTGCCCTCATGTGGATAAGCAAATTTCTCTTCAGAGGGGTACTGACTTCTTATAAGTGCATCATATTCTAGTACCAAAATGTATGAAGATGCTGGCCAAGATTGTTAAAAGTGCTTAACCCAGGCAACTAAACAGAACAACCATCTGCACTCTCCATCATTATTTAGACTGATGTAGTGATCAAAATGCATTTGTTGCTGAAATGACAATACCTGATCTGAAAAGCATGAAGTCTCAGCAATGGGTGGATGAAAAGAATAGAACAGTCAAGCAAAATGATCACAACAACAGCCACATGAACAATTTTTCCTGTAATTTTTCCCTCTCCTTGCATCTTTCCTCTACCACCCACCTCCCACATTTCCCCCCACTCCCCAAGTTCAACTCAAATACTTTTACTGTCCTCCATCCCAACATTTGACCCCTTCTTGCCACATGAACAAGAAATTAACCCCACGAAAAGGAAATTAAATAAAGAAGCGGAAAAATTTAGTCAGCTAGCATGTTGCATGGGTGATAAGTATAAAATGAAAAAACTAAGGTTAGCTTAAGTTTGGTTAAGAAAATATGTGTTGTAAAAAGAGACCATAACTAACAAGTGGAAGAAAGGTCTTGACAATAGTAAGAAGTAAAGCCAATAATAAAATGAGGATGTCTGACTCAAATAATTAATGAGATAAGGAGAAGTTTCTAAAAAGAAGGCTTTTGATCAATAGGAGTGACTGCAGTTGGTTTTAAATAAAACCAAGAGAATCTGTCTTCATACGAACCAACATGGCCCTTTCTCAACCATAAAACAGTTATAAAGCCTGTGTGTACCCAGGTGTAATGGGAAAACTGCTGGACAGTTATAAGAAGGGGAGAAAAGGCCTGGTGGGAGGGGGAAGGGAAGGAGGCTGTAAATCTTATATGAAATAAGACTGGAAATAAGGGTGAACTAGCTGGAAGTGGAAGTCAATATCGGGCAATGTCATCACTTGTTTGTTAAAAGAGGATAAAAAGTAAACTTTTATAAAGAGTTCATTGTTAATACTTGTCTAACCATGTTGGAGCTGACCAGGATAGGGCTAAGCACCCTGGTTTAGCCCATTTGTAAGTATCTTGATCAAATGCATATAAATGTTTTTGTTTCATTTGGATGTAGTAAATTGTTTATTAGTTAGGTTTCTGTAGGCATGTTTAGAGCAACTTTGTAAGTACCATTTGGCCTTTGGATTTAATAAAGGAATTTATGGTTATATGAGTATTTGATGGTTTCTCATATTAATAGTTTCAAATATTGAGAATTATTTGCAACCTGGTATCACAGAAGAATGAGGCTTGAAGAAGGATTTAAATGAGAAGAGAGTAATGGCTTTGTCTATATGTAGAAAGTATAGAGACTGCTGTGCAAGAGACAGTCAAATAGGAAAGCAAGAAAATGCTACTAGTACCAACCCAAGTCCTTATCAGTTCTTGGTTATGCTGCATTAAGGGAGAACTCATGAGAATGGAGGCAACATACTTCCTTTGATTCTAACATCAGAGCAAGCTCTTAATTATGCTTACCTCATCTGACCCAGGCAGAAAAATGCTCACTGTAGTGGCCCCTTGTTCAGTGACTGGATGCACCAGTAAAGCATTTCCTGGAATAAGAAATACAAAAGGAAATGAGAGCACTCAGCATGGCCTGTGGCTAAAGGATTGGACTAGGACTCAAGGAGACTTGGGTTATGTCCACATGTCTCTTTTATTTCGAAATAAGTGTTAGAAATAAAAGAGATTAGGTCCACATAACATATTCTTTTTTCAAAATGACGGCCTCCATCCTTTCGAAATAAGAGCCGTCATTTCGAAATAGCTTAAACCTTTAAATCAAAATGGCTGTTATTTTGAAATGGTTATTTTGAAATAACGCCATTCAGACGTGTTATTTCAAAATAACCATTATTTCGAAATAACACTTTTGCCCTTCTCCTTCCCAGGGAGCCTTCCTTTTAGCCTATATTGGGTGGGGGCATGGCCCAGGGAGGCGGCCATGTTGCCACACCTCCCATGGTGCCCCTCTCCTAAAGCAAAATAGCAAGTCCTGTGTTTGGATATGCTATTTCACTTTGAGCTTTTCCCTTAATTCGAATTAACATTTTCTTAATTCAGATTAACTTATTTTGAAATAAGGACTTTATTTTGAAATAACACATTTCAAAATAACAATGTACATGTGGACATAGCCTTGGGCTCTAGTCCTGGCTCAGCTACTGGCCTGCTGGGTGACCTTGTGCATGCCATTTCACTCCTCTGGACCTCAATTACCTCATCTGTAAAAAGGGAATAATGATGCTGGCCAGCTTTGCAAAGCACTTTGAGATATATTAATGAAAAGCGCAGTATATGATAATAACAATATCTAGCTTTTGTGTAATTCTTTTGCCTTTACCTAAAGATTCTGTTATGGGGCTAAGAATTAAGGTCGAAGTCTACAAATAAGATGAGAGTTTTCAAAAGCACCTCAGGGAGTCAGATGCTCAAATCTGTTTGAAATGCAATGGGAGTTGGACAGGTGCTAGATTTCTTTAGATGTTTTTAAAAGTAGCCCTCATTGTCTTATGAGTTACAACCATGCAATGTTAAAAAACACCGGCATAAAATCAAAAACTGATGTGTTTTACCAATATGTTAACAATGGACTCTCACAGAAACGTTTCTTCTTCACAGGTGATAACATCTAGGGTCCTAGGGCTAATATGCTCGCACACAGGAGGGATGAGGGACCAGGGAATCTATTAATATATTTTTTTATTTCAACCACAACCAGTTTCTTATAACCAGAAACAAGGTAGAAGGCAGTCCCATTTGGCAAACAAACTCCATTTTTGGTGAACAAACTCACTTGCTGAAAGTGTTTACACTTTGTTCTGAAAAATATGTTGAGTAGATTGATTGCATAAAGCAGTGTTCAGCATGGGTATCTGACAAGGGCACGGTGGGAGAAAAGTTTCAGAAAATCTAACACTTGGTACATTTAAAAGACTAAACATTTGCTCTTCAAGATGTATTTTCTAGCTCTAGAGGTAATGCAACTCTGGCTGGTATGGTTTATTAGTATCAACAGAGAAGGTGAATCCATCAGAGGCACTGAAATCACTCCACCTGCTGCCGCAGCTCTTGAAATGATTATTTGATGTCATTCCTGATGCAGGTTGTGGTTTTAGATGCTGGAACTCCATTACATCTCTGTGAGGACCAAGATTTTAAAAAATGACTAGTGATAATGAGTACCTCATTTTTTTCATCTCAGGCTGAGACAGCTATAAATGAATCTGATTTTCAAAAGTAGTGAGCATTCACCCTCTGAAAATCAGGCCTCTTTAAAATGTTTCAAGCTCGGTACCCAGTTTCACTCACTTTTTAAAATCTTGGCCAATTGGTGTCATACTCTTTGCTACTATACGATACAGAAACACTTAACTTTGAAACTTAAAGTATCAGCTGAGTACTGGATTTAGGAAATGGTCTACTTACCCAGCATGTATTCATCTTCTACACCAAAGGTTTCTTGTTCCTTGGGGAACTCTACCCAGAGAGGCCTGTAAAAAGCAAAGTGGAGTCTTGTTGTTTGTTCTTTCCCATTGGATCCTTCTGTAACTCCCCTGGAGTCCTCAGGCTCCTCCTCATTTTCTACATTCCTGCTCTCCTACAAGGTCCATTTTGTGACTACCACCTTCCAGCTAAGGAGTATGGGACAAATTTCTCATCTGTGCTTTTAAGTGCCACTTCTTATACAACCATTATGATTCCAAGATGAACAAGAGTTAAGGCACTACCCAGTACTTGCCTTATACTATTTGCAAGCAAAAAGCTGGTCTAATCCAGCATCTTCTGCAAGTTCTTGCAGGGTGGTTGAAGTGTTTTGGCTACTCAAGGTTTGTGCTCAGGCTAACTATGTCTTGTTTTCCTTTTTGCTCTGTTTGTGGCATGTTTATCTGTTTTGCCCTCTGCAACCCTCGGAATTCCCCTTTTTCCTCATGAAGCCACATAGCATTTCTTGCTTCTAGCAGAGGAGAGATGACCAGAACGTTCCTTCAGAGTCTTGCAACATTGCTCCCATACCATTTCTCTTCTGTAGAACTATCACACTCAAACCCTGAGGACTCCTGGGTCCTCTTGGTCATGGTTTGAGAAACCTGACTCAGAAGTTGAATTGCTTAGTAACATGGTGCACTAACCAGATGGTCATTGTATAGGTCTTGTCTTGCTTGTTTGTAATTCCAAATGTTAGGCTAATAACTCTTTCTAGCTAGCAACAAGAACTGAAGCAATTCTGTGGATTCTCTCACAATGCTTGCCTGACCTGCTTACTAATAGGCATTCTGTGGAATGCTGCAATTCCACCATTTATTGGCCCACTAATGAAGCACATTTTACGCTCTGCTTTCATCATAAGCCAGTGAAGAAAAGGCCACGCTTTCTTTTTAGTTTCTGAATTTGCCACAAAAACTAGCTATAACCGTGGCAGTATTATTGTACTGCATAATCCATATAGTCAACATAGGCCTGATTATCAGAAGGGTAGATGATCAGTGCATGGATGTGTATACAAATGAAATGTCTGTATATGCAAATGACCAGAGAGATCCCTGTGTCTGGCTCTTGGTGCCTGCATGCACAGATCACGCTCACAACTGAATGGAAGCTAGAGTGTCTGCCCTATTAAAAGACAGACTTTCTCTTGAGATTTATTTGCTTTACAACTAGTGGAGAGAAATTTGACAAAAGCAAGGCGATGATTCTAGTGCCATCTGTAAGAGACAAATATATGTGAGATTAGTAGTATTTATCATTTATTGATGTGACTGTTGCACCCAGCTCCACTGAGACCTCATTATAGATTGGAAAGGAGCACAATGGACACTGGTTTTCTAATTAAATGTCTATATTAAATTACTAAAGGAAAAATCACTATAAAATTGTGGCGTGGCATGTACCTCATCCTTGAATTATCTATATGAAATGAACACTGGGAAAGGTAACCCAGTTGGCTTAGTTTCTTCAAATGACCAAAAAACATTTACCTGAGAGAAAGGCAAAAGGCAGACTTCAAAGTTTTCAGGTCAGTTCAGGGATCTACTGGCATTATTTAGATAGGGATAAGAACAGTGGGTAACATTTTTGGGGACTCTGATGGAAGTTTGGTATCTATTGCATTTTAGAAAACATACCCAACACTGCATATGAGAATGGTTTATTTAACTGATGTGTTCCATTGCTCTCTCTTAGAAAATGAATCTACATTGTACTGGCTTTTAAAAATTCAAACAAAGTGACAAAAATAAGGAAGAGTAATTTACCTCCCACCTCTCATGCATCCTCATTGACACAATCATTAAATTTCTTGGATCATAAGAAGGGCCTTCTGTATAAAGAGCAAGACAGGTAGTTTTGATTTAATCACCTATGACCTTACCTCATGACTGGTTCAGCAGTGGTGTGTGCCCGGTAGAACAATGAGTACAAGTAGGGGAGAAGAGTGTAGCGCTCTCTAATGGCTTCCCTGATGATCTGTGTGTTCTCATCCCCAAATAGCCATGGTTCACGCCGTTTGCTGTCTCTATTGGCATGGCCTCTGAAGAATGGCTGGTATGCACCAGCCTGATACCAGCGAACAAGTAGGTCTGGTTCTGGGTCTCCAATAAACCCGCCCACATCGGCTAAAATGTAAAAAGACATGATTCATTTGGGAAAGTATTTTAAAAACTGTGAATGTCTTATGACAAATGTTTCAAATCTGTCAATCCATTAACTTAATATGGCCCCTCCCAGCAGCAGCTTGATCACAGAAAGGGAAAAAATGTTTGAGCTCTCACCTAATGAGAGCTGTTAGTGACATAGTGAGTGGTCTTCTTTGTCACAAAGGAAAATTATACTGAGGCTACTGGAAGACAACTCCAAGTTATCAGTTCAAGGGAGTCACATGCTATCAAAATTCACTACACCAAAGAAAGGGGAGAAGAATGCCTTTAGGAGCTATAACTGGACTAAATGTAGGAAACTGTTCTGAACCACATTGTTAATTAGAGGGATATCTGTGTTAGTCTGTTCTACAGTAAAAACAAATGAGAGTCCTGTGGCACCTAACAGATTTCTTTGGGCATAAGCTTTCGTGGGCTTCAGCCCCCTGCATCTGACAAAGTGGGTTGAAGCCCATGACAGACAGCTTATGGCCAAATAAATCTGTTAGTCTTTAAGGCGCAGGACTCTTGCTGTTTTTATTGTTATTTAGGAAAGAAGTAGCTTGTTCTGTTGGCTCTGCGCTATGCTTTCACTCTGTTTAAGTCTATCTCAAGACACAAGCAAAAGGCTGGTGGCCCATAATTAGTGAAGAATCCCAGTTAAACTCCTTACCTCCACAGAATGAAATTCCTGATATACTGAGTGTGAGCAACATTGGAATGGAGATTTTCAAGTAACTCCAGTCTGCTACGTTGTCTCCTGTCCAAACTGCACCTGGAAACACCAATAGCGTAGGTTCAAGTTTGCTCACTGAATTCAGGCCCCTAGTTCAATATATACTAGCACAGTGGTTCTCAACTGCTGGGTCGGGACACCTTACTGCTATGTGGCAACACAGTTAAGTGTGTTGCAGAAAGCCAGGGAGCTGGCTGGATTCAGCCTGGTGAGGGTGGGCTGGTGTGTCTGTAAGGTTGCAATATGCCATCAAGTGTGTCATGACCTACAAAAGGTTGAGAACCACTGTCCTAGCAGTTAAGGATAGAAGAAGAAGAAAGGGGCAAGCTAAGAGAGTCACTTCAAATACTCTGCTTAAATACGTATGTGGTCCCAAAGCATGAAACAGATTTTAAATTCACTCACACTACTGGACAAATGCAGATCAAGTCTGCCATAATGTTGACAGGCTATTTCTGTGGTAATTAGTTCTGAGAGACCAAATCAGCCCTGTTGTATAATTTTATGAAGCTTCCCATGCTTACCATACTTCTGTGATCCAGCAAAGAAAGATCGCGTGAGGACAAATGGCCTCTTCTGTCCTCCAGAGCGTTTGATGAGTCCTTCTGCAGTGGCCATTTGCTGCAAAGTGTAAGAATAACCAGCAAGGAGATAACGTGATTACGTGATTGTATATATTCCATCTCCTTTTTAGCCAGTTAAAAGGCAGGAACAAGAAGAAATATACATCCAGAAATAATTAGGTAAGATACAACAGTTTGTGGGAAGGCACTAGAAGAGAGGTAGATACAGACACCTTTTCTATCACATATGGAACAGATTGATGTTCCTGCACTTTTGTGGTAGAGAGACGTTCATGAGTGCTGTCACTGTTGCATATCTGGTTTACCATGGAGAAGCTGATTGTAACAAACTGGCTCCAAGCCTGATGGGAGCATCTGGGCACTAGCACAGAACAAATAATAGTAACCATGATCATCAAGGACAGAATATCTACAGGGGCCTTACCTGGTAAAAGCCATAGAGATTGTGAACGTCCCGGTGTTCCCAGTTGCCATGGTGGACGGCATCTCTTGGCATGGTTAGTTCTGCCCCTTTGAAGACTGAGGGTTCATTCATATCATTCCATGCAAAGAGGATGTCAGTGGAGCCCTATGATAGAAAGTAGCATTTATGATGCATTTCAGTCATCACTTTAATCCACTGTTACCCAAACCATAGTGTTGGGTGGTGCTAGTGTAGGGGATGCACAGGAAGGTAAGACATAGAACAGCAGCACAGCAAATGTGCTCTCATGGTTCCAGATGAAGCTAATTGTGACTTCTTGAAAGCTGCCTGTGTTCCCTCCTAATTCATCTGACCAAAGGAGCATCTTGCTTACACAGGGTTGCAGTCCACATGTTTATTTGACCTTTTTGGCTCTACTAGCACTCAGTTGAAATGGCTGTGTGGGCCTATTGGTTAATAGATGCCCCAGGCCCACAGCAAGAAGCATGTTGCCATCTTGTAAGTGATGGTGGAAGGAAAGAGGGTAGTATAAAAGTTCATAAGAGAATTTAAAAATATTAAACAACCCAGAAGAAAACTGAAGAGGAAAGTAAAGAGGAAAGAGAAGAAAAAGTTGTCTTGGGACACAAATTGAGCGGCCATTCGTAGCACAAGTTTACCAGCATCTGGCAAATTGGGGTTCCAGCAAAAAAATCTCCAGGAGCTGGGCAACATTTCAGTGACATACACATCTAATATTTAATACAGCTCAGAAGGGATTAGGAGTCACGTGACTATGAACTGTGAACAGCCAATACTACAACATTGTTCTCTTTGCTTAAAAGGACTTGCAGTGAATGAGGCTAACATAAGAGCAATTCAAACAAGGAGTTGTGTGGCACTTTTAGGCTATATCTACATTAGCAAATTGGTTCGAACTAAGAAGCCTTAATTTGAACCCTGTCTACACTAGGCTTTGCCTAGTTCAAACTAAAAAATTTTAGTTAGTTTGAACTATATAAGTTTGACATGCTAGTTCGAACTAAACTGCTACAGGCTGGGGACCAATCAGCTAAATAGCAGCAGTGTAGAAAAGGACCTGGGGGTTATGGTGGATGGGAAGTTGGATATGAGTCAACAGTGTGCTCTTTTTGCCACAAAGGCCAATGGCATACTGGGCTGCATCAGCAGAAGTGTTGCCAGCAGATTGAGGGATGTGAGTATTCCCCTCTATTCAGCACTGGTGAGGCGGCATCTGGAATACTGTGCCCAGTTTTGGGCACCCCACTACAAAAAGGATGTGGACAAATTGAGTCCAGCAGAGAGCAACAAAAATGATCAAGGGGCTAGAGCACAAGACTTATGAAGAGAGACTGAAGGAACTAGGCTTATTTAGCCTGCAGAAGAGAAGACGGGGGGGTGGGGGGATTTGATAGCAACCCTCAACTACTTGAAGGGGTGCTCCAAGGAGAAGGGAGCTCTGCTGTTCCCAGTAGTAACAGAGGACAGAACAAGGAGCAATGGTTTCAAGTTACAGCTGGGGAGGTCAAGGTTAGATATTAGGAAAGGCTTGCTTACTAGGAAGGTGGTGAAGCATTGGAATGGGTTACCTAGGGAGGTGGTACAATCTCCATCTTTGGAGATATTGAAGGCTTGTTTAGACAAAACCCTGGCTGGGATAATTTAGTGAGAGTGGTCCTGCTTTTTTGCAGGGAGTTGGACTAGATGACCTCATGAGGTCCCTTCTAACCTTATGATTCAATGAAGTTTGAACTAGCGGTTAGTTTGAAAGAAAAGCACAGTTAGTTCGAACTAAAAAAATGCACTTAGTTCAAACTAACCAAGTCTAAACTAAGATTTTAGGTGTAGACGTAGTCTTAAAAACTAACCAATTTATTTATCTGTTGTTTGTTAGTCTTTAAAAGTGCCACAGGGCTCCTTGTTTGTTTTGCTGAACTAGACTAACACGGCTGCCCCTCTGGAATAAGAGCAACTGTGAGCTCCTCAAAGGCCATACTATCACATGTGTAACCTATGTGGACTCCTGAGATATGTCTACACTTGCAAGTTAGAATTAAGGAGGCTTAATTCGAACTAACTTAGTACCTGCCTATATTGGGCTTTCATTAGTTCCAATTAAGGAATTCCTTAATTGGAACTAATGAAAGCTTAGTTTGAATTAGTAAGACCTGCCCGTTAGTTCAAACTAAGCCCTTGGCTTGATCCTTAGTTTGAAATACGGACAGTGTAGACTAGGATTAAACCTTAGTTCAAACTTAATAAATTTGAATTAAGGGCAGTTAGTTTGAATTAACAAAGTGGACTAATTCTACATAACATTAAGTTGAATTGTCCATTTTGTTAATTCAAACTAATAAGTTCTATTTTAGTTAGAACTGAACTCGAACTTATTAGTCCGCATTAACAAATTTGAACTAACTTTTCCTAATGTAGACATAGTCCTAGTGCCAGAAGCTGAGAATGGGGCAAACCTCATTAGATGACATGGTGGTAACCACTAAGTTACTTATCCAGTTCTTTATTTTTTCTGACCACTCTTCCCCATTTCCAGGCTTTTGATACGTTTTGTAGGATCCAAAGCACAAACCTTGTATGTTTTGAAGGCAAATTGATCTGTATACCATGATCGGACTTCAGGATTGGTGAAATCCAGGTAGGAAGAGGTACCTGCAGGTATGGACCATCAGATTTATTATTTTGTTCACTTTTATAGCATTGATTGCCTTGGCATCAGAGCACTGATCTCTACAACTGGCAGCACTGAGATTTCTGCCTTTGGTGTAACCTTAATATATAACCCAAAATGCTAGGAAAAAAAATCTAACCAAAGCGTCATCTAGTGCTTAAACTAAACAAGTATACTTTACATTGTGCTCCAATGACAACCATGTTTGGATTCTGGTGGACTAAGTTCTGCAAAAGATAGTGAACAGGATATACCTCCCTAACAGTGACTTTAAAAAGAACCTTGAAGACCTTTTATTACACTTCTTTTAACAATCCACTTTATACCTGTCTATTTGACTCAACTTTTGCTTACTTTCATAAACAGTTCTATGTAACAGACTGTCTGGGATTTATATTTTGTTGGGCAACACAGAATACTAGCCTTTGCACAAATTCAGTAACATGGTGCCATGCACCTAGATTATATGCAGAGGAACTAGAACTAATGGTAGAGGAATCAGAACTTAAAAGAGAGGAAGCAGAGGCGTCTCTGGCCCGGGGAGGGACCTGGGGCACGGGCCCAGGCCCCACCCCCAGCCTGTAGGCCCTGCCAGGGCCAGAAGCCGCTGCGCCGCTGCGGGCGGCTAGGCCCCGCATCCCCGGCCAGGGCCGGGGCCGGGGCCAGAAGTGGCTGCAGGAGGCCGGGCCTGGCATCCCCAGCTGGGGCCAGGGCCGGAAGCAGCCGCGGGAGGCTGGGCCCTGCATCCCTGGCTGGGGACAGGGCCGGAAGCGGCTGCAGGCGGCTGGGTCCCACATCCCTGGCTGGGGACTGGGCTGCCGCCACCGCAGGCAGCCAGGCCTCGGATCCCCGGCTGGGGCTGCTGCGGCTGCTGGCGGCTGGGCCCCAGATCTCCTGCCCAATCAGGCCAGAGACTCAGGCCGCCAGATCCGGGGCACTGGCACTGGGATTTGGGGCACATGCCCCGGGTGCCCAATGCCAGCGAAGCCTCTGGTCGAAAGTACATTAAAACTGTCAAAGGAACTATAAATGACTTAGAATCATGAATATCCAAGAATTACACTTCGTTTTCCTTTTGAGATGTTAGTTTTATCCACTTATGCTACTCTGCTATTCACTGTAAAATAAACAAATTGAAATGTATAGGGTTTTCTTACCTGGCCAACAGATGCCCTCAAAATCTTGGCCTTTCCTGTCCTTCACAAAATACCCCTTCTTTTTGCTCTGAGAGTATAGGGTGTACAGGGGATCGACCTTAATGTGGGGATCTATAATGACGACAAGCTGTCACCATAAAAGAGGAGAAGACCGCATTAACATCAAGTGTTCAGCATATTACAATAAGAGCTCAGTCTTGATTCAGGTTATGGAACCAATTGGTTCCTTGGTTGCCTAAATTCTATTGAGTTTGCCCTTGTATCAGATCCTTTGGTTATGGCTGGCAATATGTTCAGGCTGGTTAATCTTTATTTCTGCTTTTACTGTACAGCTGTTAGATGTCCTAGGATTATAAATGTATGTGAACGTGAACTAGCTGATTTCACATGACAAGTAGCAGTGTGTGCTTGCCTCCCTGAAACATACAAGCAAAAAGTCAGTTCTATACCATATACTTCAGAGGAAAGTAACCTCCCTATCCCAAAAACAATACAATACAATATTTTTAAATACAGCATTAAACAACTGATGACATGCATCTGGGAAAATACATGCCTTCCTGGCTGCTGTGGTGACCAATTTCTTCACTAAGCCCTAAAACAATGCCAGGCTGGACAGCTGTAAGAAAAATGGTTCTGTTGAGTTCCAGGGTGTGGGTGGGGAGGCCCTCAGGCTAAGGGGAGGAGTTACTGAGCCTGGGACACAACTAATTACAAGGGGGCAACAAATGAATGAACAGAAACAGGCATGAAGAACAAAGGATTAAAAGGGGAAAACCTGAAGGGGACACCAAGCAGAGAACCCTGGACAGTGGCCCACTGCTCCGCAAACGTGTTTGATAAAATGATGGATTTATGAGCTTGCACTGTCAAAGGGAGTCTTGAGCAGTGTAGAATGCACATCTATAGAGTGCAAGGCTGGGACTAAGGATTTACGGATGTCTCGTGAAATGTAATTCAAGAGTGACTAGGGATAGCACTCTGGTAGTTATCAAGGGGTAACTTATATCCTAGAAACTAGAGGAGGGGACACAGAAGCAGCTCACAAACCAAATCAGTGTATGCTATCCACCAAACCAGAGAATTAGGGGGCATAGCTGTCCTATGATCTGGATTGTACCCTGGAGGATGTCATACCTATATCACTGCATGAATAACAAATATCTGTTATACATTTCTCCTGAACTTTTAAAAACTGTGTCCACGGTATTTTGCTTAGTTACCATCAGCTGCCATTATTTCCACTGATGAAAAAGTTACTCCCTGTGTAAGTTACTATGACTGCACTATTTTAACATTGCTCCAACCATCATTAGCTTTTGACTGAGCTCAGCTATTGTATGAGTTCATTAGTTGGTTACATATCTAAATAGATCATACAATTGTATATTTAATACATTTATAATTCCAGGACATCTAACGACTGTACAATAACAACAGATATAAAGATTAGCCAATTTGAATGGAGTGCCAGTCATAACCGAAGGATCTGATACAAAGACCAACTCAATTGATTTTAGGCAACCAATTCCTCCGAACAAAGAGGAAAAATTCCCAATTAACATCAATGGGGAGAAAAAGGAAAGCAAAAACAGAGAAAGGGGTTGAACAATGGTCAAAGATTAACCTTTTGAAATAAACAGAGCTTCCTTTATGATCTAAACCTGGTCAACAAGTACTGCAGTGAAAGCTGTAAAATAAAGTTTCACACTGGTGGGGTTTAGACCAAGAGAGCTTTGTCCCCTGCCTCATGCTAACTGAAGAAAACACTAGTAAAAACTGAGAGTCAATTGTAACTGTTGGTGGCAACATGGAGGGGCCTACATTATGCTGTACTATTACATATACATCTTCCTTCCTCCCTTTGTACAATTTACCTTGCGTTTTTTCCTCATCAGCAGCTCCTGCATCCTTTCTGGGTTGTGAAATTTTTTCTTGTCCCAGGTGAAGTATCTCTTGCCATCGGTGTGCTCTATGTCCAGCCATATCACATCATAAGGGATCTCATGCTCATCAAAGCCAGCGTCAACTGCCTTTACATCATGCTCATCCTCGTAGTTCCAACGGCATTGGTGGTAGCCCAAGGCGAAGAGCGGAGGCAGTGCTGGAGTGCCTAAGAAATAGTAACTACGTCAATAAACGTAACACTAGTATTGCCCTTCAAGGTTATCTTGGGTTGTTTAAGAAGTCAATGGTAATGGCATGGCAAGACTCATATACAACAGTTTGGAACTGAGGAATGCTTTCCTAAGGTTCAGTCCAGAGCACAGTTTTCATATTTTAGGTTCTCAGTGTCAGAAACTAAGCTCACAACAAAAACTATGACAGGCTTAACAGTAGTAGAAGCTGCTGTAATTATATCACATGGATGAGAAAGAACATGTTGGTAGAGTGGCATAATAAAACAGTATTTTTCTAGCAACCACTGTTGCTGCTTCTTCTACTGCTAAAATTTGTTTCCATTTTAAAAATAGTGTGGGTGAATTGAATTCTTGTTGACTGACTAAATCAGGTTTAGTGGAGAAAGATGATGTAATTTTCCTACAAATATTCTCAAGAATTATTTTTAATTCCTTTTACTCTGGCACTTAGTTGAGTAGAAACTACTTTTTGTTTAGGAGCAGAAAATACAACCAGTTTCTTAGGTGCATCCATCGAAAAAGACCAGTCTGTCAGAAATGGATGATTTTTTTTTAAGTCTACCAAAAATACTTGTGTATGTGTGTGTGTATAGATATAGATATAGATGAATAAGACTCTGTAATTGAAACTTTTTCACAATGTAGGCCTCAGCTTTAAGAGACAGTCCTGTGAACTGTCTGCTAAATGAACTGGAGAAGAGGTGGTCCATGACAAAATAATATCTCTGTGATGATTTCAGTACAGTAATTGCTTATGTGGAAAGGAAACATTAGGAGAGTTTGTGTACTCTCAACTGTCTTAAATGTAGTAAGACAAGGTGGGTGCAGTAATATCTTGTATTGGACCAACTTCTATTAGTGAAAGAAAGTGACTGTTGAGCTTACAGGCTATGCACTGTAGGCTTAGCTTGACTTAAAGCCCTTTAAGTTGACCTAAATTAAGCCCAGTCTATATTTAGAAATTATTAAATCAACTTAAGCAACTGCATTTAAGCATGCCAGCCCCCCCCCCCAGTGTAGACACAGCCACACAGAGCTCTTCTTCCGCTAACAGAAAATTGGGCCAATAAAAGATATTGTTTCACTCACCTTGTCTCTCTAATATCCTGAGACAACATGGCTACAACACCACTGTATATAACGTAACAAGTAATTTTTCCTATATAAAAAAGTTAACCACATACTTTCCACTTTTTGCTCTTCTCTCTCCCCTGCTTCTTGCCCATGACCCTTTGCCACCTATCCTTTTCCTTCTCCTATCACCCTACACGTACTTTCCTGTCACTTTGCTCTTTTGTAACATGGACACATGGGCCAGCTACCATCTCCTCCTCCTGGTCTGCTAGAAGTACTCTCCAGCTGCTTCATTCCTTTCTCCCCTTGGATATTCTTTTCTCATAGTGCTTGGTAGCTCCACTCCCTAGGATTGTCTCCAGTTTCATCTCTTCCTCTTGTGAAACAGCAGACTCTAGTAGCAACAGCTAGACTGGCTTCATATTTCCAGCTGTTTTAGAGGCCAGGCTTGGACACCAGTAGATGCTGCTGAAAACAAGGATGAAAGCCACTTCAAACCAAATTCTGGGGACCACTGTTCTACAGTACTCAAGGGGTAAGTAAACATTAAATATTAGTTCACTGTTTGATGCAATTTATTCAGCAGGTAATTGTTCCACATTATTCAGGTGGGTATATGATGAATGTACAGTGCTTTTTCTTCACTGATACAAGACAGTACCTGTCAATTGTGCATATTGCTTGAAGATATCAAAAGGAGTAGATCCCATAAGCAGGAAAACATCGATTATTCCACTTTCTGACATCCACCGCACATCAGTTTGCGGCACCACTCTCTGCTTAGTTATGTCTGGAGGCGATCTGGATGATCCACGCTTTGAAAGGGACAAAAAGTAGAATCTGAAGCCTTCTCTCTGCCAATGATTAATTTTACAATCTCTCCATGGATTTTTCCAGACCTCAGTATTTTTCATTGAATATTATATAGTTTAATATAAATAGTGTATTTTTACCATGATAATGCCTCTGTTTTTATTGTTCATCTTAAAAATCAAAATTTGTATATGGTATTTGAAGAGATGAGCAATCACAACTACATCTTTGTTCCCAGACTATCAATAATATAGGAAAATGAGGTATGGGGGACAGGGAGGAAGAAATACCAAGAATTTCTAAATTCTGTGTTTTGATGAATACTGGCTAAAAGATGTTTAATATGTTTTTCTGCAATTGGTTGTAGCTGATATTTATTTTTGTGGCTCTCTCTTATAGGAGTTGAAATACTTTAATTTTTTTCTTCTTTTATATGAAATGTATTATGTGATTCCTGCATCTTGTCTTATGAAAGAATGCAGCCTTGTGATCATGTGTAAAGCTCACTTAAAGAAATGCAGAAATGGAGAAGGAGAAAAAGAGTTACAATTCCACCTTTACTAAGGCAAAAGGCTAATATGAAGTTATACTATCAGATTGTCCTTTGCCCTGTGCAGGTGTATTTTAATTTCATATTGAGCTCCTGTGCATGATACCAAGCATCTCTCACCTCCACTACAGCTTTGGTATTAATCTCCACTAGAGTTTCTGAGGAGTTCAGCCAGAAGATCCCAGAAGTTCTGTTAGGTTTATGTGCCAAGAGAAAAGGCACTGAACCATAAATACCCCTTTTGTTGTAGATCTCATGCCTATAGATGTCCAAGTTAAAAAGCCGGTATGCATCATTGTCACTGGAATGAACAAACAAACAAGTTATTTGTAATCATCACACACTGGGCCAAGTTAAATTCTGCTGTAACTTTACTGAATTCAAAGGTGTTACAGCTGGGATTAGTACGGTGTGTTCTCTGTTATAGTTGATCATTTACCACTGAGGCACAAAGTGTGATATGGAATACCATTTCTTTTGTTTTGGTCACTGCTAACTGTACCAAATTATATCTCTTGCTGTCAGTGAAACTGCTTCTGACCTTCTCCATTTTATTACTTAAATACCATACACACCTATATAGCTGCTCCTTTAAGAATTTCAGTAAAGTATATTCTATTTAAAACTGATTAAATACTCATGCAAAATTGCTCCCTAAGGCTACATTCAAACATAACATGGAACAGGAAGAGTTATGATGGTACTGTGGAGTTGGAAGCCAAGCAGCCTAATCCTCAGGGACAGAGGACAGAATTTTATGTGATACTACCATTAGAAGAAAACACAATGTACTGCACACGGTGCTGGTATATGGCATATACATCTCAAGTCCTGTTTGAATTAAAACATCTGGAAAACTTTATAGCTACTCCATTACAGGTCTTGCAATATTTTCTTTAGTTAGTCACCCATTCATATCACACTTAAGCTGCAGTAACCACTCCAATTTACTGAAAAAGGAACTCAGTACTTGCGCTCATCATCTTGGATTTCCTCATACTGTGCCAATAAATGAATACATCTGTTTATGACTCCCCATGGCAATCCTAACAGCAATCCAGTGTGCTCAGCTCAACTGTTCAGCAAAGCTTAAGTTTTCAAAGGTGACATCAGGAAAAAGATCACCATCACTTGCTGCCATTAGATCTTCAAGTTTTAAGTGGGCTGCCTCTTCTAATGATGTCAAAGTCAGAAGTATAGCCCTCCTTAGAAGCAGACTTGCTACACTTTCACCTGGTGTTTTTGAGGAGAAGTGTTTCTGCATGCTCTGGTATTCCATAGACATGTTCAAATCCATGCAAAGAAAAATCCAAACCTATGGAACTGGGACCTGTAGGAACAGTATTAAAATACAATAGCTGAGTTCTGCTCTCCTCATGGCTTAACTTTAAGCAGTAAACTGAACATACTCAATGCCAAATTTAGGCACCAGCCAAGTAAGCTGTGGCTTGGGGCTTCACATTATGAGACGCTTCTAACTATGTCAGAGATAACTAAGAAGATTTATCACAATTGAAATTGATAATGCAGATGAGGCTTTTTGCAAGATGTACTATTTAGATGTTTTTGTTGCATTTTTGCCTATATATGTATGCAAATATAATGGTTTATCATTTATTTTTTTCATTATCCTTTCTGTTATAATGTAATACACTTTTATTCCTCTTAATGTTTATAGTATGGGGCCTCTGAATCTTAACATAGCTTAGGGCCTCAGCATGTCTTAATCCACCCTAGAACATACTACTGATAAAAATGTGTTTTTTATTGATTGCTTCAAGCTTGATTTGAGATTCATATCCATTACTGTATACTTACTATATGGAGAAGTTTTCTAGGGATACTGGTTTGTCATAGCTGTTTATGAATTTTGATCTAATCATGAAGGGCAAAACAAATGAATTTATAATAAAAAGTGCCAGAAGTTTCAGATTACTTTATTTTTATCAAACTATTCTTTATTATGCAATAACACTGTTTATAATTTCTATCCCCTATTCCTCAAGCTCCACCCTGCTGCAGAACCCGTGCAACAAGGAGAAGTTAGTGCTGCCTCTTTTCTAGTACTGCTTATGTCATGTGGCACCTAGCCCATCAGAAAATGGACTGAGTTAGCCAATTAATTTCATGTAGAACACAACAGGTTATGAATTTGTTGATTATGGATTTGGGCTGTGTTTGAACTAGTGACCTAGAGATGTCTCTACCTTGTTATTTAATTTATTCCATGGGCTTTCCAGTAGGAGAAAAAGGGAGGGCTGGATAACAATTAAGTAGTTAAGTAAAAAAGCAGATAGAAATATAAATGAACACAGACTTTTGCAAACTGATAAAATTGTTGTCAGTTCCACACTAGATTTAATCTTACCATTTGCTTTGATGTCTAAAAAACTGCCAAATTTTTCTTGCCAGAGACCCAGATCCTCTTGATTTTTCTACATGTACAAAAAAAGAGCAAATCAAATTTAGAAAACTGCAATTGTTTACAGACCACTTTATTTCTAAGTGATGCACATATATTCTCTTGAGATGTATTATTTATTTCAGGGGTAGACAAACTTAGGGAATGCAAGAGCCACACAAGTAGATTATTAGAGGGGAACTGGTCAAGTTCTTGTTTCCGAGGTACCAAAACCTCAGAGGCTCATACCCTCCACGAGGAGTGCCATTGGGTTTCATCCAGCTGAAAATAACCCTACATGTGGGTTCCCCGGACCCAAGTAACCACGGTAGTGCTGCAGTTGACTCTTCGCAAGCAACTCTACATGTTGCACGCTCAGAAGGTGACTCATCCTTCCTATGGCAACCGTACTTCCAGGGCAGTTCTGTCTCTGTCTGCCCTTGTTCCTGCTATGCATGTAGGTGCATCGTAGCTGTGAGATGGTTTTCCTCCAACAATGTCCTAGGCACGCAACTTCATATCCCTGCTACTGACCTCTGTGAGCCTTCGGCCACCCCAATGGCTTGCCCAAGTGGCAGCCCTGCATTGTTCCCTGCCTCCCCCTCTTCATATACCCCTGTCATTTGGGCAATCCTCGTGATTCTGGAACCCCACAGGATTACAGGCCCAATGATGGGCCTGCTCCGTGAGTTCATACGTTACTAAGATGCTTATAGGTACCAACCATCCGCACCACCGAAGGCCATCATGCCTCCTTGTGCGCGCTAACATCCTGGGGACCCTCAAAAAAACCCCCAAAACCCTAAACAACCCCAATTTTTGGTTCTATACACTGCTGGAAGCGTGCGCTTGCACACTAGCTTAAGGTTCCCTGGCCGACATGCAACGCGCTGCTCACCGCACTATTGCCTTCGAGTTTTGGGTACTGCTTCGAGGTACCTTCCTCAGACCCTTCTCGCGTGAATCTGGGGGTTCCCCCCACCCTTTCCCAATGCATTTACGCAATTTAGGCCAGGCCTCCTCAGGGACTGGTGATGATCAGAACAAAGGATAGCTTCATTCCTCCAGTGACTGTCTGCATAGTCTGCAGCTGGCATAGCTAGGCCGTGACCCTTGGTTCCCGGTTCAGACCAGATGTGCTCTGTTCACGGAATAATCTTCCCTTCTTCCTTGCTTCCTGTGTGGGCTACGGGTATTACAGCTAATCCCATAGCTGCTGACCTCCAGCGCCTCCTTACAGCTCATGCTGGAAAGCCTTATGACCAGACACTTATCCTCTGGTCCCTTTCCTCGTGCTATACCACCTAGCATAGCAGTCAAGCGCAACCCTATGTTGTCATGTTGCATTCTTCATCTTCGCCATGGTGACCTCGGTCTGTCCTGCCCTCACACGCCTACCTCGGCGGCGTTGAACCTACCCCTACTTCGGGTTGGCCCACAGTTACCGATTATTTTACACCACGCCAGGAGTCTAGTTTGGCTCCCAGCTCTGGTTACAGTCTTACTCGCTGGGCCCCTTCCCACCTGGGGTGTTTTCTTCGCTATGCTGAAGGCGGAAGAGCCTACTCCACCCGCTGTCCATCAGCATGGCTATCAGTCACCTATTACTGAATGCAACCGAGTAGCTCTCAAAGAATGGTGGGTTACTCACCAGTAACTGTCCTTCTTCAAGATGGGCTGCTTGGATCCATTCAGGTCCCTCCTCTCCATCCCCGCACATGGAGCTGGCGACTCTGAGGACCTGAGGAGGGGCCGGGAGGCAGCTGTATATATAGCCGTGGGCGGTGCGAGGGGTGGAGGCCACCTACCCTCTCTTGACAGGCTGGGACAAAAGTTTTCCGACCAATCTGGCACAGAGACATCTATTACTGAATGGATCCGAGCAGCCCATCTCTAAGTAGGACGGTTACTGGTGAGTAACCCACTGCTGCTTTGTATTCACTTAGCTTGTTAAGTTAGGTGTTAGTTGTCTTTTACCTTCTATTTCCTTGTAACAAATTCTGATCTTTATGTCTTATTACTTGCAATCATTTAAAATCTTTCTGTAGTTAATAAATTTGTTTTTTTTTTTTTTTTTTTTATCTCAACCACTGTGTTTGGAATCCATTTGAGATGACACACTCCATTGGGGATAATAAGATTTGTGCATATAATTTTCTATTAATAAATGACAGGCTTTATATGAGCTTATATTGTCCAGAGAGGAGTACTGGGCAATACAGGATGCACATTCCTTGGGAAAGTCTAGGACTGAAAATTTTCTGGTGTTGCTCTGCAGTGTAATTCAAGAGTAGCTGGCTATAGCATTCAGACAGTATAGCTGAGAGAGATTTACATGCTGGAGGCTGTGTGTGAGCAGACCAGAAGTTGTGGCTCACACAGCAAAGCAATGTAAAAGATATCTCAGGCTGGAGAATTGAGGGGGGACACAGCTGTTCTTCAATCTAGATGGTGCCCTCTGTAGTATCAAACCATCATACACTAATTTTGACCTCTTATGACATTCTAGGAGCACCTTTCATGGGTCCACATCTCAGATTGACCTGGAATGGGTTCCAAACTATGACACTAGTCTCAACTCTAGTCAGTTCTAACAGTATGGTAGATTAATAGCTATCTGCTTACAGAGAGGCTGTTATTACACCACTGTAGTAAAATAGCCTACTCAGAAAAACAGAGACAACGTCTTCATCCACCACCAAGACCAGGTTTCTCTTCAAACAGAGTCCTGCAACAGTACCTAGGATGTATGTGTCTGACTCTCTGGCTTATTTAACACAATTCTATAAAGGTGAAAAGTGATCCTTAGGCTCCTGGCATGTTGTCAATGTGGCCTCAGCTTGGCTGTTTAGAAGCCCTGCCCATGCCATACAAACACAGAGTTTGTAATCGTGACAATTACTCCATCTTTCCTACAGGGTAGCAAGTCCAGAATCACAAACCAAGCTTGATTTACCTGAAGGGAGTCAGTCGGTGTGTCTTCTTTGTTTTGTGCTGTAGTTTTGCTAATAAAAACAAATGAGTAGAAATCATCAGTTAATTGAGAAGATTTCAGATAGAAAACTCTTAAAACTTCATCATCTTATGCAACAACATCTGAAACTTTTAGCATTTGACTTTTCTAAAAATTAATCATGTGTATTGAGATGCATAGCTGGCAAGTGATTTTAGTATTCTTTTTCTTAGTGATCTTCATTCCAAACCAAAGCTAGTTTGGCTTATTCTGTTCAACTGGTCCCTGAGGCTTCTAGCCACTTTAATAATGTAAGTATTTCCTCCTCATACCTGCATAGAAGCTTTTCAAACTGAATATTTTTGTGTGTTCTGTCATGCATAATGTTCTCTCTCTCAATTAACAAGTAATCAATCAACAAGTATTTTTTTTAAAGTAAGTCTTTTCCCTGGGGTAGAGTTACCTACTATGTTCCTTTCTCAGTTGTGAGAAATGGCCCCACATGCCCTTTTCCCCTGCTTTACAGCCTCTCAGTCTTCTGATATTTTGTAACAGGAATGGAGTGCTGTTTCAGCGATAAGATGAACAGTGTTTTCTTAAGAAGCAGGTACAGCTATAATAAGGGTGTAGAAAAAATCTAGGACCTGATCAAATGAGCTAGAGGGCACCCTCAACTCCTCAATCGTCTAGGGGAACTAAGGGTGCTCATCATCTTATAGAATTGGCCTGTAAACAGGATTAAAAGACAGAATGAATGGGTTCAAACAGCCTTAAATTAAACCCGTCCAAAATCTCAAAGATTCAAGGAGATGAGAGACCCTCTGGGAAATACTCTAGCTTACTGAGCAGAGATCGAACCCAGGCTTCAATGTTTGGGATGCCTTCATCAGAGGTACAAAGGATGTGACCTCGCAGGATCAAATTCTGTCCTGACTAGATTGGGGTCACACAGGGTGTAAATCAGGGCAGAGTCTATCCTTAGTTTTTTGCTAGTATCCTTCTGAGTGTTAGAACCAACAGCACTACATGCACATAGAATAGCATTACGTAATGTGGCTGTGCAGTATTTTTGCTGATCTGAATTCTTGTTAGCTTATATTCAGTAGAATTACTAACAAACATTGTAAACTGTGGGATACAGAGATATCACACCTGGTTTTGGGTGGCAGTTGTAGATGCTCGAAGTACAACAGACCACTGGCATTAACGCTCAGTACAGTCTCACCCTTGGACTCTAGTTGTATCTGGAATGGATTTGCTGTGACGTGAATCTTGTGGTCCTCACTAGCACATGTCAAAACCAGAATGCCCGCCTCCTTCTGAGATAGAGAGAGCCTGGAAAATTAAAAATAAATAAAATCTATGGAAATCCGTCACCTTACTGTGCAGAAAACAACAAAAAACTAAACAAAAGAATTTAAAAATAACTGTACATGGAGCCAAATCTTAAAGCTTAAATTCCATTCTCTGCAATAAACTGGATCCTGGGTAAACACTAGGGTCTTCTGGATCTGGCCCACAGACTGAACAGTGCAATAGCTGGCAACAAAGTTGCCCTGAACATTCTCCATAGTGTTTATTTTCTCAGTACGAATAGAAATACATTAGATCAAAATGATGCATTCTAACAACTAGTCCACTTTCTCAGTTTCACATACAGGAGGATGTATCATCTTCCTCAATGTACTACATTTATCTTTGGACACAAGTTCACCTTCATACACAAATTGCTTTATTTTCCATCCCTGTAAGTTCCTGATATTTGCAAGGTAAAATGCAATTGTACTCAAATGAGAGGGAAGAGAACAGTGTTGAGAGGGAAAAGGTATAAGCAATTATATCACCTTCCAGAGCTTACCTCTGAGTGACAGGTTCTTTTATGAGAACATCAGGGACTTCATACCTTGATTTGAGAGGAGATACCTCATTAATTTTAAGCCTGAAAATGTTGCTTTGTATTGCATAAATTTCCACTAGTAGAGGAACCTGGGAACAAACAAACAAGAGGGTACAGTAGCAGTTAGTGCTATACTGTAATAAAGGCATCTTTATGAGAATATTTTATATTATATCACAGAACTGTCCACATCCAAGGATCTCAAACCATTTTACAAATGTGGGCAAATATTATCCGTCTGACTTTAAAGAAAGTCAGTAGAGCAAGGACCCAGTTTCCCAATTCACAGTCTCTTTTCTGACCACTGCCTTCCTTTCATGGATGGGATCTCACCTTATTCTTCTCATTAATTATTTGGAATTTGACACTATCATTGCATAAGGTAACTGAATCCAGCAATGCTTGATATAAGGACTTCCCAGGATGCAGAAGTTTCTGACGCCTGCAAAGATAGAAACTTGTTGTTGGTCTGTAAATGTCATGGTTTACATGATGCTAGGGAATACTAAATTAAATAGGAATTGTTTACGGAGTATCACTGTCTTGCACTTTTTATATAGGTGCTATGCAGTTCTCTGAGATGAAGGAATTCAAAGAATGCTATTACTTTTAATTGCATCCTTACTTAACAGACTTTTAGCTTCCTTCAGAAATCCAGTCACATTTACTACTTGCTATTTTTCATTATGTTAGAGACATTATTAATTATTTATAGCATACAGAAGCCAGGGCCAGGACTACATTCCTGCACTGTCAGGTGCTGTACACAGACAAAGAAAGATATGGTTCATGTCCTGAAAAGTTTATATACATCTTTTTTCCAGTGGTATAGCCATGTTAGTCTGTATACAGCAGAAACAATGAGAATCCTGTAGCACCATAAAGATTAAAAGGTTTCTTTGAGTATAAACTTTCAGGGGTTTCAACCTACTTCTTCAAATGCATGAAGTGGAAACTACAGTTGAGAGGCATATATATACATGCCAAGATGAAGGAGGACAAGTGTTAGCAAAGTTAATTCAGATAGGGCAGCTGGGGCCCATTTACACAGTTAATTAGAAGGAGAGAATGTGGTGAACAGGGACAATTACAGTTTGCAATGTGCTAATCATTTCAAGTCCCATTCAGACCCACTCTGACTGTGCCAAGTTTGCAAATCAGTTTCAGTTCTGCAGTTTCATGCTGAAGTCTGTTTTTGAAGGGTTTTTTTTGTTGGCGTATGGCAATTTTCAAGTCTGCTACTGACTGTCCAGGGTGACTGAAGTGTTCTCCTACTGGTTTATGCATGTTGCCATTTTTTTTATGTCCAATCTGTATCCATTCATCCTTCTGTGTAAGGACAGTCCAGTTTGACAAATGTATATGGCAAAGGGGCATTGCCATCACATGATGGCATATACCACATTAGTGGATGTGCACGTGAACAAGCCCCTGATGGTGTGGCTGGGAGCTGTGATGGTCACTAGAGTCAATATCCTGGCAGAGTTGGCAGTGGAGTTTGTTGCAGGGACATAGACTCGGTCAATCAGGTTCAGACCCAATCAGTCAGACTAGGTCCCAGGGACTTGGAATGGTTAGCACAAAAAGTAATTGTCGCTGTTCATACATTTTCTCCCTCTAATCAACTGGTGTAAATGGGCCCCATCTGCCCTAACTGAATTGACTTTGCTAACACTTGCCCTCCTCCATCCTGGCATATGTATATATATCTCTCAACTGTAGTTTTCACTTCATGCATCTGATGAAGTGGTTTGGAGTACACAAAAGCTTATTAACCCATGTGCACTGGCCAAATTTGAAGTTGGGCAATTATATTTTGTTTCCTTAACCTCCCTCTGCAGTTTCAGATCAATCAAGCATACTTCACTTCTGGTCATATTCCTCAGTTGATGTGTTCTGATAAACAGCTGCTGCATTTCACTGGTGGATGAAGCAATTACTCTGTGTATATGCAAGTATGATTTATGTAGTCTCATTTAAAAATGCTGTCTTTAAAAGCATGACCAAGACAGGAAATAACATAAAAACTATTAATCAAGAAAAGCTACTTTGCTTTGCATTATTGGGCCTTTCAGATAGAATTCACTGCAGAAGAGAAACAAACATCTAAGGTTAGAACCTTAATCAGATGTGCCCTTAGCTAATTAGAACATCTAGAGATAATTGCTTCTTTTCTCCACATAAGATCAGATAATAGTTGGAAAACAGATTTCGGTTAGGTATGGGATGAGAAGGAAATGTTTACATTTGGAATGATTTCATCAGAACAATACAGCTTGGAGTTCAGGTTTGTTTTTAAACTGCGGCTCTAGTTCAGGTTCAGCACCAATTAAATCCTCTGAGTTAGTTTTATAAAACATTGGCCCCAAAGGCAGAAATCTCAGGAGAATAGATCTTGAGAGGTTTCTGCCATTTTGTGCCACAGAAGAACAATATCCAGAAAAAAAAAAACCCCTCCAACTTTATTCAAATGTAAATACTATCAGTGCTTGTTAAGTTAGACGTTCAAATTCAGACTTTTCTAGAATTCTGGGGGAGAACAAGCTGCCCTGGATTTGAGATTTCAGTTTGACTCCATCTCTATTGAGAATATATTATTATTTCCAAAAATAGCATGGTTGAATGGAAAGTGCTCCTTGAAAGTTGAATTCATTCTCAAGACCTAGCAAATTTTGTATATTCATTGGTTGGTTTGAACTAAGTTATGCTAATGAACTGTAATTTATTTCCTGCTTAAGCATCAGTATTACTGGATTTTAAAAAAAATATTCCCTTATTAGAAACCTTCTCATAGATGTCTGCAACCTGTGGCTCTGGAGCCATATGCAGCTCTTTAGCTGCCCCCTTGTGGCTCTGGGCTCTCTTCCCTCCTCCCCCGCCACCAGGGGACACTGCAGGGGACCCAGTCCTGGTTCCAGGCTCTTCTCCCCCACAAACAGGGGACCCTGCAGCAAGCGCCTTGGTCCTGCTCCTCCCCCAGGAAGCTACACCCATTGTGGCTCTCAAAACACTTGCTTCCTGAAGGAATTTTAAAAAATGACCCCTCTTATCTTTTGGGTTGCCAACCCCTGTGTAATATAATAAAATAAATCAGCCATGCTCTGTGTAAGAAGCACACTCACGTTGGAGCTCACATCCCTACCTGTAGAAAGCAATGTCGTTACAGTTCTTAAAGTTGCTTTTGTCCACAGCCTCATCTTGGACGCTAGAGAAAACAAAAAACGGTTAAGGAGTATTTTGCAAACACTTGTTTAATGATCAATGATGACAACCCTGGCACAAAAGGAGGATCGGTTAAGAAAATGATTACAACTTACAGGGTATTGAAATGCAAAGAGTGTTAGATGTGAACCATTTTGAGCTTTTGTACTGGAATAAATGAATTATTCTTATGGTTTTGAGTACTAACTGATTTCTGTCCAAAAAGCAAGTAAGACAGTTCTTCATGCTAGCGGGGTACTGCTGACACTGTGGCAGAGTTCACCACAACAGCCATTCCCTGACCCTCAGACCTCATAAAGAACTCCTGACCACAGAAAGTACGGTGGTTCAAAGACTGTGAGAGGGCCTTCCATGCCCTACAGAAGTGATATGCAGGAAGCCAATGCTGTGGGCTTCCTGCATGTGGGCTTTTCAGGACCATTGATCTTTCAGACTGATGCAACCAAAGTCAGGCTTGGAGTAGTTAGACAGGCAGGAGTATCCTATACTCTACCTAAGTTGGAAGCTGTTCCTGAGGAAACCAAATACTCCATGATTGAAAAGGAAGCCCTGAATGTGAAGTGGGCAATTGAGGCCCTGAGGTATTAGCTCCTAGGGAATCCCTTCCAGCTCATTACTGACCATCCATCCCTCCAGTGGATCAATACCATGAAAGACACCACTCCTAGGATAATGCCATGGTTCCACTCTCTCTGGCCCTACAGCTTTCAGGTACTATATCAGCTATGTAGCATTTACACTAATGTGAACTTTTCTTAGTTTCCAAGGGATAGCCAGAAGCTGGAGCAGGGAAATGGAAAGAGAAGAGAGAGGCTGTGGCTGGCCCCATTCACACCTGCAGACCCACCACATGACTCGAAGAGTCTATCTTCCCCCGTAAGGTGTGCCAAATGGGGGAGAAGCTTTCTCCATCTCTGGAGCTGGGGGCAGCAGAAAAACTAGCTGTTCTTCCAAACACTTCCAGGTCCAGCAAGTGGTCCAAACAGCTCGTCCCTTTCCTGCCAAGAAGCCATCTTCTGCTGCTAGCTAACAGTTAATTCAGGAATTTTTTGTTCCAGTGGTGTATTTGTATAGCCAGTAGCACTGTGGTTAGGACACTTAGCTGTGATGTAGAAGACTCAGTCTTACACAGACTTGAATCCAGGTCTCCTATATCCCAGGTGAGTGATCTATTGGCTATAACTGGATGGGATTGGTCTGGCTGGTTTTTTCATGTGAAAGGCACTGGAGCCTGGTCAGCCCTTTCTCCAGGAGAAGGTTCACAGCTATGACTCTGCAATAGGAATAGGCACCTCCCTCTGCCCTGTTATTTGGGTGCCAAAGACCTAGCTTTGTGGGAAGCAGATGTCTAAGTCCCTTTGGGGACATGGGTCCTTAGTCCAAACACTTTCCTCTGTGTGTTACGCTGGGTAGCTTATGTGACTCCTTGCTGGCTTATGTCAATCGCCTTCTTAGGTGCCTAACTCCTCCATAGAACACGGGCGCACCAAAATTGGTACCTGTGAATTCCACTGGGAAGAAGAGCACCTAAGAGTTGCAATACCTAAATCCTCTTTGATAATCTAGCCCTATGTTGTCAGTGTGACCTGATTTGTGGTTGTGGACTCTGTACTTCCAGTCTCCAGCAGAGGACCCAGCACACAGCCCATTGACTGGTAGGCCTATTGAAGTACACATCAGAAGTCTATGGCTCAGGCCTTCTAAGTGTGGGCCTAGTAGTCAGTCATTGACCTGCAGCCACCTGTCTGAGGCAAGCAACAATAATTTGCTCCCATCCTCTGGATGGGACGGAATAAATAGTTTATAGCCTATAGTCTCCTGGCTGAGGCAAGCAACAAACATGAGAGGCAGGATCCCAGGTCTGGTTTCCCTGAGCTACTTCTTACCCACTTCTGCTGGCGCTGGCACTGCTCTGCCACTGCAGTCAGGCAGCCCTTCCCAGGTATCTGCCCAGGGTGTTCCATCTCCTGGGACAGTACTTTCTGCCCCATCCCTGTACTTTCTGAAAGGGGGCAATGTGGAAAAGTTAAGGGTTCCTCCTTTCTGAACTGAAGGGTGGCACCTCTGCCTCACTAAACAGCAGCCCATAAAAACAAAGTTTGTTATCTTTTTCCTTCAACAACCTCCCCTCCCCTGAAATTATATACAAAATATCTATGTTAAAATACTGTTAGTTAGGCAGCCCCCTAATCTTAAACAGATTCTCACCAGCAACTACAGATCTAACAACAGGAACATTGAAGCAGGCACACACCCCTGCAACAAACCATGCTGCCAAGTCTGTCCACGTATCTGCACAACAGATACCATCATAGGTCCTAATCAAGCCTATTACTCCATCAAAGACTCATTTACCTGCTTATCTACGAATGTGGTCTATGCCATCATGTGCAAGAAATGCCCCAACACCTTATATATTGGACAAACAGGAAGATCGCTGCATAAGAGGCTGAATGAGCACAGAGCTGTTATCAGAAATCAAAGAACAAAGAAACCAGTTGCTGAGCACTTCCATCTTCCTAATCACTCAATGACTGATTTGTTAATGACTGTGGTTAGAGATGTAGCTGGGACATCAAGACTTCAAAGAGAAACAGCTGATCTCAAATTAATATGCAAGCTAAATTCTGTGAAAGCAGGATTGAATTGAGACTATGGGTTCTTTTTCCATTACAAAAGGCAATTTGACTTCAGGGTTCCCATGGTTTGAACCTAACAACTGCTCTGATTTGCTGTTACTGTATGACCTAATCCTATGTTTCACACCCCCTTGCATTTAGTTTCATTCTTTTCTGTAAGTTCACCCATCTCTGAAGCATCTGAGGAAGTGGGATCTTCTCCCACAAAAGCTCATGCAAAAAATAAATCTGTTAGTCTTAAAGTGCCACACAACTCCTTGTTGTTTTTTTAGGTTGCAATGTCAGGCACTCAAAAGTCTTGACAAGAACCCAGCTTTTAAAAAGACCCATCTAGCAATGCACATGATGAAAAGGAGTAACTGCAGAATTCTCTCGTGGTTACCCTTGACCTTCTTCACCTCATCCACCTCTCATTCTTTGGAACCCCATCTCAGCACATTCCAGATAAAATTAGATTGTAAACTATTGGGGTAGGAGCTTTGCCACTCTGTTTGTCAAGTCCACGAAATTGGATCCATCTGATCACCAAACATACTTTATATTCAATATATTTATACATGAACATGGAAAAAATGTAGGCTGTTAGAAATCTGAGCATCAAGTTTTCTTCTCCTTACACTGTTCGCTAGTATCAGCGTTTGCTTGCTGTTCTCAATACCTTCTTAATATTATACTGTAAGTATTTGGCTCATAACATTTTTTATCATATGTTAAATGAACGGTGTCCTTTGAGTGCCAATTGCCATTAGCAATCTGCAAAGTAAAACTAAAAATGAGGAAGAGTATGCTAAAAGAAAAAGCGCCGTTTCCCTCCCTGCCCAGAACTAGCCTGTCAGCTCAGACTGCAGGTAGCCATTGTAGAATTATTTGTTTTGTTACCTGCTTTCTTCTTCCTTATTTGGTTCCATTGCATTTACAGCTTTTTTGAATTACAGTGCTCAGATCTGTTCTATGTCGGTAAATGTCTCCTAGCTTACAGTATTGATTGTCCTGTACCAATCACAGAAGGAAGTCTTCAGCTGCTGACTCCACCTTCTCTGTAAGGGTTCTGGGAAATTGAGTTCTTTGGTCAGCAGTTGTCTGGATGCCAATTTACTTATCAAAATGAAATGCAAATGACAATATGGCTTGACATGTTCATTAATGTGTTGCACAAGGGAATTATAAGGGTAGACCTGGAGAAGGTATTTAGAAAATAAAAAGTTGGCGAACATCTACAAGCTTGAAAATTTCCAGAGGGGTAGCAGTGTTAATCTGTGTACAGCAAAGCCAACGAGAGTGCTGTGGCACCTTAAAGACTAACAAATATTTTTGACCATAAGCTTTCGTGGGCTCCCACCATGCATCTGACAAAGTGGGTTGGAGTCCCTGAAAGTTTATGCATGAAGATATTTGTTAGTCTTTAATGTAGAGTTTTAAGGGAAATTATAATCCAATAAGGAGGACAGCATATTCAGAGCTGTGATAGAAGTCTTTATTGAAAGAGAACTGAGAGAGAGAGAGAGGAGACAGACAGGTTTTCCTAGCGCCTAAACGACCCTCCCATTTATCACTATGGCAACCCCAATGACCCTAGGTAGTCCAAAACACCACATTTAAGATGTCACATGCCTCTCGTCGTTTTATCTGCAAGCTTGCATTTTTTTATTAAAGTGCTAACAGCACCACCAGGCTGACAGCCCTTGAGCTCTCAAACCACAGTTTATTTATAGAACAACTACAGTGGGGGCAAGGTTTTTCTGTCTGCCCTGGAGGTCTCTCCTTTACAGTCTGAGTGGGATTCAGATCTCATGATCATCCACTTGTTACTATCTCTGATGTGATTTCTAATAAGTTCCATATGTGATAGAAGTTCTTGTGATGTGGTCACTTGTTCACTAGAAAATGGACAGTGCCTTCAACAAACATCCGGCAGCATGTAATAAACTTGGTCATAACTCAGCTGGGTTAGACTCCGTTCTCTGTATCAGATTTGCAATTTAAAAAAGAAAACTCCGTGGTAACTGGCAAATTTCATCCATCCTGTTACTGGATCTCCAGAGATCTTGATTTTATAGGGACAGGCCCACTATTCAGGGCTTTTTCGTATACACGAGCCTATTACACCCCAGCCCACCCTGATTTTTCACACTTGCTATCTGATCACCCTACCTGCTACACCCACTTTATAATGATGACAGTTTCTGGTGTAATCAAAAGCCCGTAAATGGGATCTAAAATAAGCCTTCATCTTCTCATTTGAAGATAACTCCAACTGCAATTCTTACTCTTCTGGAGACCATTTTCTGTAAATGGACCTAAAAATGGAGATATATTTTACCTTACTGTCAAGCTCAGCTCTTCTTTGTAAAACTGGAAACCAGAGAAAATGAGAAGGTGGTGAGTATGACTGTACTTACAATCGTCCCCTGAAAACAGTCCCTTCACCTGAAATGTACACATACCCAGAAAAATTGGAGAAAACTCCTCCCACTTCAAAGGCTTGCAATGCATGATGAACAAATCTGCCCTCACCTCCAGACAGCACTGCATTCATTTATCTTTTGTTTTTGTAGTTGGATTAACTTTGGCACTACCTCATCATGTGACACAATTAGATGACTGTGACAATTCAGACCACTGTGTTCATTGTTTTTACACAACTATAATACATTTTGTACAATTCATGCTTTATGAGGTAGCATTTGAAAACTCATAGTCTGCTGAGCATTAGTGTCCTGATAATCAATGTGTATGAGCCTTGAATGTAGTTACAAGATTTTGCTGTATAACTTTCTCCAGACATGTTCCAAGTTTAGAAAAACAGCATCAGAAGATCCTTGGAATAAAAGGCTAGCCAACACCTCAGGCATGTGTCAAAGAAGTCAAGTCAACCATCATTTATTTAGTTAAGCAGCTATTCTTTGACGGGAAGGAGGGGGTGAATGAGAATTTTACTATTTGGCAATTGGTTGTTGCTGTAACCCTAGCTAGAGATAATCCTCAAAGAGTGGAGAATGGGATTAGAAAACACAATGCAAATTACCTCCCCCACCATCTATATGCACAACAGCTACAAACTTGAAAATTTCAAAAGGGATAGCCGTGTTAGTCTAGTCCAGTAAAAAAACAACAAGGAGTTGTGTGGCACTTTAAGACTAACAGATTTATTTTTTGCATGAGCTTTCGTGGGAGAAGATCCCACTTCCTCAGATGCTTCGAAGATGGGTGAACTTACAGAAAGGAATGAAACTTGAAAGACAAAGGATGGACGATAGAACTGGGAAGTCCTAGCAGAAGCAACCCAGCCAGACTGCTGTGAGTTTATGGTGAGAGAATCCTTTTTGCTTTTATAGTCACTTAAGATCTTAAGTTAGGTATTAATTTGTACTTTACCTTTTATTTTCTTTGCAACCCATTTGGACTTTTATGTCTCATTACTTATAATCACTTAAAATCTATCTTTCTGAAGTTAGTAAACTGATTTTATGTAAATCAGTGTATGTTTGGATTGAAGCATACAGGGACATCCTTTTGAGGTGACAGGATTTGTGAACATTATTTGTCAGTGATGAAATGATGGACTTTTTATGAGCTTGTATTATCCGGAATGAGAGCGTGGGCAGTACAAGAGACAACTCTGATTACAAGTCTGGGCCTATGATTTCGTGGGTGTTGCCCTGTAATGCAATTTATGAGTTACTGGCTTGAAGAGCATTCATAAGATCAGCTGAGAGAAATTCTGCATTCTATGGGTGAATTGCCTAGGAATGATTGTTCTTGTAGGAAAGCATCCTTGAGAGCTGGGGCAGGGCTGCAGCTATTTAGCAGATCAGACTGTACCCTAGGGAATGTGACAACAACATTGTGATGCAATAATTGTGGCAAAACATGTATGTCATGGTGTCATCATGTTGCGTATGGCAGACACGTGACCTGATCTTTTAGTTTAATGCTTCTGCCTCCAAATCTGCATGTAGTGACCCAAAGTCCTACTGTAATATAATCACTCTATCATGGTGGGATGTGAGCACTGCAAATTGTTGACCTTTTGCTGCAATGACAGCACCATGAGGGCCTCCTGTCACCACACAGGGAGCTGAACTTAGGATTACCAGCTCTCAAGTAAAAGGAGGACATGTCCTCCTTTTTACCTTCACGTCCTCTGTCCGGCAAGCTTTTTAAAAATACATGATTTTGTCTGGCTTCTTGCTTATTGCAGTTAAAGTATGCTGGAACGCCTGGAACACCCTATTTTTAGGGGGAAGCTTTCCAGGCCCCCTAAAAACAGAAGACTATTACATTAATACTACATTTTCTCCACGTGTCCTCCAAAGGCCTCCTTTTTGTACTTCCCTGTCCTCCTTTCCATGCTTTGGTATCTGGAAGCTCTAGGTAGGGTTACCAGATGTCATGAAAAAGGAGGACATGTCCTCCTTTTTACCTTCACGTCCTCCGTCCAACAGGCTTTTTAAAAACACATGATTTTTCTCTGGCTTTTTGCTTACAGTGGTTAAAGTGTGCTGGAATGCTGGGAACACCCTATTTGTAGGGGGAAGCGTGCCAGGCCCCTTAAAAACAGAAGACTGCTACATTTTCTCCATGTGTCCTCCAACAGCCTCCTTTTCGTACTCCCCTGGCCTCCTTTCCAGGCTTTGCTATCTGGTAACCCTCCCCACGGCCGGTGGGGGGGGGGGGGGCTGCCCCGAGGTGACGTCACCTCGCCACCTCCAGTGACGTCCTCTCTCCGCCTGCCCGCGGGGCGATGACGCAGCAGGGCTACCTGCCGCACGCGCTCCTCCCCGCGACGCTGCCGGCGTCAGCGACACTCGGGTCCCGCGCCGGCTGCAGGATGGCGACTCCCGGGCGCTGGCGGCGGCTCGGCTGGGCGCCGCTGGCGGCTCAGCTGCTGCTGCTGCTGCTGCCGCCCTGCCCGGCCGGCGCCGCCCAGCTCTCCAAGTGGCAGCTGCCGGTGCCCACGGTGAGTGCGGGCCCCAGCTCCAAGCCGGACCCGCGGGCGCCGCGCCGCCTCCAGCCGCTGCCCAGCGCCGCGGCTGGCGCGGCGGTGACACGTGGGGAGCGGGGCGGCCATGAGCAGCTCGCTCCCCTCCTCCGGCCCCGGCGCCGCAATGCCGGCCTGCGAGCTGGCTGGCTGTCGCTTTCCCTGCGGGGGAACCTGGCCCTGGGCTTTGGAGAGCAGCCGGCGAGGCTTGGGCTCCTCTTCCCCTCGGGGTCCCAAGGGGCAGCCGGCTCGGCAGAAGAAGCAAGGATCCTGTGGCCCTTTTGACGGCTGAGGGGTTTATTTGTCGCGTGGGCTTCGGGGGGGGGGAAGGCAGAGGGGGATTTTCTGCCACAAAAACTCAGGCCGTAGATAAAGCTGTTAGTCTTTAAAAGTGCCGCAGGGCTCCTGGTTTGTTTGGAAAACTTTTAGATCCGACTCCACCCTGAGGTCTTGAATTATAAAATCGAGCCTAGCAGGAGCGTCGGTGCCCCGTGAAAACACTCAGGGGCTGCCCCCGGGTCTCAGCCGCACCGTGCGGCCACAATCCGGAATCTGGGCCCTGGGCTCCTGCTGCTGCCAGCCCAGTCCCCAATCCCCAGCCAGGGACAGGGAAGGCAGTGGCTGCCACGGGCAGCTTGGCCCGGATCCCAGGGCAGCCCCAGATACCCAGCTGGGAGAGGCAGGGGGCTCATGAGAGATTCGGGGCACTTGCGCCAGGACTTGGGGCATGTGCCCCGTGTGCCAGGCGCCAGCAACACCCCTGCAGCCCAGAAAACACTCTCGTTGCCTAAGGTGCTAGAGAACTGTTGACCTTAAAAGAGTCTAGTCCAGGGGCCTCAAACTCAAATCACGACAAGGGCCGCATGACGACCAGCATGTTAGCCTGAGGGCCACACACCATTGAAATCTTCATAGAATCATATTGGAAATATCAGGAAGGATAGTGGTGGTGTGGGCCGCAGAAAATAGCTTTAGGGGCCACGTGTTTGAGACCCCAGGTCTATAAGTGTCACAGGAGTAGTTGCGCGTTTATTTTAGAGAAAGGAAAGTGCAATTGAGACCAAAACAGCTTTTTAATCAGACTGTTAAATTGTGTTTTTATACCTATATAACATTAGTGATTGAAACCTCATGATTTAAGGAGATTGCTTTTAAAGAAGCAGTTTCTCTTTTTCAGCCAACTTGTGAAATCTGAAGTTCACATCTTCTGAGAAGTCCTCAAAGTCTTCCAACAAAATTAGAGAGGATCAAAGTTCCTGTTAGTTCTAGGGATAAAACTCCTTTTAAAAAACAAAATCCAGGCCGTTTTTGCATGTCATTAAGAAGCAGTCTGATTAAAAAAAAAAACAAACCCACTTTTGCAAGATTTTTTTGTGGGTTTGATCAGATATGTTGAAATCCAGGATGGATGAGTTAGGCTAGTTGTCCGTTTTTATGAATGTGAGTTCACTTGGCTCCTGTGCTTGAAATTCTGGGTGAAAGAAAGTAGCATTTACTTATTTAAATAGTGTAATGTCATCCTACAGCTTTCTTCTTCTCTATTTTGTCTTTGCAGGGGAAGAAGTTTTTTCATTTTGGAAAGATACTCTTCGCCAACACCACAGTTTTCCTCCGGTGTAAGTGCTTTTGTTGGATTAGTCTGTTATGGCAGCCTTACTCAACCTAATGGTTACAGTGTAGAAATGCTTGACTGAAAGTTCTGTAAGATGGTGGTGTATCCAAAGATATTAAACTGGTCCCACTGATAGATGATCTGCTAGCAATCATGTCCATACTAATGCTGTTTGCTCTTGTAGCAGCCTTTAACACTATTAAGTAAGAAGTGGTGTTAACCTGCGGCAGAGTGCAGTAGGAGCGGGTGGCACTGCTCTTGGGTGGCTTTATTCTTTCTTGACTAAATACTCCCAAAAAGTGGTAAGGAGAAGTTGCTTCTTTCCTTGGGGCACCATAATGTGGATTTCTGCATGGATCAGTTTTGTCTTTTTGTTCGATGTGCGGGGCTCTTGGGAAGGTTAGTGAGAAGATATGGGCTGTAGTGTTTTCACTATGCTGGTGACATTCATCTCTATCACTGTCTCTCCTGGTCTAGCTGCGCTGTTGGAAGTCTAGGCCAGTGTCAGAGGTAGACTGGGGCAACAGCGGAAGCTAGCTGGTTGAAGCTCAGTCTAGATAAGACTGAGGTGCAGCCTATGAGTTGAGGGAAGAAGCTGGATAATACGGTGAGGATGATGTCTCTCCTTTTGCCCGAGGTTGTGTTCCCATCATTTGTTTTCCCCCTGTCATCATGGGACCTTCTGCTCTTGCTCGGTGGTCGTATAACAGCAGTGTCCATGAAAACTTTTAACAGCTCTGCGTGGCCAGGAGACTGTGACCAGTTTTTATTTATTTGTTTTTTCAAATGCAGACTTTCTGGCAGCAATCCTTTATCACTTCATCACTGTATTTTTGCAGTTCACTTTGCATGGTGAAGTAGTTGAGGTCGGTCTGGAAACGTGAGGTCGTGCAGAATGCCACAATCTGCCTATTAACTTCACTGTTTGGTGGCAACAGAGGTAACTGGAGCTCAGTGATGTGCATGGGCTATCTACTGGCCTTGATGCATATCGACTCTTAATGGGATTTGATACTCGGTTACTTGAGGAGACTACCTCTCCTTGTGTTATGTTGCTATATGTGCAGTCAATGGAGGTATTTGATTCATAGACCGCAAGCCCAGAAGGAACCATTGCGATCATCTTGTCTGACTTCCTGTATCACATAGGTCATAGAATATCCCAAAAATAATTAGTCAAGCATATCTTTTATAAAAACATCTAGTCTTGATTAAAAAAGGGTCACTGACAGAAAATCCACCACAGTCCTTGGTAAATTGGTCCAATGGTTAATTAGTCTCACTATTAAAAATGTATGGCTTGACCTGACTCTGCCTTAATATAAAAGAGGTGGATGATGACAGCATTCCTCATGAGGAGCCATCAGCTCAGGAATAGGTTTGTCTCACTAGTCTAAATTGCTCAAATCTATAGAATTTTATAGTTGCCTGTAAGGTGGTGGTTTATGCAGGTTGCTGTGGACCAGGAGTGCTTCTGGCCTCGCAAAAGACCCGGGGCTTGGTGTGCTGAGACTGGGGGCTTGTGCGCTGCTGCTGCAGCTGCCACTGTGGGCAGCCCGGTGGTGGACCCGGGACTCGGGCACTGGAGCTTGGGGCTCAAGCCCAATAAGCCCGGAGCCAGTGACGCCCCTGCTGTGTATGCGAGTCTTGCAGATGTGTTGTGGGTGAGGGATGGTAGCAATGTTCCCTGTAAGCTGCGCGTGTGCAGCAACAATTACTCTCCGGCGCACAGATCGCTGCCGGCAGCGCACAGCCGGCAGCCACAGACCTTAGCAAGCCGGAAGACGCAGTCTTCCAGCTGGCAGGGGGCTGCATCGGTTTGAAATTTCCCGCCCTGATGATGGTCGGGGCAGCAGCAGCTTGTGGCCAGGGAGCAGCTCTGGCGGCTAGGCAAGCAGGAAGGGGGGATTTTAGCGGGGTCAGAGTGAGGAGTGGGGGAAGTGTGGTGGTGGGGTCGGCTGGGAAGGCGCCCAGGACTCAGGGAAGCGGGTGGGAAGGAGCCCCACCATGGGTTGGCTGGAGAAACCGGCGCATGGGCAGAGAAGGCTCTTGGCCAGGAGTTGCTATAAACTACCCCTGCTGCAGGGGTTAGAGTGTAGTTTGCTGGCCCCGGAGCCCTCCAGCACAGGTGCCCCCCCGCAGGGGTGGGCCACCCAGTAATCACCCCCTGACAGACACACACACACACACACACACACACCCCCACCCCCCAAACAGACAGAAACACACACACAGCCACCCTCAGGCAGCCAGCAACACACACACAGCCAGACACACACGAGGCACCCCCAGACAGACAGACAGACAGACCTGCACATACACATAGGGCCACTGATGCAAGTACTAAGCAATGTCAGCATAGCAACTCAGCTTGTACCCAGTATGTTGTATAATGAACAAGGAGTCCTGTGGCACTTAAAGACTAACAATTGTATTTATTGCATGAGCTTTTGTGGGAGGAAAATCCCAATTTATGAGACTTACATTTTAAGTTCCTTCATCTTTAAAGCATCGGATGAAATGGATTTTCTCCCACACAAGCTCATGTAATAAATATAGTTGTTAGTCTTTAAGTGCCACAGGATCCTTCTTTGTTTTACTGAACTAGACTAACACAGCCGCCCCTTTTGGATCTTGAAAGGATGTTGTATTTCACCTGGTAGAGTTTTCTAAACTTCTTCATTCCTGAAATAGATGAGCACCATAATGTGAATACATAGAACGTATATCAGTCTTAAGTTCATGTGTATGCATTTTCATTTTAGTGTTATGTGTAAACATTCTGGCTCAATATAACTTCACAACAGTGCAACAATGTTCTCTATATAGAGTTGTAAGCAGAATCCATTGCAATAAAGTAGCAGCAACAGAGCAGAAAAACATATCCAGAAATTCTGTTCTTTCAGTCTATTTTTCCCTTGCTATTCACAACACTGTATAATTGTACCCCTCCTTTTTGCATATTCTATTATGGGCTTTGTCAGAAAAAGAAAGGAAACTTTACTTGCTCCAGTAAATGGCAGCTTGAATTTCCAACCTCTGCTAAACTGGTCATATGGGCAGGAAAATTAATAAGTATGTACGGTAAAGACGGGGATATCAATAAGTTGTCTGTTGATAAAAGGCTCTACACTTTCAAGAAGGGTTAAATCTTAGGATCAGGATGAATTCTTAATTAAGAAGTATGTTTAATCAAGGATGCATGAGGACTAGTATACTGGCCTGAGGGCTGCACCACTGAAACGTTTTCATACACCAATATTGCAAATACTAATAACAATGGTGTCAGTGTGGGCCACAGGAAATAGCTTTAGGGGCTGAGTGTTTGAGCCCCCTGACTAGTGTGACAAGAACCCAAACACTAAATCTGCCTCTCAGGCTTCCAGTGAATTTGGGGAGTAGAAGAGAAAGATATTTCTAATCTAATTCTATTTTCTTGCTTTTTGTTTATTTACACAGTCGGTGTTTCCTCAAAGCTGATGATGCAGCTGAACAAGTTGTTGGATGCACTGGAGGCACTGGAAGGCAGCAGGGAAGGGGCCCAATGGGAGTTGGGGAACCAGCAGGGAACTTGCTCAGCTGCATCCAGAACTTGCTCAGCTGCATCCAGAACTTGCTCAGCTGCATCATGGGCTTAGAGGAAACATTGGATGGTAGGTGCGGGGTTTTTTTTTTGTGACAAAGAAACATAGAGTCTTAGTAGTTGATCCTCTTTATTTTTTTATAAATGTCCTAATTAATTATTTGCATTACAGTAGTGTTTAGAAATTAGAGCTGTCAGTAAGTGTTGTAAGAGATTATGAAACATTTGCAGTTGAAATAAATAAAACAGATGGGGAGAGGAAGAACCAGAGGTATGGGGAAATAGTTCTTCATGTCCAATCTGCTAGATCACACTACATCTTTTCAAACACAAATCAAAGCTTCCTAGTTCCAAAATGAGGACTCTTACCTTGTGGATGGGTAAACTGAGACATATTAAGTGATTTGCTTGAGATTAGATAGTGAGTCATAGGAAGAATTGGGAACAAAACCCAAGAGATTTGACTCTTGGTTTCTGTTTCTGACCCCTAGCTAGTCTGTACTTTGCCTACATCCTGTATTGCTTGCTTAAAGTCTGATGCCTGTACTGAAGTCTACCCAAAGGAACTGCGGTAATGTTCTTAGTTCCAATAGCTGGCATTCTTTTCTTATTTTCATACTCCAGGGCCTAACTGTGGAGCCCTTAACTTTTGGAGAGCTTTTGCTTAGTAGTCCCATTGACTTAGTAGCTTAAAGTGATTGGAACTACTCATTCAGGGGCTCCAGAGTTGGTTGCTAAACTAGCCACTTTAGTCACTTTTTCTGTTCAGCTGAAATGGGCAATGTCAAACTATTTATATTTGCAAGTGCTGTACAGAATTGCTGCCCTCTTCTAGCCTGAATGGAATGTCACTGGTGTAGATAGCAGCCTTCTTAGGTAAAGGTCTAAAAGTACAGCAGAATAGTGTGTTGTGTTCTTGTAGCTTATTTATCTTTTCTTTTGTGATCCTTTACATTCTAGGCAAAAAGAGACATATTCATTCCATTGTCCCAAGTAATCTCTGCCTGTCTTGTTAATATGTGTGATTTATGTTCTTAAAAACAGATTCTTTTACCAGGTTTTATTGTGGGAACAGGATTTGAAACAACTTGTGTTGAGGTTTTATTTACACAGAAAAGATGCTAAGCCTCACATTTCATTCCCACTGTGCTGTTATAAATTAAGGCTAAAAGCTATTTTGAACTATTATCTTTTGTGGGACAGTCTTCTAGACTGTCTCTATACTTAAATTTCAGTTTGAATTACTGAATTTGAATTAGTCAATTCGACCTAATAATTATTAATTCGAATTCAGTCAATTTGACCTAGTAATCATTAATTTGAGTTCAGTCAATTCGAATTGATATGGCCACAGGACTGTCGCTGCCCCGGGAAAGGACCTGGGGCATCGGCCAGGCCCTGCCCCCTACCTGGAGGCCTTGCCCCCCATGGCTGTGGGCGGCTGGGCCCCGGATCCCCGGCTGGGGATGGGGCCGGAGCGGCCGCCGCAGCTGGCTGGGCACCAGATCTCCAGCCTGATTGGGCGGAGACCAGGGGAGGTGGGGCCCCACCAGACCTGGGGCACTGACACCACGATTCGGGGCACGGGCCCTGTGTGCCCAGCGCCAGTGATGTCCCTGTATGGCCACAATAGAAAGTACAATTCGAATTGGCATGTCCA
The DNA here is from genome assembly GCA_007922195.1 of Podocnemis expansa. NCBI lineage: Eukaryota > Metazoa > Chordata > Testudines > Podocnemididae > Podocnemis > Podocnemis expansa. Next base: position 86,917,716 of record ML681963.1, on the reverse strand, counting down.
TGGACTGGACTTGCCACTTCAAATTGGAGAAGGGGCACCTTGGGAAGTGTGACAAGATGGTCGATTTGAACTGAGCAATTTGAATTGACATGGCCACACTGCATCAATGCGAATTACTCTGTTTGAAACAACTGTGACTTCGAAGTGAAACGAGGTTTGAGGAATTTGAAGTCGGCTTTCATAAATTCGATCTGAAGAGTTCCTTGGTTTGAATTGAAGAAAGCGAGTGTGTCCATGCACTTAATAGAATTCTAATTGATGACAATCAATTTGAATTCAGCTCCAAGTGTAGACATACCCCTAGAGAATAAGTTGAGACACCCAAAAGGGCTTGGCATCAGAAACTTGGCTTGAAAAGTTCCAGAGAGGTAGCCATGTTAGGTTTTTGGTTTTTTTTTCGGAAAAACAAATAAGGAATCCTCTGGCATTTTTAAAAACTTAAGAAATTTATTTAATGCATGAGCTTTCATGGATATAATCCCATTTCATGAGATGCATGAAGTGGAAACTGCACTATGTTACATGCAGAGAAGACTGAGTCACAAGGTAGTTTTTTAGTCTGTTTTAGAAAATGAGACAAGTTGTTTTAATTCATTGTCCATGTGGCCTTTAATGAACAATAGATGAGATGTTATTGTTAAAAGAGGGCAAATTACCTGATATAATGAGTTAGCCATTCAAAGTCTTTAGTTAGACCCATGGTGATGGTGTCAAATTTGCATATGGATTCCAACCCTGCAGTTACATGTTGAAGTTTGGTTTTGAAGTTATTTTGCTGAAGTACTTGTCCAGGGCCACTGAAGTGTTCCCCTACTGATTTTTGAATGTTACCGTTCTTGATGTCTGATTTGTATCCATTTATTCTTTTTCACAGAGATGGTCCAGTTTGGCTGATGTGTAAGGCAAAAGGGCATTTGCGGCACACAATGGCCTGCATCATATCAGCGAATGTGCAGGTGAATGAGCATTGATGGAGTGGCTGATTCGGTTAGGTCCTATGATGGTATCCCTTGAGTAGATAGGTGGGCAGAGTTGCAACAGTGTTTGTTGCAGGGATATGTTTCTTGGTTACTGTTTCTGTTGTATGGTGTGTAGTTGTTGGTGAGTATTTGTTTAAGGTTGGGAGGGCTGTTTGTAGGGAAGGACTGGCCTAACTCTGAAGAGGGAATGTCTTGCAGGATAGACTGTAGATCCTTACAGATGTGCCGGAGAGGTTTTATTTGGGGGCTGTAGGTGATGCCCAGTGGTGTTCTATTGTTTCATTGTGCTTCCTGTTCTATAGTTGGTGACTTCTAGGTACTTGTCTGGCTCTGCCCATCTGTTTCTTCATTTCTGCAGGTGAGTATTGTAGTTTGAAGAATGTTTGAAATAGGTCCTCTAGGTGTCTCTGTTTGAGGGATTGGAGCAAATGTGGTTGTATCTAAAGGCTTGTCTTTGCCAGTGGCGGGTTGTTGTTTTTTTACTGGACTAGACTAACACGGCTATCCCTTTTGAAATTGACAAGGTGAATTTGCTGCTGTTAGCTCGATCTCCCTGATCAGCTGAGCCCCTCTGTGAAGACCTGCTCAGCTGATCAGGAAGTTGATTGAATAAGACCACCCTGGCAAGGAACATAGTGCTGAGTCAGAGGGAAGAGGTTTCATTCTGACTGAGCCTACTGAAGACACTGTGGTAAGTAGGTGGTAGGTAATTGTAGGGAAATATGCAGTGTATTTTAAATACTGTGTTCATCTCCCTTTGATTGCTGCCAAAATCGTGCTGTGGTGTAGACCAGGGCTTAGGGATTGGTTGTAGACAGTGGATTGTTCGATGCATCTCAAATGAAAGCAGTAGGCATGTATAGTGGTCAGTCGGTTTCCAGTATAGGACAGTGTTTATGTTGCCATCACTTATTTGTGCAGTAGTGTCTAGGAAGTGGATCTCCCACGTAGACAGATCTAGGCTGAGGTTGATGGTGGGGTGGAAATTGTTGAAATCACAGTGGAAAGGGCCTCTTTTCCATGGCTTCAGATGGTGAAAATGTCATCAATGTAAGTGTAAGGAGAGGAATGGCACTTGTGGAATTCATCTGTGTTTTTTCCCCTATATATTTACTCTGAGCAACACTGTGTCTGCCTAAGTCTTAAATTCTTATGTGCACTTTGAGTCTGTAGTCATTGGGAGGAGTTAGTGCTGCTGCTGGTTAATCTGGTGCCCAGTGCTTTACAAGAATTGTGTGTTATTTGCTTTAACATCTTTCTCACTGTGTTAAATAATAATTTCAAACAATCATCAGGCCCTCAAATGGAATCCTGTAACATCAAAATGAATGGAATTCTAATCTCCGTATGGGTCACCTGTGTTATTTTGAACAGTGGTAGCTATTTAGAAGAATGTATTTTCTACTTTTCTACTGGTACTTTCTTATTTGGAATAAACATGTTATTTGTAATTGATTATAGTAGTTGCACAAGGTAGTAAATATATATAGTGCTAGTCCATTAATACCTAGGTCAGTGGTCCCTACACTTTTTGTCATATTGTCCCTCCCCCATAATGGACTCTCTCTGCACTCTCCCCTGGGGAGCCTGGCCTGGGCCCCTTGTGGACCTTCTGAACAGGGCACACCACAGTTTGAGGACCACTGACCTAGGGGTAAACTTGTCATCGGAGGGCTTGTTATGTTTTTCTGTCTTATTTTTCTTGTAGTTGAAGGAGATGAGAAGACTTGTGATTCCTCCCAGGTTTACAATATTACCTGGTACTTGAGGCATTCTGATTGCTACAATGAAGTTTTCAATTTTGGGGTAAGAATCATCTGGAATTACATGGGATTTTGGTCCTGGTGGTTAGTGGATTGAGCTTGGGTACTCTAATACAGTGTTTCTCAACTGCTAGTCAATGGACATAGTGCAGGTGTTCCATGACCCACCCTGACCCTTCTCCATCGGGTGGAGCAACTTAATACCCCAGCTGCAGTGAAGCTTCCAGGCATGCGGTGACAGATGTTGGTGCACACATGGAAGCTTTGCTGTGACTAAGGCATTTATTTCGCACCATTGTTACCAGCTTTTCTGAGACTGTTTACATCAGTCTTTTCACATAAAGTAATTAATACCTTTAGGTGTTTCCCAGTCCACTAAAGCAGTGGTTCCCAACCTGTGGTCTGTGGACCTGTGGAGGGCTGCAGAGTTACTTAAAGGGGTCTGCAGAGAGGTTGGGAGCTGGACCCTGACGACGCCAGGAGGGAGCTGCTCTGCCACAGGTTGGGAGTTCTTAAAACTCCCACACTGCCCTGAACATGCTCAGGGAGGGAACAAGCCTGTGGCATGTCAGCTTCCAGCTCTGGTGGCAAGATAAGGGGGCAAGGAGGTTGGACCAGGGTAGCGGGGGAAGCCGGTGGCAGAATGGGGGGGAGGGGTTAGGGAGTGGGTGGGGTGACTCAGGGCCAAACCCAGCCACGGGTGCTGCCACTCTGTGGTGGGAGCCTGATTCTGCTGGCATCCCTCTGCAAAGCTCTGCGGCAGGGGCACAATTCTGCTTTCCTCGCTGCAGCTCCGTGGTGGGGACAGGACTCTGCAGGGGCACCTTCTCCACTGTGGCTCTTCTGCTCCATGACAGAGGCACAGTTCTGCCAGTGCCCCCACCCCACCCGGCCATGGCTCTGCAGCTCCATGGTGGGGGCAGAATTTCGTTGGGGTGCCCTCCCTGCCGCCACAGCACCTCCCTGCTATGGTGTCACCACTGCGTAGCAGCACTGCTCCCTGTCACCAGCTGGATGCCAGCTGCAGCAGGGAAGGGTACTGCAAAATTTTTGGAAGGTGGGAAGGATTCCCCATCCTTGAAAAGGTTGGAAACCCCTGCACTAATGGTTGAGAAACACTGCACTAGTATCTCATTCCCGTCAGTCTGTTGTTCTAAAGAAGGCATTTGTACTGGTGGGTGGGGGGCGGGGGGGATATTGGTGGTAAACTCTGTAAATGGGAAATGCAGAAGACATAATTCAAAGCTTATTGAAGTAAAGGGGAGTCTTCCATTGACTTCAGTGGGTTTTAGATCAGGCCAGTCATTCCTGAGTGTTTACATCAATATTCTTCATCTAGATGCAGAGGGTAAAAAAAAAAAACAACTAGAAAAACCCAAACAAACAGACCAGTCAACTGTTATTAAAAACTCAGGCACTTAATAGTCAAAACAAAAAACTAGGGCTGTCAAACAATTTTTAAAAATTGCACTTATTCTCAGGATAAGTGTGTGTAAAAAAAAAAAAAAAAAAAAAAAAAAAGCCGTGATTAATCGCTTTATTAAACAGTAATAGAATATCAATTAAGTTTATTATAAATATTTTGAATGATTTTCAACATTTTCAAATATACTGATTTAATTTACAACACAAAATGGGAAGTGTACAGTTCGAAGCTTCATATTGTTTTTATTTTTTTTTTACAAATATTTGCACCATGAAAAAAGAAAATGAAAGAAATAGTGTTTTTCATTTCGCCTCATATGAATACTATACTGCAGTCACTTTATTGTGGAAGTTAAATTTACAAATGGAGAATTTTTTTTTTTAACATAACTGCAGCCAGATGAAATATTGTAGAACTTTAGAGACTACAAGTGGACAGGGCTGTAACTACGTGGGGTGGTCACCACGTTGAGTGGCTCTGTTTGTCCACTCAGTTGAGGGGTGCAAGTTTCATGCTGCTTGCTATGGCACACCCCAGGCACCAAAATACCTAGGTCCGGCACTGCAAGTAGAAAGATGAAGGTGCATATAAATGTTTAGCACATATGGCATATGAATACTTCACCATACTGACTTCAGCAGTGCGATGTGAAAACCTGTTCTCACTTTCAGGTGACATAAGAAGTAAATAACCAGGTAGAATTATCTTCCATAAATGTAAACACACCTGTGTTTGCAGTTGGCTGAGCAAGAAGTAGGCCTGAATAGACTTGTCTGAAGTGAGTTGAAAAAGACTATTTTTTTTTTTTTACAGTGTGATATTTTTTGAAAAAATAATATAAAGTGAGCACTATATGCTTTTTATTCTGTGTTGTAAGTGAAGTCAGTGTATTTGAAAATGTAGAAGAACATCCAAAATATTTACAGTAAATTTAAATGGATATTCTATTATTGTTTAACAGCATGATTAATCACAACTTTAAAAATCTAGTTACCATATATAATCGGGTGTAAGCCGATCCAGGCACAAGCCGACCCCCCAATTCTGAGCCCAAAAAAGAAGCTAAAATTGGTGACCCAGGTATAAGCTGAGGTCCCCTTTTGGCCTTGGCCCCTAACCTCCCACCCACTGATGCTGGCTTCCTCTGGAGTTTCTGATAGCTTCCCTACCCCAAAATCTCTGCTGCTGCTTTTCCCTTACACTCCCCCCCCCCGCTGTCCATTCCTCACTCCTGCCCTCCTGCTCTGCCCTTTCCTCACTTCCCTCACCCCTGCTGCCCCCTGCTCTGCCCTTTCCTTACTGTTGCCCCCCTGCTCCCACCTTCTCTGCCCTTTCCTCACTGCTGTCACCCCTGCTGCCCCCCCACTGCTGCCCCCTGCTCACTTCTCATTTACTTCACTGTTGCCCCTTGCTGCGCCCTTTCCTCACTGTTGCCCCCTTGCTCCCACCTGCTCTGACCTTCCATCACTGCCACCCCCTACTCTGCCCTTCCCTCACTGCTACCTGCTGCCCCCCCTGCTCTGCCACTGCCCTCACTGCTGCCCCCCTGCTCCTCCTGCTGCCCCCTGGCTCATCACTGCCACCCCCGTACTCCCTTCTCAGTTCGGTGCTGTTGCTCCCCTGTTTCCCAACACCCTTTCCCCCTCACCCCCCAAATCCTGCTGCTGCTCTTCCCAGCCTGCCAGGCGCCCCCCCCATCCCCAGTCCCTGTCGCTGCTTCCCTGGGCTCCCCAAAAACCCCGGGTCCTCCTGCCGTTTTCCCAGACTCCCCAACCCCCCGCCAATGCCCAAGCCCTGCCGCCCCTTCCCTGGCCTCCCTGACCCCCCCCCCCCAAACCCTCCCAGCCGTCCCATCACTATCCGCAACTCCCCGACCCCCTCCCCAACCTCCGGTCCCGGCTGCCGCTTCCCTGGTCTACCTGAATCCCCCCCCCCCCCCCCCGGCTGACCCCCCCCCGGGCCCCCTTATGTGGTTGCTCCAGATGCCAAGGTCCCCTCCTCACTCCAGCCCCAGCCCCAGCCGACTGCCCAAGATGGCCGCCTGGCAACACTGGGGCTCCGGCTTGTCACATGGTCTGGGAAACTCCTGGGCTGGGGCTGTCTACTGTATTCTCTTGAGTATAAGCCGAACACCTATTTTTAAGCCAATTTTCAGGCACAAAATTTTCGGCTTATAGGCAGTGATATATGATAAGTTTCGTTAATTGCATTAATTATCTGGGAATTAATTGACGGTCCTACAAAAAACCGTTAGAGAATTTAACACTTAAAGGTCAACAAATGCATAAACTGAAATTGTTTCTACCTTAATTTGACAGTCTGTTTGTTATATAAATGCATGTCATTTCTCAAATGTACAACTTTTCTACAGCCTTAGATACTTTTTTGTTACACTTTGTGATAGTTTCCTTGTTTATTCAATTTTCCTTACTCAGGTTCAGTATATTTTTTAGTGAACCTAATTTCTTATGAGATTCGCTCTTCTGTTTAAAGTATTTTAATAACTGATGCTCGAGCCTTGCAGATTTATGGTTCTCTATGAGTAATCCCATTGACTTCATCAGGATTATTCATGTTCTTAAAATTAACCACAGGTGTGAATGTTTACAGGACTGAGGCCTTAAAAGCCTTGATGACTTTTTTAACCATCAGTACAATCTTCTTTCAAGTATAGTTAATTACTAAGAAAATTTAGCTCTGAACTTGGGTTCCTTTTATACAGTAACAAATGTTCATTATTACTCTTGAATAATACACAGTGGTTAAAGTATAATTTGACAGGCCTCAGAACTCTCCTAATCTCCGCCCACCCCTCCAGCTCCCCCATCTTCACCCCAACCCATTTCAGTACCCAACCCCCTCCACACCTTCCCAGCCCCCTTCAGTCCCCTTGTTCCTATTCCCCCACTCCACCCTCTTCAGCTCCTCAACCCCCTCCACACCTCCCTAGTCCTCTGCATCCCTAGCCCCCACTCCAGCCCTCCAGCCTCCTCCAACCCTCCCCAGTGGCCACTCCAGTTGTCCATAGTCCCCTCCACCACTACCCAGCTCCCACCAGCACTTACCCAGTCTCCTTGTCGCCATGCCCCCCTCCATTCCTACCCAGCCCCCCAACTCCCTCCATACGTCTCCAACCCCCCATCTCGACCCTTCGCTCTAGTGACTGGAACTGCTTTGGACCCCTCCATTCCCAGCCCTGGTCTCCAGCTCACCATGTCCACCACCTCCCAATGCAGCCGTGCCTTGTGCTTCCCCTTCAGGCTGTTGGACTCCCTGAGCGGTGGGGCAAGCAGCAGCAGCAGCGTGGCCGGGAGCAATGACTCTAAGATGGTGGCAGGGGAGAGCGCATGGCACGGAGCTGCCGGGCTGGCTGGGAGCAGAGCGAGCAGGGGGTTCGTGTGCCTGGCAGTGGTTAAAAATGGAAGGAGGAGTGCACTGAAATGTGCACCTCTCCTCCCCTTGGGTGGAACCCTCCCCCTCACATGCTGGCCAAGCCTGCCAGGAGTGCTGGCCAGTTCAGTAGTCCATGAGCCCTCACTGGCGAGCAGGGGTTTAAAAAAGCAAGGGGGAACACACCTGAATGCTACAGGGCTACATTCTGCCCCATTATTCTACTTTTAGGGGCCTGGAACTTTGGCCCCAAGAATTTGTGGGTCATGGAACAGCATTCCAGTGCATTCCCCCTTATTTTAATCCCTGATAATATATATGCTGTGTATTTATAGTTTACAGTGCAAATTTCATGTAAACAACTTCTTGGACTGACTGGCATACGGTACTCTACGTGCATAATTATGTAAGGACTGATTGCTGCTTCATAGTTAGAGCAGGGGCGTAGCCAGCCCCCATTTCTGGCTGGGCCCCTGAATCTGCAGGGTAGACCTGGCCAAGGGTATCTTCTGGTCGTGTGACTGGAAGTTGCTACAAGATGTTCCAGTTACTAGGTAACAAGTGGAGCTATGGGAAGAGGAGGGAGATGGAGAGGCAGCATGATGAGGCTCTCCTACCATAGCATCCAGCAGCGCCACAAACTTTGCTGCTGCAGCTGCAGGGCTGGCCAGGAGCTGGCAGCCACTAGAAGAGCAGAGGTGGCACACCTCGGCTCTGCTTTTGGCCAGGGCCGCTGGCTGCTGGCCAGCCCTGCAGCTGTGGAGGTGAAGTTCACACCGCTGCTGGGCGGTGCAGTGGGCAGGCCTCATCTCCAAGTGGGTGCGCAGGCCCACCGGTAGCTATGTCCCTAAGTTAGAGCATTGAGAGTTCACTTAGAATCATATACACTGGAAGGGACCATGAGAGGTCATTGAGTCCAGTCTCCTGCACTCATGGCAGGACCAAGAACCCTCTTAAACTATCCCTGACAAGGGCTTGTCTAACCTATTCTTAAAACTTCCAGTGATGGAGATTACACAACCTGCTTAGGCAACATATTCCAGTGGTTAGTCATCCTAACAGTTAGGATTTTTTTCCTAATGTCCAATCTAAACCTCACTTGCTGTAATTTAAGCCCATTGCTTCTTGTCCTATCACCAGCAGTTAAGGGAAACAATTTTTCTCCCTCCTCCTCATGACAGCCTCTTAGGTATTTGAAAACTGATATCATGTCCCCTCTCCATCTCCTCTTTTCCAGACTAAACAAACCCAGCTCTTTCAATCTTCCTTCACAAGTCAAGTGTTTCAGACATCTAATCATTCATGTTGCTCTTCTCTTGACTTACTCCAATTTGTCAACATCTTTCCTGAAATATGGCCCCAGAACAGAGCCCAGTACTCCAGTTGAGGCCTGATCAAGGCAGAGTAGAGCGGAAGAATTACTTACTTACAATACTGTAAAATGTGTTTTTTGATCTCTTAAATTTAAGTATATTGCACTTTTCCTGTGAATACCTTTGTGGTTAATCTTAGTAAGCTCATTTTGGGTGGACAAGATAGGATAGGAAGTACTTTTTTGTTGTTGGTTTGAATGTCCTATTCTGTTCAAGGATGTTTGTGTGTAAGGAGAAGTCGTGTTGCTTTAGAACTTCTAGCTGCTGAGAAAAAACATTTAATTTATCCAATGCCAAAATGTAAGTCGTATTGTGTCTCTGACAGGATGAGCAAGCGGTGTCTTATTTTGGAGCCACTTCTGAAGCACACATGGGTTGGTCAGGGTCTTATGCAATGGGTTCACTCTTCCCCAACTGTTCTGAACTCTTCAAACCACAGGTATGTTGCTGGTGAAGGCTTTGTAATTCCAACATGTTCTCTCATATGACTTGTGACAGAGAGGATTTGGATGATTCCTACTGGAACAGCTGGGCTTGATGCATCTCCAGATGCTTCTTTGCTGATGAGTAGCTATTTCCCACCTTAAAGAGGAGAAAATGTAACTTTATTATCAGTATATTACAAATAACAGGTAATGAAAGAAATTATAACCATAATTTTTTGTTTTGCTTTATTTAATTTTTACTGTTCAAAGCTTGGCCCCAAAAAGCAGCCTTAAATGGTAGAGTTTTCCTTGGCAGCATTGGCCATTAGTCTTGCATTGTCTTTTGTCCACTTCAGATTGGGGATTCACATAGAGCTTGCAGCTGGGAAAGCTGTGAGTGTAGTTGGAGCTGCTTTGAGGGTCTTTGAGAAGTACTGGGCTTTACATTGCTTGCTGAATAATGCCCTCAGCTTTTTGCCAAGCGAGTGTTCAACACTAACATTTAAACAAGCACAAATAAAAGATTCTGTGGATAGGAAGATTATATAGTGCACAGCTAATAAATTAGAAACTGCAAGCAACTGAAGTCCATATGGTGAAAGTTGAAAAGAGCACTTGAAGCATAAGATCAAACAAGAGGGAGAAGAGGAAGGCCCCCGTAGATAATGACATGTGGAGGAATGTGCCTTGTGGAAAGAATCAAGGAATTGTGTATAAATCCAGGGTGTACACCAGTTGTGTCTTGAGCCAGGAATTTGCACAATGACAAATGTCAATAAACATACTGTTTAACAGATTGTTCATAGGGACTTCAAGGAGAAATGTACAGCTTGGCATCTGTATTGGGCTGTTTGCAGTAGAAACAATGGACTTTGGGTGGTGGTAGACGCCACGAAACTTCTGTTGCTTATTGACTCTGGGACACTAAATAAGCAATGAGGTATAGTTACAGGTGATGAGAAAAGGATTTTTAAAAAATCATGTTTGTTCTTCTTTTTAACTACTTTGATGTATAAAGATGGCTTGAAACGCAGTTTAAAATATATGCTGCCTTCTTTTACGTTTAGAAATATCAGAAATGTCAAGTGTTTCCTCTGTTTTTACTAGAAGAGCTCTTTTGCATCTCAGCTATGTTTTAGGAAAGTCATATCTTAATCGAAGGGTCAAGGTGGTAAGTTGTGGAGTTACAAAAGATCATGAGGTTTGTCTACATTGCAGTAAAATACTTTATTCCTGGCCCATGTCAGCTGACTCAGGCTGTGGAGGTATAAAATTGCAATGTAGATGTTTGGGCTTGGACTGGAGCCAGAGATTGAATGTCTACACTGCAGTTTTGGAACCCCATACCCTGAGTCAGCTGACACAGCCAACTGCAGGTGCATTATTGCACTGTGAACATGCACCTTAAGAGACTTTTCCTTGGGTGCCTTTGAAATCCTGACTGAAATTTTGAACAAAGAAATCCTTTGCTCCCAAAGTGCATAATAAATAATTGTAAACAGTCTGTCAAAGCCTCCATGTCCCTCTCAGTTGCTTAGCTTTCATGAAGTTGTAATTTAATTAGTTCTACAGTTACTTTGTCTTTCTGGCTAATAGTATCTGAATTGCTAATGTAAAAAACAGGCAGGAAAAAATTGCAAATACAGCCTAATTAAATCTACCCTTTCGAGATGCTTTTTATGCATAAGGAAATAAAACGGCTTGGGTTCAATTTCTTTCTATACAGATTATCTGTAATGGGGAGCAGTGTTCCCTCTAATTACTCGTAGGCTGTGTGCGCTAACAATTTCTTTGTGTGCACAAAAACATTTCTTTGTGAGCACTAATATTAGCACTATTGAATTTTTTTGTGCGCATTTCATTTTTTTGTGTGCGCAGGTTTCATGACCTGTGTGCGCATGCACAGGCGCACAGCTTAGAGGGAACAGTGATGGGGAGGTGTCTAGAACCCTTTTAAGTGACACACGTTTTATTATAGAAATTAGTTTTTGAACTACCCAGATCAGATCTTTTGAGTTCATTTCTAAAAAATAAAACCTGTTGTATCTAGCATTTGTGCCTTTTAAAAGGGCCTGTCTAAGCAAGTGCACAAGGCTTTACCCCAGCTGTGTAGAGAATTAGTGTTAGGGCAATGAGAAACTGGCTTCCTGTGAGTTAGCATTCTGTTACTATGTATCAAAATGCGTTTTCTTGTGATCTAATTTAACAGCAGAAACATTGCTGATTAACTTGCCTTTAAATACTTCCTTAGATATAAATGTATTTTTTTTATCCTAAAGTTTTTCTATAAAGAGTATATTCAGTCAGAACTCCTCTCAAGCGAGAAACAAAAGGTAATTACTTTTCTTTCGTGCACATGATTTTTTAAATGGGGGTATGGGTCTGGTGGGAAAAGTTTTTGGAATCTTGTTTAATATCCCCCCCTTTTTTTTTAATGCCATCAAGAGTTTAAATGATAAGGAGAATGCAACAAACCATACAATGGTGGCTGAGAAAACTGTAAGTATCTGAGGGGTTTAGGCATAATGGTAGTGGGGAATCGAGTAGCTCTAAATAAAATTTATTTTATATTTACACAAATTCTTTTCCAGTATGTATTAACGGTGGTTGTGCTATTAATTTGCTACATTGAAATTTATGGATGCTAGATATGTTTTAGCCTTGTCATAGTGTAATAATAATGTGGAAAGTGGGTAATTTGGGAATAGTTCTAGAAATTCCACATGGTCATATGGCATATCTAGTTCTTTTTAAATCACTGCTCTCTCTGGATTCCAATAAAGGTAGGCTGGTGTTACCAGAAATAAAAATTAAATACAAATAGTTTGGTTTTAAACTTTAACACACTAATATTGGTATATAAATTGTATCAGACTGACCAGATATTATCATTGATAATTTTGTCTTATCAAATATTTGACTTACTGGTACATCTGAGTTGTAAGCGTGAGTGATGTCCCAAAGCTGCTAATAATTTCCATAGCCAATGATCAGTATAGAAGGTTCTTAGTCCATCTCATTAACCTTTGCTGTTTCAAGTTACAAAATCTGAATGGCTACTATCTAAGTCATAGAATCTTACGGTATTGCCGTTGCTTTCAGAAAGTCAGGAACAAAACAGTTTTGGAGAATGTCTTAATGTTAGTGGAGCTGCTGCAGGAAAGAGACACTTTCCTGACATTCCTGTAGCTTTTGTGACAGTCTTGTCATATTGACCTTACTAAATTTTAGTGCATTGCAAATAAACCACAATAATTTTTTAGGCGACTGGTTGTAGTGTGTTACAATTACAAAAACAGGTCAGAGGTTAAAGGAAAAGTATTAATACTTATCCACCTATTGGGCATATTAATATTTATCATGTCCCATCTTGTTATATAGTCATATATTCATATATTTTCCAACATTAGGGCTTTGGGAGAGAATATTGTGGGGGTAGCCTTATCTGTGAATGTTGTGCCTGATTAAAATCTTGTCATGGGTCTTATCAGATGTTGGTTTTGCACTGATCTGATTTCCTATGTGTTGTCCTGTATGTTCATCTGGGAGTGTTTTTTTCAGGCAATGAATGCTGTGATCAAAACCTGGAAAGATGGGCCATATATCTTTATACTGCAGATTGGAATTTCAAACTTCAAGGAGTCCAGTGTCAGTACTAAGAGGAGGGAGATAATGGCACCCTCTTCTGATCAAAAGGAGAGGCTCTTTACAAGTAAGCTGTGTGTAGCCATCTTCCATTCTTTTATTCATTTTTGGTATATTGAATGTTATGAGAAGTTCTTCAGGTGCTTTTATGTAATATATACTGTTCAGCACAGTTTCAGCTTAAAGACTTACATCTTCTATGGGCTTGTCTACACTGGGGATGACTTGTAATTTGATTTTAGGCTGTTGAATTACAGAAGGTGAAGGCGAGTGATCACAGCAAATTGCTTGCTAGGGGGCTCCCATTCCTACTGCTTGCAATGCTTCCTGAAATGCATTCCACTGTGGGTAATAGGCTCAGGGGCTTGTGGAGAGGCAGTCGTCCTCTGCTCATAGCACCTCCCCTCCTTTCTAAAGAAATAAAAACAGAAAAAGCTCTCCTTGCTGTTTTTCTGCTGTAGGCACAACAGTCAGACATAGTGCTGTATGTAGAAAGAGGAATTAACTGAAAACTTTCCAGGTCTGCAGGCAGGGGAGGAGCTAGGTTGCTATGGTGTAGTAGACAGGAAAAATTGGAAAAGCTGCTCTCTGTCTATATAAACCTAAATTTGAATGGTAGATTTCAACCTCTGTGCTATACCACTTGCAGGGGTGGTATTTGCAGGTCTAATTACAGTTCCAATTTATTTCTGCTCTGACAGAGGTGAGAGAAACTGCAGAAGGTTGACGTAAGCAGCATTATGTCAGACTTCACTGTCAGTGTAGACCAGGGATAGAATGCCTCAGCTGACATAGTGGTTTTTAGCAAGAAAGACTCTTAAGTAGCTAGGCTTCAGATGATGAAGAGCATTACAAGATCAAAATTAAAATGTTGCATTTGCTACTAGAAGTGACATGGGACCAAGTGCTAACATTTGAGGAAGTGTTAAACTGTCTGCCATATCTTAAATTAAAATGTTACAGGCATGACATTTGTTTTAAAAGTGGCTACAGTGGGTGGGGATTAGGAAAAATAAGTTGCAGAGGGATAGCTATATTAGTCTAGTTCAGCAGAACAAACAAGGAGTCATATGACATTTTTAAAGAGTAACAAAGGAAAGATAAGGAAATTCAAAATTAAGACTTAAATGGTGTCTTGAACTTGTGCTAGTCTGCACAGGTTCTTAGTAGCACAAATTAATATAATTTATTTGTCATTATCGCAGACTACTTTGTATGATGGGGTATGTCACTTCAAATACAAGTATGTAATTCATTGCTTTGTATAAGGCTTATTTTTTCTCCCACTGTTGAAGTAGAAATTAGATTTATGGGGTGCTGCACGTTGTAGAGATTTGGAATATCGCTGAGATTGTGCTGATGTCAGAATTAGGTGATTATTCTAGTTGCCTGCCTTGGTTCTTGTTCAAACCAGTTGTTGAATTGTTTGTTTGACAGTGACTGTGGAGTTGAAGGGTCCATATGAGTACCTCTCTCTTGCAGACTATCCACTCATGATTGTAAGTAAAACGGACTTTTTTTTTTGGTTCACCTACAGCAGGGGTCGGCAACCCTTGCTGGCCCCCATGTCAGCCCCAGCTGCCCAACCTTCACAGGTGCTGGGATTGGGGCCACCAGCTCCCAGGGAGGTGGGTGCGCGACTTCTTGCACTCCAGGCCTCGCTGAGGGTAGGGCCAGCAGGGCAGAGCAGCTGTGGTGCTGCAGGGCCGGGAGCCTGTGTGTTGCTGTGACAAAGTGCACGTTCCAGCTTTGGCATGCATGCTCGGGGTTGCTGAACCCGACCTAAAGAATTGATATCAATCCCAATGAAATCTTTTCTTCAGCAGCGTATTCATGCACAGTACCTTAATGGCTCAAAACATTAAAACACGTTAAAAGTCACATTACATTGATTTTTTATGTGTTTTCCCTACTCTGTAAAGTTCAGGAATTAGCATATTCCAGTATTAATAGTTTTTCTTGTCTGAGTGATATAACTGCTGTAAATCAGTTATGCCAGAGAGCAACAATATCATTAAAATAGTTATTCAGTCATGAATTGCAACGTGCAGTAATACTCTCCTGGAAAAACTTACTGTTCTTTGTTTTTGCTTAATATTATCCTTTTGGGTGTCATTGCTTACTCTGTAGCCAGCTCCTACAGTTCTTCACTGCCCCCAGATGGTGATAATGTAACTGAGGTTCTAAGCAATGTAATATATTTGCATAAAAAGAACTTGCTGACTCACTTCTTAGTTCTTTCTTTCCAGGAAATGAAATGCTTTCCTGTTGGCTGAGGAAATAAAGGGACTTAAACAGAATGTTCATCCTGTTTATAGAGATCTTGGACATGACTGACAAAAAATAACATCTTTAGTTTGATTGGAGTGATCTGTGCTTTTGGGGGAGGAGTGGTATGCTGTAGTCCATTGTTTCTCAACCAATGTTTTGCGGGGATAGTGCAGGTGTTCTGTGACCCACCCTGACCCTCCCTATTGGGGGGACTGAGTGGGGTGGGAGAAGGAGCAATTTAATGCCCCATCTGCAGCAAAGCTTCCAGGCACATGATGGTGGACATCGATGCACACCTGGAAGCTTTGCTGCGACTGAGGCATTTTAAATTTCTCCTCCCTGTTACCAACTTTTTCAGACATGTTTTCATCAGGTGATCCACCTAAAGTAATTAATACATTTAGGTGTTTTCCAGTCCACTAAAGGTTAAGAAACATGGTTATAGTCTCTGTTATTGAGATGCTGCATACTTTACTTTCTGCAGAAGCAGAAAACATGCAGAAGAATTCCCTATGACTCAGTTAATATGTATGTGTAGTCCAATATATGATATCCAGGAAAAGGGCCTTGAAGCGTAGACGACACCTGTGATGGAGGCCTTTGACTGAAGCTGATGTGGCTAGGTTCTTCTGTTTGAATTGTATGATTAACCTGGAGGGGCAGGTATACAGGAAGGAAAATCCTATCCTGATCAGGGAGTGCATTTAATTTCTGCAGTTAGCTTCACCATGGCCTAGTTTAAAAACCAATACACTCTAAGGAGTGACTACAGTTGTCTTCAGGCTGTCCCACTAGTTTGTTCTGTCCATATAGCTGACCTGTATTGAGGGGCCATTTATATTATGCGCTTTATGTCTTCACCCTCATCTTTTCTTGCTACTGAAGAGCATCAATAATATTTTGAAAGTTCTGTATGAGCTGGTGTGAATGTTTCTAATCCATCATTGATTTTGTGAGGGTGGTGTCTATGCAATGCTTGTCTGAAAGATCTTGATGATCTCACTTAAGTGACTTGTTTACAAGATATTGGACCTGAAACGTGGCAGTTTTAGTGTGAATAGAATAGAATCATAGGGTTGGAAGGGACCTCGTGAGATCATCGAGTCCAACCCCCCAGGGCTTGAACCCAGGACCTTCTGCATATTAAGCAGAGGTGCTAGCCACTACACTATTTGCAAGGCTATTCTCTTGTGGTTAATTTCGGAGGCTTTTTCTAAGTCCTGTCTCTGTCTTAACCTCTTTTGAATGACCTCAGACTTAGTCAAAAACTGTGTGCTGGCCACATGTGTCAAAAGATGATTTTGGAGCTGAGGGAAACAACACACCAAGCCTTATCTCTAACGGGGGTGAGGGGCGGGGGTTGAATGATCACCTTATAGCTTATGCTGTACAGAATGGTGTGAAAGGTAAGACTGTCTCTTACATTAAACTTTTTGAGTATATATTCAGGAAGGTGTCAGAAGTGTTCTTAAGGGTGGCAGAGAAGTGTGAAAACATGAGAACAAACAGGTGCAAGGCAGGGTCTTTTGTGTATGTAAGTAATTCTTGGTGTTTGGAGGATGATTTGTACAAGCCCAGATTCTAACTGGAGGTTTTTGGAGGTTAGTTACCTTTGCTTTTCTCTTTTGGAAGAATCAGCTGAGAACAAGTTGGGAAGCTCCTCTTATACAAGAATTAAATCACTCAAGCTCAGTTAAATTGGTTCCATCAGCTGGCAGTGAGAAATTGTACCATGTTTCCAGACTGTTACAGAACCCCAAGAAAGAACCATGAAGTTAACTTTCTTCTTTTTATGATTATTATTATTATTGTTGTTGTTATTATTATTTATTACTATTATTTACTTTCCAATAGTATTTGGGTATAGACCTTTCCAAAGTTGCTAAACTGTACTAAGAAAATGCATCTGCACTAAACCTATGCAATCTGTACATGGAAATGTTGGGTCTAATCATTCTATTAATCCCTTCCTTGCTTCCCTCCTGGTATAATAGTTTTTCATGGTGATGTGTATCGTGTATGTGTTCTTTGGAGTTCTGTGGCTTGCGTGGTCAGCCTGTTATTGGCGTGACCTCTTAAGGATCCAGTTCTGGATTGGTGCGGTTATCTTCCTGGGAATGCTGGAGAAAGCAGTCTTCTATGCAGAATTCCAGAACATTCGCTACAAGGGAGAATCTGGTATGTAGCAAGAAGAAATTACTATATTTGGTATATCTACACTGCAGTCAGAAGTGTGACTGCAGTGCATGTAGTCACACCAAGACGGCTTTGATCTAGCCTGCTAAATTAATCAAGTAATGAAGCTGCAGCACTAGGGGCTGTACAAGTCTTTTCAGGATCCTAGATATGTACTCAATTAACTAGCGTCTGCTGCTGTGGCTTCATTGTTACGGTTTGAACAAGCTAAATCAAAACTAGCTCTACACATAATCTGTACTCACCCCCCCCGACCATAGTGCCTAAGCATTATCATGGGCAGGACAAGCTGGTAATGACCATACATAACTAGTTATGTAATGCAGTGACTATTTGATTAGCTGGGTGATCATCCTGGAATAAGGAATGAGTATTCTAGGGTTCTGTTTCCAACTGGGCCGTGGACTTTCTGGATGACCTCTGGAGAGTTAGGAAACTGAAATCTTCAGTTTTCATTGTCCTATCTGTAAACAAGGTATAAAGATAACAGAAGTCAGTTTTTAAAGTGCTTTGATGTTCTCTGACACTTAACGTGTATAACACAGAGTTTTTGTCTGTATATGACAATGTCTCTAACAACAAGGATAATTAAGCATTGGAGATTGCCTGGGCAGGTTGTGGGATCCCTGTTGTTGGGGGTTTTTAAAGACAGATTAGAAAAGCATCAGTCCTTGATGGTCTAGGTATACTTCATCCTGCCCCAGTGTTAGGGGGAAGGACTAGATAACTTTTGAGGTTCCTTACAGCCCAAAATTTTTATCCTTCTGTAGTGTAGTATGTTAGAAAAGACTTAAAAAACATTTAAGGATCTGACAAACTAATTTAAAGCTGATACTTTGACAGTTGCACTCACTTTTATGTCACTACATATTAGAGACATACAGTTGGCTATCGTACATCAGGAAGCCTTAAAACACAAGATAATGATCAGAAATGCCAGCTCTGGTTGCAGCAAGTTGGGTTATAGACAGAGTTGGTTTGTGAAAGAATGTTTGACTTGCTTAGGGTATGTGACTTTTCACCTGTTTAGATCCCTAATTATAATCTGGCTCTGGCTGAGAGCGAACAAAGTTTATTAATGTACCAACTCATTGTGGGATTGCAGATGAAGCTGATTGTAGTGTATTGGGTTTAGGTAGGGTACAGTAGCACAGGGTTTCAAACCAAGATGTTAAAGAAGGATCTGAGTGAATGAAACTGCAATGTGATCTTACAGAATTTTTACATGCAGCCATCCTGATCCACACTGGATCTTGTTGACTGACTGCTTGGGATGGGATGAAGCTCAGAGAGTTGCTTTTGGGCTGTATCCAAGATATTTTCAAGATGGAATGGGAAAGGGCAGTACCATATTTTTGATTTCTACATGGGTTAAGATCATTAGCTATTCAGTTCCAGTCTGATCTAATTACTTGTGTGTCCTGTGGTGAAGTATGGAATTGAAGTAGCATTCTTCAGTTCATCTCTCTGTTAGACAAAACCTACCTTTAAATACCTTCTAATTTATCTTTTATGCATATCATATGCATAGAGACATTTTCTGAGGAAAAATCTCATTACTACTGTTAGTGCTGAATGAAATATTCAGCTCTTCTTGGAAGCTTGCTCCATCAGTAAATAATAAACAGTTTAAAAACACTGATGTATTTTAATTTGCCTGTATCTCTTGGAGAAGTCTTGACCACAGTGATCTTGCTATTACCTGCCGCACTTATTCAAAACCCAAATTACATGTTTAGTAACAAAGTTTCTTGTATGTTTTTGGTAGTCCAAGGTGCACTGATACTTGCAGAGCTGCTTTCTGCGGTGAAACGTTCTCTGGCTCGAACGCTGGTCATCATCGTCAGCCTGGGGTATGGGATAGTCAAGTGAGTAACAGCTTCATCTCATGTTTCACACTGAGCACATTTCTGTGAAGTGTTTAAATGACATTTGAATGCTGTTAGCAAACTTGGTGATCTCCAGTGTCAGCTCTAAATGGTTAGGTTATGAGCATGCTAAGAAAATTTGATATGTAAGCTACAGCAGTAAGCCTGTCATTTTGTAATCTTGGCAACCCACACCCAGTTGGAGCAATATGGCAAAAGGCACACCTTCAAACTAAGGTGAACATGTGATTTTGTTCTCATCTGCTTCTATGGTTTCACTGACTGAATATTCCTTATACTACTTCAGCTGTCTTGTTCTGATATGGGCTTTTGGTGTTGGCACGTGCCTAGTATTAGGACAGAGCATGTAGTCATGAAAAAATAAAGGAAGAAATAAGACAGTGGATTGGTTGCAGAAAGGGGTAAAATAGGAAACTTATTAAAAGGAACTTGGAAAATGGATGCTGCAGTGAGACAAAATGAAGTAAAATGTTAAATAAAAAACCTAAAAATATTTGAAATAAAGCTTAAAAAAATTAGATGGAACCAAGATGAAAAGATAATTTTAAAGAGAGAGAAAAGGAAAAATCTCATTCTGTAGTTCAGCTCTTCCCTTTCTAAAATAGATACCTGTCAGAGAGGAAGCTGACCTGTCTACCTGAAGATAATATTTTATAGTATATATGAGTTTGTTTCAATGTTTTTTTTTAAATTCTTAAAAATTAACCAAATATTTAAAACAAAAAAAAAAAATCTGCTGACAACTAAATAATTCTATTAATACTATTGCTGTCATTCTCTGTGACCTGGTCAGGTGTATGTGAAGGCTGTATGCATGCGTAATCAGGTGCTAGTGAGCAGTGACTATAATTAATGAGTACAAAGTGCTCAACACACATTAGAAGGAAAATAGCAGCAAGTGGGTGGGTTAGTGAAATGGTAGAAGTGTGACTATTTGAATTTTTTTTTAAACTCTTTAAATATGGATAATATTGGGACTAAAGCTAGCAGAAATAACTTTATTCCTAGGTGCATTTGCTGAATCTTGAGAAAAAGGGGACTCTAGATGCCCGCTTGGGGAAAGTATAAAAACTAACTAACTGTGGCTCAGCCTGAGATATTGTTGGGACAAAAGCTAATTCTAAGAACCAGTCAGCATTAGCTGAGGTGTAAATTCTAGTGCAAATCAATGTATTGTATGCTAACTGACTCATGTGGACCCTGCTGGTGTGCACCAAAAGCTCTCCAGTGTGCACTAATGTAGAACTGTTTAAATATTGGCATAACTGCTTCATGAATATTGTATGCAGTTCAGGTTCTGTCTTTTTAAAGAAAGATACCCAAAACTAGAGATGCTATAACAAATCCTAAAGGATTAAACTACAAGGCCTGTGAGGAAAGACTGAAGACCCTAAAATATGTATAGTCTAAAGGAGGGACTATATGAAGGACAAAACTTAGCTGAGATCAAAATGACCCTATAAATGAAGATGGTAGAACAAGGATTAAAAGAAAGAAAAGGGAGTCACAAAAGGAAATTTTAAACTAGACTTTTGGTGGTTATTTCTAATTGAGCAATCTTAGTTTAGCCCATCTCTGAGATGAGTTTTAGACTCTTTCATTGTGTATCTGTTGAAAAACGGGTTGGAGAAGACAGCTTGTGTATGTATATTATAAATTCCCATAAAGTGTGTGACAAACATTTTCTGTCTCTGGAATAAGGTTGGGTCTTAACTGTACATGTAGTGTGTGAAACAAAGGCTGTCAAGTCATTAAAACAAAATTTAATAGTGTGATAAATTGTTCTATTTAACAATACTAAACCACTTATTTCTGGCTGTTGTCTACATTTTCAAAAATATTTATTTCAATTACAGTACAGTGGACAGGGCTCACTTTATATTTTTGATTACAAATATTTGCACTGTACAAAAGAAACAGTATTTCATGTCACCTCAGTCAAGTACTGCAGTGCAATCTCTGCATAATTAAAGTTTAACTTACAAATGTGGAATTGTGTAAAAACCAAAAACCTCGAAAATAAAACAATGTAAAACTTTTAGTGCTTACATGTCTACTCAGTCTTGCTTCTTGTTCAGCCATTCCCTAAGGCAAACAAGTTGGTTTGCTTTTAGGAGATAATGCGGCCCACTTCTTGTCTACAGTGTCACTTTAAAGTAAGTAAACACATTCACATGGCACTGTTGAAGCTGGCATTGTAAGTAAGGTACGCTAAACATTTTTCTGTCTCTTTGTGCATTGACCACCGTTCTAGATGACTTGCTTCCATAGTAATGGTAACAATCCAAAGCAGTGCGGAGTGATGCATGTTCACTTTCATCATCTGAGTCAGATGCCACCAATGGAAGGTTTATTTTTCTCCTTTTGGTGGTTTGGATTCTGTAGTTTCTGTATTGGAGTGTTGCTCTTTTACGATTGCTGACAGCGTGCTCCACACCTCATCTCTCTCAGATTTTGGAAGGCACTTTAGATTCTTAAATCTTGGGTTTAGTGTTGTAGCCATCTTTAGAAATCTCATGTGGGTACTTTCTTTGCTTTTTGTCCTTTCTGTAGTGGGAGTGTTCTTAAGTGGAACAACGTGTGGTGGGTTGTCATCTGAGACATCCGTTAACATGAAATCTTTGGTAGAATGTGGGTAAAATCCCTGATCAGGAGTTCAGGGACAAATTCAATTACTGCATTTTTTATTTTAGTGAGCGTAATCAGCATGGAATGACATGTCTTCTGGAATGCTGACCAAAGCAGGAAGGACCATAAAAATGTTTAGCATGCCTGGCACAAATGCTGTGCAATGTCAGCTACAACAGTGCCGTGCAAACGCCTGTTCTCTCTTTCTGATGACACTGTAAATAAGAAGCAGGCGGTATTCTCCATAAATGTAAACAAACTTGTTTGTCTTAGCGATTGACTGAAAAAGAAATAGGGCTGAATGGACTTGTAGGCTCTAAAAATTTACATTGTTATGTAACAAAAAACCCTACATTTTTAAGATGCACTTTCATGATGAAGAGGTTGCATGACACTACTTGTATGAGATAAATTGAAAAATACTATTTCTTTTATCTTTCATTACAGTGCAAATGTTTATAATAAAAAATAGGAAGTGAGCATTGTACACTCTCTATTATGT
Organism: Podocnemis expansa; assembly: GCA_007922195.1. Lineage (NCBI taxonomy): Eukaryota > Metazoa > Chordata > Testudines > Podocnemididae > Podocnemis > Podocnemis expansa. The sequence continues at coordinate 86,895,228 of ML681963.1, read as the reverse complement.
TATAATTTAAATCCATATGTTTGAAAACATAGAAAAATATCCAAAAATATTTAAAATAAGTTTAAATTTGGTATTCTGTTATTAACAGTGCGATTAATTGTTTTGAGTTAATTGCAATTAATTTTTTAAATTGAGTTAATTCAGAACAAATTAATCGCTTGAGTTAACTGCAATTAATTGACAGCGCTATGGGAAATCTTCACTGTGCTCTACTCTTAAAATCACACTTTTAAATCCCAAGACCAGACAAAGCTTAACATGGCACCATAAACCTAGGGCACTGTAACAAAATAGCTTTCTGGATCTATAGCTTGTGATGAGAAGCCTGGAATCATGTACTTTTTGCTATATCCTAGAAAAAAATAGAAGTGTGTTTTGTTTTGTTTTTTTTTTAACTTTCTTCACTTTACATTTTTTGTATTTCTCTGCAGGCCTCGTCTTGGAGTCACTCTTCACAAAGTAGTTACAGCTGGAGCACTCTATTTATTATTTTCTGGCATGGAGGGTGTCCTTAGAGTCACTGGGGTCAGTAGATGCTTTCCTGTGTTTCCGTGCGTGCCATAGATCTAACAAATGTTGGGTTTATGTGTGATGTCATCTACTGTAACGTGTAATGAAGGATCCTTGGGTTATGCTGTACTAGGGAAACTTGGAAAATGAAATTCGCAGTGCTTTCAAGCAGAGGTTTTCAAATTTCTTTCCTTGGCACCCAGGTGAAATAAATCAATTATGTCTGCCACCAAACCATTACACCTTGAACAATGTTCCAAATGGGCAGCCATATTAGTCTGGTTCAGCAAAAGAAGCAAGGAGTCCTGTGGCACTTAAAGACTAACAGATTTATTTATTGCATGAGCTTTCATGGGAGAAAATCCCACTTCATCAGACACTTTGAAGTGTCTTTGAAGTGTCTGACAAAGTGGGATTTTCTCCCACAAAAGCTCATGTCATAAATAAATCTGTTAGTCTTTAAGTGCCACCTTGAGCAATGCAGTCTAGTCTTTTGGCAGTGGCAGCAGGGAGTACTGCAATCCAGTGCCTGAGGCTCTGTGATCCAGCATTGGGTTCCAACCCTAAGTTTGAAAACCATTGCTTTAAGGGGACGAAGGACAGCTGTGGAGCTTGTTGAGAAGGCATTGTTTTTCCAGCTATTTTACCAATTTCTTGCCTTGTTGCCACCTCAAAATTTAATCTTCTGTAATGGGAGATAATTTTGGTGTTTTAAAATAGGATTGCTTGAAAATACGTGAGGGTTTTTTGATCCTGTGTTGACAAAGTTTTGAATTTGTGTCTAGTAGGCAAGGGAGCTTTCCTTGGGCTTTCTGCAGGGGGAAAAAAGTGCTGGCAAATGGACATGGGTGTTCCTTGCAGATTTTTAAAGGGGAATCTTTTAATAGCCCAAAGAAGAATATTCATTTATTTCTTCAAGCTTTATTGTATTAATTTTTTACAACACTTGAGTTTGGCTTCACAAGGACAACATCAGTCATGTGGGGGCACTGCTGCCTATTTCACTCTAAAGCTTACCTAACAGAGAGTCTCTTTGGATTTGGTTTTTCTCATGGCTTGGTTGAATTCTTGGCGCAGCTTATTTTGACATTCAGTCTCTTATTTGGTACCCTTTTAGTTTTTCTTTGGCATTATGGCTCTGGTAGTAAACTTGTGTCTCTCAGTGGTTGATGCCTGTATTATTTTGTGGATATCCTTTCAGAAGTTGCACAATGTAACTAGCATTTTCTAGGAAATGTTCAGTGCTGGTATGGAGACCAGTACAAGTGAATTTCTTACACAAATTGGTACAGAGTGTTATTTTGTTATGTGCAAGAAGACTTCTAGTCACGTCTTGCATGTTATCTCCTAGTGGGTCTCATCAAGTTGAGTCAGTTTGTTTAAATTGATTCCCAACAGTGGAACATGCAGTCTTTTGCACCAACACAATAAAAGGCCTAGCTGGAAAAATCTAGAACAAACTGGCTGCCTGCTTTCTGTAAGAAGTGGTGTTGTTCTACAGCCCGTTCTTTGGGGGGCCCTTTCAATGAGTTACTTTTTTGGCTCTAAAAACTTACTTCTTGCCATATCAATCATGTATGGGGATCACAGCTGTGTGTGTGGCATTGTCTGGTTTCAGCTTTGTTACAAAACACTCTGTCCCTTGTGACACAAATTCAAAGCCTCTGCTTCAACAACAAAGCATAGGAGCTTCATAGCTTTCCAGTTATATATTTGTCTTCTCTGTTGGTAAAAGTCATAATCTGGGACTGAATGCTTGATATTGTGGGTGTGCATGCACGTGCAATCCCTTGCTTTCTCCTTCATCTTGTTCTCATTGGATCTTTCTCGTTATCTCTAGGCCCAGAATGATCTTGCCTCCCTGGCTTTTATTCCCCTGGCTTTCCTAGATACTGCACTCTGCTGGTGGATATCCTTCACTGTTTTATTTTGTACTGTGTTTTTTCTTTGTAATTTGGTTTTCAGGGAGTCTTTCTATGCATACCTTTTCTGACTCATTGATTGACTTGACTTCTTTTTCTCAGGCAGCTACCATAGCCCCTGTGGCTAAGGGTTCAGATAAGCTCTGTTTTTATAACTGGTATACCAAAACCTGCATTGTCAGCAGAGGTCTGTGAATTGGTTTTGGAAGCAGCTCCTGGCCCTTACCACAGTGAGCATGTAGCTTGTGTGTAGCCTTCTCTGGTTATTGATATGAATTTACTCTAAGATCGTATTGAAGCAGCAGTTGCATGTTCGATTACTGTACAATTAAAATTGCAGGCAAGCAGGTGAAGACCAATATGGTTGTGCTGTCCACTTCGGTTTAAACTCATGACTAGATTATAACATACCTTCCACTTCTCAAAGTGTATGAGAAATTCTCCTGCTATATGAACTACTGTCCTGCTTCAGGATTGTAGTTCTGAAATGCTGGTTCAGTATAGCTTACATTCAATATAGCTTACTGATGTGGTGATGTGAGTGTACTAGGCCTGGAAGGCACTGGGTATTATAAACAGATGGGTGTGGGGAAACTGTTGTAAAAAACCACTGCTGTGAAGCATTGCATCTGGATGACCTTCTACTGATGTGGGGGAGGGATGGATTACCTTGGTCGCGCTGTTGTCAGGAAGGGTTGCAGGGACATTGTGTCTGCATGCAATAACAGCTTTATTTGAGATGTGTACAAAAGCTGTATTTTATTTGTTATTGAAAAGTTGAGTCTTAAGCTTGCTTTCCTTGACTTGTGATACATATTCATAAGCCTGACTCAAACAATGAAGCTGCTAAAACTCAGGAGGAACGTTGTGAAACTCTCTCTTTATCGGCATTTCACCAACACACTCATCTTGGCAGTAGCAGGTGAGCTGTGGATTCTGTTTCTTACTGTGTACTTTCCAGGTATTATGGGGCTGGTTTAGTTCACTAAAGCTCTTCTTTGGGTCAGTTTTATTGGCCTTTTAGTAACTACAACTATCAGTTTGGAATTTCATTGTTCACTCTTGAACATTTGACCTTGCATAGTGGTGGGTTTCTGCCAGATTGTTCTGACTACCCAAAAACAGTAGCTTCAAATTAGTATTTATGTGAATAAGACAAATCGTTGACCACAGTTTCTTCCATTATAGTTTCCTTTCCTTCCATCTACTCTTCCCAAACATCTTCATGTTTTGCTAGCAGCTATATCCCATGCTGAAATCTGCTGCTGAGGAGGACAGTAGCTTTTTTCAAACCTGCTGTATCACTGTGGACTGGTACTAGGGGATTTTAAGACATGTTATAGCTTTACTATGTTCATAGGTTAATCTTTGGCACTTCAATACTGTCACCCTCCTCATTCAGACTAAGATGTGAGAGCAGGATGATAGTCTCAAAAAGAGTGCTCATTTTTGAAGGGAGCGAGTAGGGTTACTTTGATATGGGAAATTGGACTTTAAAGTTTGTACCCATTTCCATCAAATAAAAACCAACTCAGATCAAGGATATGCCTGTTTAATGCAACCAGACTCCCAGTTTGTCTCACCCACTCAAAAAGCCTCTCTAGGCTGTGAGCATGTTGGTTTTACCTCAGCTCTCCTATGGAACTAAGGTGTTTGAAACTTGTTTTACAAAATATGCACATTAAATAGATGGGTTTGACTGACGTTCTTAGCAGCATCAATAACCAAGGCAGTCCAAAAGGCAACCAGATAACCTTCACCCCCACTATCCTTTAACACAGTGGTTCCCAGCCTTTTCTCTGCATGGCACACCTTGATACCTTTAGTTATTTTGAGGCACAGTACCATATAGTCTCCAGATGAACTAATGAATGTTCATGAGCCAAACCAGAACTCTGAGACATTTTTCGAAAAATTCCGTGGCACACCTGCTATAAGGCCTGACAGCACACCTGTGTGCCATAGCACACTGGTTGGGAAACACTGCATTAAAGCCCACTATGGGAAGCACTTTTGCTTCTGCATTAAAAGTTGCTTTTGGGGCAGAGTAATAAGATCTGAATTGCTGGAAAGGTAGATGGGAGACCTGGTTACTTCAAAATATTTTGTATTTGTAATCTGATTATAAAGAGGCCTGATGTATTCAAATGCCAGCATTCTAATCTGTGATCTAGATGAGGGAAAGTGACATGGAAATGTGCGGTTTAGCGACCAACTTCTTACCTGAAGTATATTTTTTTCATTCCTGAAACGATATTATCTAGTGTTCTGATGTGAAATAGCTAGACTTCCTGTCATATGGTTAGTTTCTGATGGGGTCAGCTTAACCTTTAATTTTTTTGAAGGCTGCAGATTGAGTTGCATGTAGTTGGCATTGTGAAAGTTTTTAGAATTTAACCTTTTAAAAACAAGGTTCTACTGATACAATATTCCTTTGCATTGTTCATAAAGTCTAGGGATTGTCTTTGTAAGTCAACAATCTGTTATGCAATGTATTGTATGCCAAATGACTATAAAAAGCCTTCTTGAGGTGACTCCGCCTCATTGGTGTTGACATAGCTGGTTAAGAGCTTTAGACTTCATAAATGTTAAACAGTTGCATTGTCTGGAATGTTGCTAGAAGGAAGTTATTTAATTTTCTAAAATATGGTTCAATGGGGAAGAAAGAAGTAGTGGGGACCATTCCCTGCCATGTATTGCATAAGTGTTGAAAGCATGCCTTGAGGGAAACTAGAACTCTCTGAATTCAGTCCCTAATTTCAGTGGCAGAGTAAACTGATGTGAGATAACTACCACAGAGGAAAGTCTATACTGATGGCGCCAAATCACCGCCATCATGCGACCTTCCAGGTACAATTGAGCGGTCTCTGTAGACCTGCTTAGTTACTCTCAAAATTGCTATATCAACTCCAGCCCTGGAACTGGAGTTGCTGGAAGTCGTCTGGAAGGCGTTTCCGGTCAGCTTACCTTAATGTGTAGCAACAGATTAGTAAATCATCAGGAGATAAAGCGCGAAGTATTTTACATGTCTCGTGTTGACTACCACTGAAGAGTGCAGCAGGTATAGACTAGGGCATAATCACCTTGACCCTTTGTTGATGGAAGAAAAGGATGTAACAGGAAAAGTTAAAGGAAAATGTTGATGTTTAAAAAGACTTTTTTGTGTTTTAAGTCCCAGGGGAGTGCCTACTTATTTCTTAAATATTCTAGTGATTGATAAACTAAGAGGTAACAAGCTTCATGCATTCACCGTGCCTTACCAGTTTTACCAAAACTCATTTTTTTCCCTTCAGCATCTATTGTATTTGTCATCTGGACCACCATGAAGTTCAGGCTGGTGGACTGTCAATCGGTGAGTTTGCATCTTGTACCTAAATGGTTTCTGTCATTACTACTTCCCTCCTTAATCTGGATTTGGAGGTAAAAGGAGTTAGGTTGGAGAAACTGCAAAACACTCCTCCTGTAGAATCACTTTCATGTGGAAGAGCATACTATGAAGTTTTAATACATTGACAGTTACACCCTGTGAGAAGCCATATGCAGGGATGGCTGAACTTATGGAACTCAAAGAGCCACACAAGTTGATTATTAAACCTTTGGGAGCTACACTGAGGCATATAGCCATATTTTACCTAATCCAAAATTCCTAAATTTAAAATTCATTGCATGCTTTAATTATATCATAAAAAGAAGGCAAATATTGATCCTACTAATGTCAGATTCTAATAATTACCTAAGGTTACCATGAAAACTAGGCCTACCTATACAGTAAAAACTTAGCTTCTCCCTGCTATCCTGACGACGCCACCACTTCTCCGTGCCCTCTCCAACCACGCCATGCTTCTGTGCACCATCCCTGAGTCCCCAGCCTTGCTGCCGTTTCCCACTGTCTCTGACCATGCCACTCTTCTCTTCACCATCCCTGAGGCCACCGTTTTCCCACCGTCTCTGACCATTCCACCACTTCCTCCTGTCTCTGACCATGCTGCACTTCTCCGCACCATCCCCAGGGTCCTGACCATGATGTACTTCTTCGCACCATCCCCGAGGTCCAGACCATGCTGCCACTTCCCACTGTCTCTGACCATGCCGCACTTCTCTGCTCTGTCCTGAGACCCTGACCATACCACCACTTCCCCACTGTCTCCGACCATGCTGTGCTTCTCTGCACCATCCCTGAGTCTGTAACCATGCTGTCACTTCCTCACTGTCTCTGACCATGCTGCTGCTTCCCCACCGTCTCTGACTATGCCCCGCTTCTCTGCACCATCCCTGACCATGCCGTGCTTCTCCCTGCCATGCTCTTCTGTGAACTGCACTTCTTCTTTGAAGAGCCGCAGTTTGGCCACATATGCCATATAGTATAGAATTGCAACTTCACTCCTTGTCAGAGGTGTTTGTAGTTCAGTAGTAAAGAGAAGACTGAGGGGAGGACATGTTCCTGGCATATTTTACTTTTGTACTCTTCTTGACAGGATTGGCAGGAGCTGTGGGTGGATGATGCCATCTGGCGACTATTGTTCTCAATGATTCTTTTTGTCATCATGGTTCTGTGGAGGCCGTCTGCCAACAACCAAAGGTTCAGTGCATCTTTCCTGTTTTAAAAGTGATGTTGACTTACTAATGTCGAGGCTATCCAAGGAGAGCATTTCCAGCAATCTTGTTGTATCATATGATTACTTGCAACAACTTACCTGCAAGCTCTCTGAGCCATATGCGTGTGTATGTGTCTTTCTGATCTCAGAAAGTGGAAGCAGCATTTGTAGATGGATAGCCTGTCCTTGGTGACATTTATTTAAAAAAGGCTTGGCCTGAATACTTAAATTATTTCATCTTGTGGTTTTTCAAAGGTCTAACTTAGAGCATTCTGTCCAGAATAGTCAAATAGTAAAAAGTCAGGGTAATAAATTTTTTTCAAAATGACATTTTTGTAAGATGTTTGGACTTTGTGTATCCGTTCATAGTACCTTATTTCTTTTCCTCTTGTCCAAAGGTTTGCTTTCTCACCATTGTCTGAGGAGGATGATGATGAGCAGAAGGAGCCCATGCTAAAAGAAAGCTTTGGTAATGTTGAAATTTAATAGTAATATAGGAGATCACAAGACACTAACCTAACCTTTATCAAGTCCAAAGGCCAAATGGTGTTTTATACAATTAGCTCTAAACAGCCTAAAATAAGCAGTTATTACACCTAATACATTAACACAATATTCATAAGCATGTGGTCAATATACTTACAAATAGACCAGACCTAGAGAAAACCATCTTATCATGGTGTGCTCCAACAGGATAAGGTAGAGTCTGACAAAGAAGCTTCAGTTTCACGGCTTTCTCTATCCCCTTCAACTAACTTTAGCAAAAGTCCAGTTTAAAACAGTTTATCCTGACTTTTTTCCTTCCTCTGTCTCCTCCCCCTCTTCAGTTACGAGCAGAACAGTGAGAAGGTTTGTGCTTGTTGTTCTTAAAGACAGGTTTTTTGTCTTGTTACTGTAGCTCTTTCAGTGATTTTTTTTTTTTTTTTTTAAACATGCATCCTTCCAATGCTACTGATAATACTGTGTATTATTCTTATGGGCCTTCTACTACATGCTCATTTGGGCCTTTACCTTACTGGCCACAAACGAGAAAGCAAATACATTATTTTCTCAGGCAAACATAAGCCAGATTTAATTATTTAACAATTCATACAGATTGGAACAGAATCATTCTCATTTTACTTCCATGGATGGGGTGGGGATGGAAGATAGGGAATCTTAATGCTGAGTTATGAGCTCTGGGGAGTGAAGTAGTATGTTTACCGTAAAAAGAACAGGTGCAACAGTACTGTCACCAGTAGCATAAATTTCTCCACACTACCGCAAGACTCAGACCTAGTCTCAGGGGAGCACCGCCAGTAGGTGTTTACTAGGTTCAGTCTCTATATGGCTTGTTTGTTCCCTGATTTCTCAGATGAAACTGCTGCTACAGGCACTAATGTGTAAGCTTGTCCACTAGGAACTGGACTAAGATCACCAATTTACTTCATGTAGGCCTTTAGTCTTCAGATGGTGAAGACTTTCAGATTCTGCTGCTAGGCAGCACATTCAGATAGATTTGAAAAGATGATTAAACTCCTGATGATTCAGATCCTCCAGTCCTAAATCATTTTGATTTCAGAATTTGTGTGTCACTCCCCAGAGCTCTTAATTCAGCACTAAGTATCCCTCCCTTCAATAAGATGCCTAGGCAGGTTGTAGAATCTCCATCATTGGAAGTTTTTAAGAGCAGGTTAGACAAGCACCTGTCAGGGATGCTTTAAGAGGGTACTTGGGCCTGCCATGAGTGCAGGGGACTGAACTTGATGACCTCTCATGGTCCAGTCCAGTTTCTATGATTCTGTGAAAGGCGCAGAGAAAAAAGGTGGGGGAGCTGGCTTTACAGGGGTAGTGAAATGGCTCATACGTGAAGTAGACTGAAGACCTTTTTCCTTTTAGAGTTACTGTAATATAGATGTTCCATGAACTTTATTTTGGGATTGTCTACACAGTGTGGCAGTGGACACTGGGAAAGTGATTTCTAAAGTGCGCTAATATGATGCAAATGAAATTCCCTAGAATGCTTTGACATTGTGCTGTTTTCTCAGCCACTTCATTTGCATTGCTGCACTAAACAGACTAGCCCTTAGTATTGTTTATTAAAAATGTATGTGAAGTTGTCTCAGAAGTTACCAGTATCTTTTGGTACCTGGAAAAGGAACTCTTCTTTTAAATAAGTAGCCTGCCCTTTTTGGTAAATAAGTTAATGATCTTTGGTGGCTTTGGGAGATGTGCCATCTACAGTTTACATACTGACATAGTTTAATTGTTCCATTTTTATCTTGTCTCCTTTGCAGAGGGAATGAAAATGAGAAGTACAAAACAAGAACCAAATGGAAATGTGAAAGCAAACAAAGCTGTAAGTATGCCTTTCCACCTTGCCCTGTTATCTAGGTACGGTAATGCTGAGATTGCTCAGTTAGCAGCCACTTAAGTAGGAGCTCTGTAACAGGAAAAAACCGAGTATCTGTATTTGCATAGTCTGTTACAAATTTCTTGGTCCCAAAAAGTGGCATGGTTTTGGTCAAAACATGCTTGTGAAGAAATTGAGTCTTAGCTTTCGAGTAAATCAGAATTCAGTATGTGATTTGAGAACTGCCACCTAATGCAGTAGAGACAACTGTTTTATATTACACAAGGTTCTCTGCAAGTGGCTTATTTAGTCCTTGTGTAACCAGTCTCTCAGGTTCTGAGATTGCTTCAAAACAGAAAAACACATGGAAGCTGAGCTGAATTGACAGGGAATTTACATTATTTACCCTATGTCTCCAGATCCTGTATTCTTTTTAGTCAGATGCATGACCACCTGAGATGAATGTGTGTGGCTCATGAGTGCATTTAACTAACCTGAATTTTCTACATGTGACCCTGTGGCACTGTAAACCTTGGGATTTATTTATAGCAAGTATGTAGAAAATGCATTTCAAAGTTTTCTCAAAGACTTTTATAATGGAGCTCATTCTGTTTCAAAATGTGCATGAACTGTAGAACACCTGATGCCCTCAAGTCTCGGTTTTGCTTTGTCAGTAGCAAGGAGTTCCTCAAACCCTTGAGTCAGCAGCAAGGACATTCTTGTACCAAATTAAGATGATTTCTAATTCACAAATGAAGCTTAATATAAACATAAAACTGCCCACTGTTGTCTATTCTGCAAAAAAGCAAAGTAAAAATGTGCTCAGTTCTCAAACATTGTAAGTAATATTTATTGCAAATCAAAATGTCATTTCATACAAATAAGTAATGCCACCAGTGCTAAAAGCCATAAAAATGTTAAGTCTCAACAAAAATTAGGAAGATGACATTGACATAGGATGTACTCTTTAAATGAATCATATCTTTGTCTTAATACAATGTTTTATGAATTATCTTATCATTCTAAGTTTTTGTTCTTCACTGAAAAGGCCTTGTGGCTGAAAAATACCCATGACTGAAAAAATCCCTTTTTAAAAATCTCTTCCTGGCAGTGCTTATCCTCGGAGCTTGATTTGTTAATCCAAACACACCAATTTTGAATTTCTTGAGTGAGCACCCACTGTAGTTAATACTGAACTTTTCTGATGGGCTGGTGAAAATATTTGCAAATACCTTTAGATCATCTTGTCATTTAGGTTTTTATGTCTGCTTCTGTGCTTCTAGCAGGAAGATGATCTGAAGTGGGTAGAAGAGAATGTTCCTTCTTCAGTGACTGATGTGTGAGTATCTGTGCTGAGGCAAGGAGCTCTGGAAGTATAGTTAGAATCCCACTGGTTATGATGGGACAAGTGCTGAGTCTGTTCTGGAGTTTTGCCTCTGATTTTTAAGGGTGCATCCACCTAGCACACCAAGGGTATGTCTGCACTACCAAATATGTCAACATATGTTACATCTGTAGTAACCCTTGGGGAGGAAGGGGTTAACATGCTGGTCAGTGAGTCTCAGGATAGCCAATAGGAACAAAGCACAGCTTTTTGAGTTGGAGCAGCAGCCTTGCCTGTTCCTGTTTGGATGCAGCAGAACTCCTGGGAGGATCAGGAGGAGGCCAGAGGGGCCTGAGGAAGAATCCAGCAACATCCTAACCAAAGATAAAGTTAAGTTTGTTACTGACCAGGCATGGGTAGAACAGGGAATGTTTATTTAGATGCGGTCAGGGTGTTTTCTTTGTTTTTGGCTTGTTTTTGGATTTCTCTGTGCTGAGCACATGTACCCCCCCTGTAACTACCTAAGTTAATTCCCAGAGAAGCAACTCTGTGTTTTTATCTGTTCTTTTTAATTAAAGATGTTACCTTTTAAGCAAGTTCTGGTTCTGTGCCCTGGAAGGGCAAGAATTTTGTGTGCATGTGCCTCAGACTGCACAGGTGGCTACAAAGGGATTCTGTTCCAGTTTCAGCTGATATTCCAGCTGGGGTTCAGTCACTCTCCTGAGAGAGGAATAAAAGTGATTGAGGATACCTCACAGGAAGGAATTCCCAAGTGTGCCTTCATGGGTTTCAAGAGTTTTTTTTTTTTGCATTTGGGTGGTGGCAGCGATACCACTCCAAGGCCAGGAACTGGAGGCCTTGGAGAGTTTTAAGAGCAGGCTTTAAGGCCAGTGGCTTTTAAGGCCTGTTGCAGTCCCCTGCCTTGTGCACTCAGAGTGTCAGAGTGGGGGAACAGCCTTGACAACTTTGATGGCTGACATCCACACTGGCATCCTTGGATTGGTGGAGTGCATTCCTACCAGGACCACTTCCACCCACCTAAGGGGCAGTGTGGGGGGAGCTGAGAGAGCAGTCTCTCAGCTCCCTGCAAGGAGCTCACAGCTGCCTCCTCCCCCACTAGCGACTGCTGGCAAGCTCTGAGCTGCTGAAGCCCTCCTGCTGTGCTGCGACCAGGCAAGCCTGCGGAGTGGCTGCATTTCCAAGACCCAACAAGCCCTGAAGTGGCTGCTGCCACCTGGGACCCTGGCAGGCCGCAAAGCAGCTAACAGCCCTGAGAACCTGGAGGCTTGCTGCTTGCCAGCATCCCGACAACCAAAGCTAGCTTGCAGATCTAGGCACCAGCCCCGCGTTGTCAATTTCACTGCTCTGATTTGGTTTAAGGGGACACAGAGTCTACACTGATGTGTTGCCTTACCCTTGCTGACAAAAGCTCGATGCCTTTTGTCAGGGTGGCTTTATTTTGTTGACAAAACAGGACAGTTTTGTTCATAAAAGTGTGGCTGTAGTGTATACACTAGGATTGTTGTTGACAGCTTTCTAGTGTAGATTGGGTCTGTGTGTGTATTTTTAGCCATGTGTAGTACTTCAGTTGATCATAATACAGTTTATGAAGTTAAAAAAAACAAAACACCTGCACCTCCTTTAAATCTTGGTGTTTGTCTTTCTCTTACTGCTGTAGTGACATTACCAATAAGTGTAACTCATCTGCTGAAATGTAGGCTGGAAACTTCTTAATCATTCTCTACAGTTGGTAATAATAGGAGCAAATGGTCCCTTGTGAGGCTCTAACCTCAACCTCAATACTACAAAAGAAGATACATGGAATTACTTATGTCCCTTTAACAAGTCTCTGGTTCAATATTTTAGTGACATTTGTTTCTAAGCATTCAACATTTTTGCTGTTAGAATTCTTGCATGTAGGTAAAGTCCCGGTCCTTTTAGTTAGAAGACCAAGACATTTATAAAATACAGGGCAGAGCTGGCACATTCTTACACTCTGTGGATGGACAAATCCTTGTAGCAGTGGCCATGTGTAGGTATATTTCTATGATAGAATTTTATTCTTTTCTGGCTTCTGAATACCACATGACTATGAATAATGAGCGGAAGTCAGTGTTAGCTGCTTTTTAGTTTTGAATCTCGTGTCTAATGACTTGCTTTTTTTTGTGAAGTTAAAATTAACAAGATCGACGTCCCTCAGTAATGTTGTCTGGAAGTACATTTGAGTGTTTTTACTGATGTAGTATAAAGTGTGAATAATTTGTGCTGAGTTTGGTAGTGAAGTCAGAATGTCTGAGCCTTCTGTTTAGTTGTGGTTGGGTCAGTAACACTTGTGAAATTTGTGATTGCTTCTGCCTTAATACTGAATTTTTACCATTTCAAAGTTTTAGTGTTTTATGCCTAAATTTATCTTTTGTTAAATCATTTGTAAACCAAGATGGATACTGGCTTACAATTCTGAAGCTGGCATTCAAGCAGGAGGCTCAAATCCTGGATTTAAATACAAATTTTGTTTAGCAAAACTACAATTTAGTTTACATATGATAGAATACCAGCTACAGCAGGGGTCTCAAACTGAAATCACCACAAGGGCCACATGGGGACTAGCAGGTTAGCCTGAGGGCTGCACCACTGAAACCTTTTCATACAACAATATTGCAAATATCGATAATGACAGTGTCATTGTGAGCCACATGAAATATCTACAGATTCAGCATACTACACTGAGGAAAATGGGTATATTGTCATCATTTGCCTGAGTGTGTATATATATTTTTTTTAATAAAACAAGTTAGGATTTTCTTTATAAAATCAAACTAGAGGGTACTGCAAGCCAGTAAAAGGCAAAATACTCTCCTCCCCACCACATGGAGTAAATAAAGGACTATAGAAGGAACTTGCCTTTTACTTGAGAGTTTTTGAAAGTTATTTTCCGGAATTTGATCTGGACTATGAAAGCAGAATTTAGACATAGAAACTGATATTGGTACTTGATACTACTACTTAAGTTCCATCTCACTCTATTTCTTCCTCTAATGCTCTTAATTTCAGGAAGAGGGTGGTTTTCTTCTCCATCCTAACCTACTCATCAAAAAAGCTAAAGATGTTGTAACTGACTTGATGTTTTCAGTCATTTAGTGCATAGGGTCTGTGTAACTGTTTTTTTGTTTGTTTTACTGCAGTGCTATCCCGGCCCTTCTGGATTCAGATGAGGTCAGTAAACAAGCCTTCAGCACAAATGGAAATCATATGACATACTAAGGGAGTCATGAGTCTTTCATTAAGGTGGCTGACTTGCCCTGCTAAAATTGAGCTCTATATTCCTATTAGTGCAGCAGCAAAAGGGAGAGCAGGAAGTACTGATGTTATAATTTGAAGAAACAACAATAATTTGCCTTAAACATGAACAGTGCAAACTAATATTTTATCCCTGAGAGTTTTTTGGCTGTAGAACCTGTGGAGCAGACTGCAGTTTATAATGAAACAATTCCTTTAAGTAGAAAAGGATTTAAAATCCTAGGCATTCCTTGCATGCAATAGTATCATGCATGTTTTATGCATGGTAAAGCTGTGTTTTCCTATCTCCTTCCACATTTGTGGGTGAATTCCAGTAACTGTATGGGGGGGGGCTCAGTTCCTGGCTCTGCAGAAGCTGTTATATAAATTAGCAGCTGTTTTTAGACTGATGCTTGCAAGCATGGAAGAATGTTTAGAAGGTGTGCAGAAGGGCCCCAGCAAGCACCCATGAGGTGCAAGGAGTGAGCACCATGCTTCCACCCTGGTCTGCTCCCCAGTCTCACTCCCTCCCCAGGACTGTTCAGTCTCTAGTCCTGCTTTACCTCCTGGACTGAGGCAGTCCCCATTGGGAATAGGGGGAGGAAACACTGCACTTTCAGCCTTCCTCCTCCTTCATGCCCTCTGTCTCCCCACCTTGCTCTTCCTCTAGCCCCAGCATCTCCTCCTCCTCCTATCTGCAGTACCACCATAACTCTGCATTAAGCACAAGCTCCGCAGCTGCGGAAGCCTTGGCAGTGCGAGAAACAAGAAGTCCTGTAGTACTTAAAGACTAATACATTTATTTTATGTGTTAGTCTTTAAGTGACACAGGACTCTTCATTTGTTTTACTGAACTAGACAAAAACACAGCTGCCCCTTTGGAACTTGGCTGTGCAGTAATGGGGGGGGGCACATTCTATTAATAGTCAGCAGGGGGAGGGATTGTACATCACTGTTCTAGAAGCTGAGTTTTGGTTAACAACTTTATTTACATGTTTTGTTTGAGAAACTAGAGGGATCATATATGAAATCTTCACCTCATATTGAATTGAAATAAAATCAGTCCCCTAAATAATGCTATGAGTGTTGATGAATTGACTAAATTCTTGTCAAACGTGCTCTGCTACATCTGGAGCCACTTAGGCAAAAATTGTTTTGTGGAAGAGGACTTAATGAGAGAGATGAAGAATTACTTGAGCAGTCCAGCAAATTCTTTGGTGGATCATTGTTTTCGTCATCTTTAATGCATGTTTTTATTTCTGCTTTTTGTGGCAGTAGATAATTCCAAACGTTAAGGTTTGATTAAGAGTGCTCTTTCAACCTGTGTGGGAGTGACAGAACTCAAATTTTCTTGTCCTTAGGGAGACATGCATTATGTCAGTATTCCAGTGTTCCGCAATGCATGTGTGCATCTGTACATGTGAAATATGGGCTTTTAGTTCTGAGTGATGTAAATTACAAACTTCAATATGATCCTTTTTGAATCTTGCAGGAAAGAATCATCGCACACTTTGAAAGGTCCAAAATGGAGTGAAGAAGCGGCTTCTTGAAACTTGTGTTTCTGTTAGGCTACCCAGTGGATCGGGTGCTTCCTCCTGATCTATCTCTTGACCTTTACCTTTGGAACTGGACACTATTTTAGTGAGGGCATCTTACACAGTTCACTGTGGAAGAGGTTCGCAGGGACATTGATGAACCTTTGGGAAATGTTTGAATTTACAATGTTTGCTGCACAAGTTTGGATTTTTAAGTGATTTAAATGTATGTTCCAGCACCTTCTGTAACTTTTTTTTTTTCAGATATTTAATCTGTGAAACTAAAGTTCCTAACATCCTGCTTGAGGGACTGAATTCAGTGTAACAATTAACTTCCACAGGTCAACTGCCTGTTTTTGGTGGAGTGTAAAAGAAGGTGATAAAGAGTTATTTTAGAAACAGCCTTCCCATTTTCTGGGAAATAATGGCTAATAGATGGACACTGCACAACTGGTTAGAGGGAAAGGAGGTTTTAGGGTAAGAAGCCCCTGTAATTGAAGGAAATCAAGATACCAAAAAGGAGACATTGTAAAAAGTTACAGTACTGGTGTTTTTAACAAAATCAAGTGCAATTTTATTAACACTGTGTAGGAAAGATTTTCTATTTTAAAAGTCATTGACCTAGGAGCAACAGTTGCACAACTTTAGCATTTGTTGTTATGGCACATCTCATTGCCGGCAATGTGGTGGGTGCCTGAAAAATGACTACCCATGCCTTCAGAGTGTTGCTTGGCCTAATAAAACCTTCCTGCAACACTTTTCTAATGTGTGTTTTGATTATAAAAGTTAAACAAATATTAATTAGATGTTTTGGCAGAATGTGACATGTGCCAAGATTTCATCCATGAGAAGATAGCCTTGGAAAGGGAGCAAGTTTTGCTTTCCTCTGCTGACAGAAAGCTTTGCTAGATTTGATGCTTATATGCTGTACTGGGATATTTCCACTCCTGGGGTCTGGTTAAGGGGAAAAGAAAGTTCTAATAGTCGCCTGCTATGTGAGTGATCAATTTTTCTGTCCAGTCAATCTCTGTGGCCAGCAGGTGCTTTTCATTCATTTGAGCAGTACCTGAGTTGCAGATTTCTCTTCTGAACAGAATGTTCTTGTCACTTTTAAAAAGAAGGGAGAAAAGTCTTGGTTTTGGGTTTCTTTAGACATCTTTCATACTTTCTTGCCCTGGAGGTTTCACTTGGCAATAAGTTACGTGTGCAAGCCCATTTAGAGACCATGAGTGCACACGTGTATGTTGCACAAGTGTGCCTGAGGCAGTATTGGCCTGCATAGTCTTCAGTGTTGGAGGTGACACCGAAGGTTTAGTAGCTTGACTCTGACATCCCATGTGGAGTTTGCAGAATAGCTAGTTAAATAGTTTTTTTACCAGTAAACTGAGCACAACATATCATTTGGAAGTTGATGAGACAAACATGTAATCTAAAGTGTGTGTTATAGAGATGCTGTTGTGTAGGACAAATGCAGTGAAATCTGACTCATGGACTTCGTACTCATTTAGTCTGACCTCCTACACGTTACAGGTCACAGAATCCTTCATGTAATAGACTCGTAATGTGGCTGAGTTAGTTAAGTTCTCAAATTTAAAGCTATCAACTTACAGAAAATAGACCCTTACTTTAGTTTAAATCAGTAAGTAAACTATACCAGTGCTTCAGAGGAAAGTTAAAAACCCCAGAGGGTCTCTGTCAGTCTGAATGGGGAGGTGGGATTCCCTCCTGATCCCCAGATACAGTGATCAGTTCAGCTTTGAGCATATCAGCAAGACCCACCAGTCAGACACCCAGGAAGGAATTCTCTATAGTAACTCAGAGCCATCCCACTGTACTGTCCCACTTCTGGATGCTGGGGATATTTGCTATCAGTCTCAGATGAGCCATGTGTGATTGTAGGCAGTCTCATTATCCCATCCTGTCCATATCATGCTCAGTCTTGAAGCCAGTCCACTTTTTTGTTACAGTGTTGGGAAGACTAATCCAGAATTTCACTCTTCTGATAGCTGCCAAGGGTTGAAGACAAGGCTCAGACTGGTTCAGAAACCAGCATACACAAGCTGAGGAATATCAGCTAAGTGTTAGCAGTATAAGGAATGATCTTTGTATGTGCCAAAGCAGAGTACTGTGAACTGATATGTATTAGAAGTAGTCATAGTTGATTTACTGATAGCCAACTAAACACTTCAGCGTGGTGCATCACTGGAATCCTCAAGTCAACACCAATACCTTGGCTGCTGGTGATGCCGTATTTTGTTGTCCCATACATTGTCTGATGCCACAATGTTCTGGGAATTCCAGAGGATGGTGGAAAGTGAACATCTTCCAGTTTGCTAGGGCCTTAGCAACTTAACTGCCGCGTGAAGTCACATCAGAAAAATTGTTTAACCTTCAACAATACAACTTTAACACTTATGAAGCTTGGAAGGCTGAGTGGAGTTGACAAGAAGTTACAAATGAATACCTAATAAAAGACCCAACATAGGAGATCCTGGCTTTGATCTCCCATGAAGCTCATGGGCCAACTCTAATCTGTAAGTTCCCCCATCTTCAAAGTGTCTGACTAAGTGGGATTTTCTCCCGCAAAAGCTCATGCAAAAAATAAATTTCTTAGTCTTTAAGTGCCACAGGACTCCTTGGTTTTTTTGTTTTACTGAACTAGACTAACATGGCTACCCCTTTGGATCTTTCCTTTTGGCTGGTGAAGAACTTTCTGCATTGTGTTGTCTTTCAGTCCTTGTACTACCCTGCTCCCCATGATATGAGGGGCGACCTTGCAGGTGCGATGCATTGTATGCAAGTTCTTGATATTGTTTTGGAGGGCTGCCTCCACTCTGGACAATCAGCATAGTGTTCTGAAGTTATCACCCAATCCAGGCACCTGATCCTTAAAATACGGTGACTGACAGGTTTAGCTCCTCAAGTGGTATGCACCACAGCACTGATAAGGTCTCTGCTCCCACTATAGCATGGCTACCCCCTACTGAGGGACAGCCACCAGCCTGTTCAGGGGATTCCTGTGTGAAAGGTAAACTGACTCTAGGCATGACTACCACAGTTGGAGCCCAAACAAACAAACTCCATGACAAAAGTGGAAGCTGCCATATGTCCTCCTGGCTGTAGGCAATGACTAGTGGTTGGGCACTAATGAAGGCTAACACTGATGCCTGACTTTGCCCCAAAATGAGCTCAAGAGAGGAAAACCTAGATGGGAGAGGGTCTAGGTTGCAAATAGAACATGCAAAAGATACACCCTTAGACCTGTGTGTGGGAACTTCCTTTCTAGGAAGATCTGGAGCCCTCTGCATTCCAGGGAGGTGTTAGTACCATTATACAAGGTGCTGGTGAGACCACATCTGCAACATTGTGTGCATTTGTGGTGCCCCATGTTAAAGAAAGATGAATTCAAGCTGGAACAGGTACAGAGAAGGGCTGCAAGGATGATTTGTGGAATGGAAAAGCTACCTTAGGAGATTTTAAGAGCTTGGCCTGTTTAGCCTAATCAAAAGAAGGCTGAGGGGAGTTATGATTGCTCTCTACAAATACAGCAGAGGGAGAGCGATTATTTGAGTACAGAACCAATGTGCGCACAAGAACAAATGGATACAAACTCCATCAGGAGATTTAGGCTTGAGATTAGACACAGGTTTCCAACCATCAGAGGAGTAAAGTTTTGGAATAGCCTTCCAATGTGAGCTGTGGGGGCAAAAAACTTCAGAACTGAGCTTGATAGCTTCATGGAGGGGAAAGTATGATGGGATGACCTTGTTTGGCAATTGACTGAGTTTTGATTACTGGTGGTGGATGTGCCAGATGCCTGAGGAGGCAGGTTGGATGGGGTGGGTTCTGAGTTATTACAGAGAATTCTTTCGTGAGTGACTGGCTGGTGAGACCTGCCCACATGCTCAGGGTTTAACTAATTGCCATATCTGGGGTTGGGTGGGGTGGAATTTTCTCCTGGAGTACATTAGCTAGAGTTCTGGGGGGGTTTCGCCTTCCTCTGGATTATGGGGCATGGCTCTCTTGCTGGTGGATTCTCTGTATCTTAAAGTCTTTACATCACAATTTGAAGACTTCAGTAATTCAGTTATAGGTTTGAAGTTCATTGCAGGAGTGGATGGGTGAGGTTTTGTGGTCTGTATTGTGCAGGAGGTCACTGGATTATATTGGTCCATCTGACCTTAGAGTCTGAGTCTAAGGATGTTACCACCGATGACTACATGAAGAAAAATCCCCAAAGGGCTAGAGAGAAGGCAGATGGCCAGGGTGAAAACTGGAAACAAGACCCTGCTTCTGTGATGTGTAGGACCTGAAATGGTCATAGGGTCCCTTGAGGCTGACCTTGGACACCCTCCTTCTGGGCACTGTCCGAAAGACTGCCCTTGGTCATTGGGTGTCTTGAACCCTATCAAGGAGTGGAGGAGGAACCTGGGGGCTTGTCTTCTCCTAGGAACTCTGGACCTATCCCTGTCCTTCTGTTCAAGATGTCTGGGATTGTGACCTTTACTGCTGTTACTGTTGAGTTGCAGCACAAACAGACCAACAGAAGCCATAGTCCAGCCTACTGTTGGCCAGTTCCTTGTACGCCTGGTCAGGAAGAAATGACCTGTTAAGAAGAAGGTTCTGAAAGACCATGGGACCTTTTGTGAAAGACCTCAGGCCTGTATCCTTGAAACATTACATGCACCTGTACTTGGTCCTGCCATAAGTGCAGGGGACTGGACTTGATGACCTCTTATGGTCCCTTCCCGTTTCTAAGATTCTGTGCAAATTGGCTATCTCTTGAGAGTTGAACAGCAGCTTTTGCTACCATAATTCCTTCCATAGGAGTGTGAAGTAATCCAAGACCTGACCTTATGGGAAGGGACTCTCCACATTGCTTGATGGAGTTCTACAGGTTAAAAGTTAGATCTTCCCCCAATGGGTTTGTAGGTTTGAAACTGAACTGCTTGCTAGGTGTTGAATAAACCTTTCTGTCAGACAGATCCAGCATTTTAGCATCATTAATCATAGGGTGGAACTGGGATGGCCTTGCTTCCTCCCCAGTACATCATCCAGCAGCAGATCATCGGGTGCTAGGTAGGTAACAGGAATCTGGAACCCCTAATGGGGCATCTTATTTCTTTTCTGCTCCTTATGAGGGGCTACCAATGAGGGGTTTTCCAGAGAGAGTAGGCCATCTCGAGCACCCTTCCTGAGAAGGGGGAGCTACTCCCTTTTGTAGGGAAGGGAACACTGGTGGGGGACCACCTTGGGTCACTGTGTGGATCCCTTCACAAGGTCAGACTTTTCTTCTAATTTGGGAACCTGCCCAGGCAAGAGAGCTTGCCAATTGGGCTCTTGATGGGCTCTTGCCAATTGGGCTCTTGGGCTCCTGAACAGGTCTCTTCTCTTCAGGGAATGCCCATGAGACTCCCTAAGGCCATTGAGCTGCCTGAGAAGGAGTCTTCTCCTTTCAAGTCCTTCAAGACCCCTGTTGTAGGACCTCAGAGGAATCAGCTTGACATCCTTAGATGCATAGTATTTGGGGGGGGGGGGTGTCCAACTTCTGAATTTTCCCCACAGGCAGGTATCTCTTTGGAGGAGGAGGAACCATGATACCAGGATCGATGCCACTGCATCGGAACCAATTGCCATTTGTAGCCCCTTCTCCATGTTACCCATATGCTGCACCATTTGTCCCTGGGGCACTCCTCTCATGGCAACTGAGTTTTGCCTGCTTTCCTTCAGTGGGTGAACTCACTGGTCCTGAGAAATCTGACCATCAAGGTATTCTTTCGTGTGGATGAAGTCACAGCCCAGCCTTCAGCACAGCTCACCCAGTACCAGAGACAGAGAGTGCTAAGGAGATTGGGAGCACTTGGAAAGTGTCACCTTCAGTGTCACTCACCTGGCATCAGGGACAACCAGGGGCGAGGAGCACATGGAAAGCAATGCCGTATTTCAGAGTGCACCACCTTTGGTGTGGCTCACCCAGTACCAGGACAGCTGGTGCCAAGGAGATTGGGAGCATTGCAGAAGCGCTGCCTTTGGCACAGCTCACCCAGTGTTGGAGACTGTTGGTGCTGCGGGGTCTAAAGGAGGAGCATTGTAGGAAAAAAAAAAAAGCCATCTTTGGCACAGCTCACCCAGTAGCAGAAACAGCTGAGGCCAAGGAGACTGGGAGCACTGCAGGAGCTGTGAGTTCCAGCTAGCAGTGCCATCCATGCCAAGTCCAGTGGTTTACTGTCCTGGAGCTGGCTTGTTGATTCTGAAGGCCTCCTGAGGCCACTAATGGGGAGCCCCATGTGGGCTTACCATTTCTTCTGAGTTTTGAGCTGAGCTGGAGCCAGAGGCATTGGAAGACCAGAAAGGTTCTAGTTGCCTCAAAATACTTCAGGCATTGATAGTGTATACAGTACAGCCAAGTTCGGCTGTTTGTCCCCTGTCCCTCCTGGGATCCAAAGGGGGTTAGAGGTGGAGGTATTGACAAAGCTGATTGGGTTCAAGCTACCTCTGACCACATCTAGCATTGACAGTGTGTACGGCACTGGAGTTCTTCCACTGCCAGGAATTGGCTGTGGGTCCCCTGACCCTTCTGAGTTTCAAGGGGAGGTTGGAGGCAGAGGCATTTGTCAGGTCAACCAGGCTCAGGCCATCTGACATGCCTTGGGCATCGACAGTGTTGATGGCACCAAAGCCCTTTGTCTTGTGTGGAGTCAGAGTCCCTTGAAGGTGATGCCATTCTGTTCTGCTGCCCTTTTTGGTACCTCACCTGGCCAAGGCTGTCCGGGGGCGGGGGGGCAAGAGGGGTGATCACGTGTGGCTCTGTGGACCCCATGCTGTCCTGCTGTGAGCAGAACAGTGCGGGGCCTGCATTGCTGCTCCCCACAACCATGCTGTCCCACACACCCTCCCTGCTGGTTTTGGTATGGAGTTGAAGGCAGCCAAGGAATGGGGGGGCGGGCGGGAGTGCAGAGCTGGCCTCTGCTCTGGGCTAGCCTGCCCCACCCTCAGAATGGGGAACAGCTGGCCCAGGGCCAGAGCAGGCCAGCCCAGAGGCTGGGCTCTACTGTTTTGCCCCTCCCCTGGACCAGCTGTTCCGCTCAATGGGACCAGCCTTCTCCACCCGTCTCACGGGAGGGGCGGAAGGGCATGGTCAGCCTCTGGGCTGGCTCGCCCTGCCCCAGTGTGCAGGGGGCAACCGGGGGAAGGGGCCCCACAGACGGATTGCCCCAGGCCCTGCACCCCCCCCCCCCACCAAGGATGGCCGTGCACCTGGCACTGCCTTTTCTGTCAGTGCTGGGGAGACTGGCAGCATAGTTTTCTGAGTGCTGTTTGGTACTGAGGGTGGACCCAGGGCCATTGCTGCTCTGAAAAAAGGGGGTCAGGACCTCAGCCCAGGCCCGGGCCTCACCCCTTGTCTTGTAGCCTGGCCTTGGGGCCTGCTTCTGTATCGGGCTCCTCCCACCGGGAGCCCAGCCTGGATCCAGCCCTTTCTGGCTAGAGGCAGTAGGGCTGACGACCTGGGCCTGAATTTGACCGCTCTTGCTGCTGGCCAGCAGCAGGCAGCCCTGGCCTGGATCTGGCTGCTGCCATTAACACTGAATGTGCAAAAATCATGTCATGCTGTAAAACCAGGGGCTAAACCCCCAAACCACTGACGGGTGGCGCTTAAATCAGTCTCTGTCAGTAACAGAACATGCTTCTGATTCCCCACACCGATAATCACAAAGTGTAACAAAATAGAAACAGCCACCTTTATTGCACATCAGCTTCTCTGGTCCCCACCTAGCCAGTGGGTCTCTAAAGAAATAGGTTCTCCTGACCACAGAGGG
The DNA here is from genome assembly GCA_007922195.1 of Podocnemis expansa. Lineage (NCBI taxonomy): Eukaryota > Metazoa > Chordata > Testudines > Podocnemididae > Podocnemis > Podocnemis expansa. The sequence continues at coordinate 86,871,917 of ML681963.1, read as the reverse complement.
CCAGTCACATTACCCAGAACACTATAGGCTTGGATCTTACCCAAAGTACCATACTGCCAGCCAGTCCTTTAGTAACTACAACAAAAGGTTTAATAGAAAAGAAACAAAATATGAGAGATGTTAAAGGGTTAAAGCGAATCCCATACATACAGATGATTTAGAGTTGATAGAAAGCAAGTCCTTGAAGACTTTGTTGTTAGTAGGTTAGTCCAATTCCCTTGGTGTACACCCAGCACTTGGGTGGGTCTCAGTTCTTTATTAAGCTGTAGCAGAATAGTTCCAGAGGTAGGTGTTGGTTGGAGATTGGAGACTGAAGCCAAAGTGGAGATGGGGCCATTGCTTTTTATCATTTCTGGCCTCCCCCATGCGCTGCAGTTTTTACCAAATCAAAATGGAGTTGAGTCACATGGTCAGTCTGGGTGACTGATCAAGCAGGTCTTTTTCCGAGGCCTGCTGTAGCTGGGAGTTTCCTTACTGGGCCATTAAGAGGGAAATGGTTTTGCAGACACCCAGTCTCGGTGTGCCTTAGAATCAAATAAATTGGAACACAAATAAAACAAGCCTATTCCTAACTTCTAATATGGCTATGACACTAAAATATAAACTATATAATCAGTGGTTAAAGTATAATTTGGCAGACCCTGGAAACCTCCTAATCAGCGGGCCCCCTTCCTGTGTCGAGTGGGACCCTTTTATGGCTGTGCAGGCAGTGGTTAAAGGATAATTTGGTAGGCCCTGGAACCCTCCTAAATTTCCAGGCCCCCTTCATGCAGATCTGGGCCCTCTTCACCCAACCCAGCTATTGCCCCCCAAACACCTACCCCTGTGGCTATTGCCCCCCACTCCAGCTACTGCACCCCAAACACCTGCCCCCCCCAGCTATTGACCCTGAAACACCTACCCCCCCATGCTAAATACTGCACCCACCCAGCTGCTGCTCCCAAAACGCCTACCCCCATCAGACTCCATTTTCCACATGTCCTCCCCAGCGCACCAGGTCGACCCCTTTCTACCCCACCCCACCACACCCTTTCCCCACCAACTGCCTGACTGTCCCTAATAGCTCTTAGGAATTTTAAGCTTTTTTTTTTTTAAATGAATCACTAACTGACCAGAAAAATTAAATATAAATGTCCTAAAATTTCTAGATGTACTAATATGAAGTGGCTCTTGCCAGAGTCCCTCCAGCCCCTTTCTTAAGCCCCCACCCTAACACTGGCTCCTCCTGCTCCCCCAGACACCCCAACCCCCCATGCCAGCTTCTTGTACTCCCCTAAGACACCCCAAGGGCCCTGCTGGCTTCCTCCATTCCCCTGAGTCACCTCAAGCCCCCTGCTGGCTTCTCCTGCTCCCCCAGACACCTGAACCTCCCCCCCACTGGCTTCCTCTGCCCCCTAGTCACCCAAAGGCTCCTGCCAGCTTTCTCTACTCCCCTGAGTCACCACAAGTCCCCACTGGCTTCTTGTACTACCCCAGACACCCCAACCTCTTCCCTAATGCTCCAGTCCCACTGCTGGCCCTTACATGTCCCCCCAAGCTCTTCCCTAACCCTCCTGCCCTGCCACCAACTTCCCCCTCCCCTGCACCCTTTTCCTGCTGGGCCAGCTCACCTGTCCCTGACCCCCCGCTTGGGCCCCCCTTATGTAGTTGCCATGTGGAGTGACCCTGGCGCAGGCTGAGGCTCCCGCCCTGATGCTGCTCTCACTGAGCATGCTCAGTCAGAGTAGGCTCAGGGCAAGAGTTTTAAAAACTCCCACGTCCAGTCTGGGGCGGTTCCCTGCCAGCTGGAAGACTCTGTCTTCTGGCTGTGGCTGCCGGCTGTGCGTGGCCAGCATCGTTCCCTGCATGGGGTAGCAACAGTGGCCTCTGCACTCCTTAGAGGGTATATTGTCCCTATTAGACCCAGCATTCCGGAGCTCCATTTTCTAATTTTAGGGGCCCTGAAACACTAACCCCCTATAAGTAATAGGCGCCAGAATGCCATTCTGGTCTACTTTAGCCCTGCATATAATCATTCCTAGCATATTACATATGGATTATTGCAAACATGAAATATTAATACAAAAAATAATTATAACCGTCCCCTAGACCAGTGTTTCCTAACCAATGTGCTGTGGCACACAGGTATGTCCTGAGGCCTGAGCAGCTGTGCCGTGGAATTTTTTGAAAAACTACTCAGAGTTCTGGATTGGCTCATGAATATTCAAGAGGTCATGGGGAAACTATATGGTGGTGTGCCCCTAAGTTATTAAAGGTATCAAGGTGTGCCACAGCAGCAGAAAGGGTGGGAACCAATGCCCTAGACCTAGACAGTGTCACACTACCAACTCCAAACTGATTTGTGAACGACCAGTATAAGTCTGGAGTTGCCAGCTTCCACACAGCAATTGCAACACGCTTCTTCAGGGGAAGGACAGCTGTCATGCCAATATCCTTGTGCCGTAGGGCAGGGGCAAGCTCTGTACACAGTTTCATGAAGGTAGCTTTATGCATTTGAAAGTTCTGTAGTCACAGCTTGTCAGCCCAGAGCTGCATAGCAATGTGATCCCACCACTCAGTTCTTGTTTCTGGTGACCAGAAGTGGTGATGCACTGTGTGCAGAGGCTCCATGAAAGAAAACAGCACTGCAGTGCTGTTGGTCTGCGTGTCGCTCAGCAGGTCCAGTTCGTCTGATTCCTGTTCTGATTTGGAGCTTAAGATGTACTGTGTGACCAGCTGAGATCTCATAATGCTGCAAGCAACACTGGGGAGCAGAGTTGGATCCGTGTTTTCAGAATTAGATTATGGAGATGCATGCTTTTCCTTCATCCCAGGATTACTAGTGTTGGAAGCTGATGAGTGACATGGTGGGATAGGTGCTTGCAATACAGTGCTCTTCCTGGTGAAAATTCAAAGAATAGTGTCCACTCTCCTTTGTGATACAAGGCATGCTGTGTAGATGAGCACAGGTGCTATACATATAGCACCTTTAACACAAAAAATTGTGTAAAAATTCCCTAGTGTAGACATGGCGTAAGTCCCTTAAGGGACTAAAAACACTTAACAAATACTTTAAGTACAGTTAAACACTAAATACTCTAATCCACAAAACAACTGACTGAAGAAAGAACAGTTAGAAAGGGCACATGCAGTGAAGCAAGCAGAGTTAGAAAGTTCCAGTGGCCATCAGGGGTGGAAATAAGGAACTGAAAGGAGTATAGGGCCAGCAGTGTTTCATAAACCACAGCATGTGTGTGGGGCTCCAGGAGGCACCCAAGCTAGCCCTACGGGGTGTGCTAAGGGCAAAAAAGCTTCCAGTGACTGCATGGTGGTGTATGTGTGCCAATGTTCCCTCTAAGATGATGATGCAGCTGAGCAAGTTCCCTGCTGGTTCCCTGACTGCCACTGGGCCCCTTAGCTGCTGCCTGCCAGCTCTCCCGGTGCATCCAACAACTTGCTCAGCTACATCATCAGTTTAGAGGAACGCTGCTCCTTCCCCACCCACTTCCCGGAGGCCTGGGTGCTTTCCCAGCTGACCCCCCCACACTCTTTGCCCCATTCCCCACTCCAACCCCCTTAAGCCCCCATTCCTCCTCCAGAGCCAAAACTAGGCTAGGGTGAAGGGGGCAAAGCCCTGGATGAGGAATTTTAGAGGGTGGAGGGGATGGATTTGGCTTCCTGCAGCAGCTGAGGAGGGATCCAGATCTGTTACCAGCTGCCATGGGGAGCCAGATCTGTTCCCTGAGCCCCCTAAAATTACGTTGGCAGCAATCCAGATCCCCCCCCCCCCCAGGCATGAGGGTGGCAGCAGAAGCTTCCCAGCTCATCTGGTGGCCAGTGGTGGTGGAAAGCTTCTGCCACTGCTAGGCCTCCCAGATACCAAAGCCTTTAAAGGAGGATGGGAGTATCAGAAGGAGGAAATTGAGGATATATGGAGAAAATGTAATATTAATGTAATGTTTTTCTGTTTTTAGGGGGCCCTGGAATGTTTTCCCCTAAATATAAGGTATTCCATGGCATTCCAGCATACTTTAACCCCTGTAAGTAAAAAGCCACACAAAATCATGTATTTTAAAATGCCTGCCAGACAGAGGACGTGAAGGTAAAAAAGAGGACATGTCCTCCTTTTGCCTGACATCTGGTAACCCTAGCCACCGCTGGCAGGCTGTAGGGATCCAGATCCATCCCCAGCTGCTTGTGGATGAGCTGGGAAGCTTCCGCTGCGGGGGCCATCCGGATCTGCTCCGGATCCGCTCCACCCCCCCACGGCTTGTCAGTGTGGCAGAAGCTCCTCTTGTCTGTGGCAGCTGGATCCCTGCAGCCTGCCAGTGATGGCAGAAGCTTTGCGCAGCCACTGGCAGGCTGGGGAGAATCTGGATCCATCCCCATCTGCCACCGGACAAGCAGAGGAGCTTCTGCCACACCGGCAAGTCGCGGGGGGTGGGGGGGAGCAGATCCGGATGGCCCCTGCAGTGGAAGCTTCCCAGCTCGTCCACAAGCAGCTGGGGATGGATCGAGATCCTTGCTGCTCCCTGTGTCTTCGGGCTGGCTAGGGTCCCTGGCTGCTAGCTCCGCACTGCTGGCGATGATTTGTGCACTGGCCAGCGGCTCGTTGCACGCGTGCATGCGCACAGCTTAGGGGGACCGTTGATGTGTCCGCTGATATGAGAATGGATATGAGCAGCAATTCAAAGAAGAACGTATAATAATTCAATATCCGATTTGTAAATACAAAGGAGGCATCACACAATATTCTCTGCTTCTCTGAATGCAGTTATCTGGTCTTAACCATCAGCTATCAATAAGCCATCAGTAAAATCATAGTTTTGGTCTACATTATATCAGTCACACAAAGAAGGCTATGATGGTTAGAAACCTTCTAAATTCAAGCCAAACATTGTTGATGGCCAGTTTGTATCCATTTGTTCTTTGTCAATATTGGCATTTGAGTTAAGTAACTCTCCCTTTGGTATCTGATGTATTTATAGTCATATTTTCTCTTTAGTCTTTGTATTACTAGACTAAAGAAGCCAACCTCTTTCAGTCTCTTTTCATCAGGTAAATTTTATCTTCCTTTGACCATCTTGATAACTCTCCTCTGTACCTGAGTCTGAATTCAACCTAAATGGGGAGACCAGAATTGCACACAGTATCCCAGATAAGGTCTCACCAGTGTCCTGTATATTGACCATTGTTGTTTGTCAAGCTTGAAGATAACCATGATATCATTGGCTGGTTTGGTTTCTGTGAACATGGGAGTGGCTGACTGGGTCAATTTGAGCTTTGAATTGTCTGCGGCACACTGAACAAGAGATGCCAATATGGTTAGTTGATTAACATGGGACATGTTGCTTTTATGAGAGTTATGCTGCTGATGCTTCTGCTCTGCCTCCAGTAGTTCTCCTAGAAGACTGTGGCTCCAGTATGGATGAGACTTCACCAGGTAGAATAATTCTTCCCAAAATTCTTGGTCAATGTTGACATGCCTCAATGATAACCTGAGGGAGTCTTTTTAAATGTTTTTTCTGGCTTCCCTGATGAGTGCTTTTCTCCCTTTTACCTCACTGTAACCACAATGTCCAACATAGTCGCCACTCACCACGTGACAAAATGTCTATTGATGTGGTGCTTTACTTCTACCACTTTTTTTTTAAATAAAATTTTTAATAAAATTCATTTATACATGGAGCAGTTCAAAAAAGTGTCCACTTTTTTGGTGCCTACAGTGTATTTGTATGTGTGTTTGCATGTTACAAAATAATGACATTGTCTTAATTTAACACCTCTCTGCACTTAACAATCACTTTGACATCTACAATTCTCAACTATGTCAAGAGCTTGTGAGGATTCTTTTTTGGAGAGGTACTTTTTCAAGACAGATGTGATTTTAGTTCAAAGTGCTCAATGTTTGAAAGATCCAAAGGGGCAGCTGTGTTAGTCTAGTTCAGTAAAACAAACAAGGAGTCCTGTGGCACTTAGTCTATGTCTACGCTAGCAAACTAGTCTGGATTAAGGAGGCTTAATCTGGACTAATTTGGTCCCTGTCTATTCTAGGGTTTGCTAGTTTGAACTAAAAACTTAGTCTGAATTAGTTAGTCCAAACAAGTTCCAAAGGGGCAGTCATGTTAGTCTAGTAAAGCAAAAAAAGCAAGGACTCTTGTGGCACTTAAAGACTAACAGATTTATTTATCGCATGAGCTTTCGTGGGAGAAAATCTCACTTCTTCAATGAACTGGGATTTTCTCCCATGAAAGCTCATGCAATAAATAAATCTGTTAGTCTTTAAGTGCCACAAGACTCCTTGCTTTTTTTAGTTTGAACAGTAAGTTCAAATTAAACACTTAGTTCAAACTTTAGTTTGAACTAGCGCGATATAGCCATGCTAGTTCGAAGTAAGTAAGTTTGAACGAAGTGGTTAGTTCGAAGTAGCCTTTTCTTTAGTTCAGTGGTGGCTTTTGGGATAGGCAAAGAAGGTGGCTGCCTAGGGCCCAAAGCAATAAGGGGCCCCATCCTCAATTTGGTGGACAGAAATGAAAATATAGAAATTGTTCCCAGCTAGTAGAGCTAGTAGGGCTGGAAGCCTAAGCACTTTTCACTCTTGGCTCACCAAAGCAAGCTATCATTAGGATCTGTGCGGCATCTGAAATGCAGATTTCACCATTCTCTGCCCATCACCTTCACATTGACATGCTAAAAAAGCAGGAGCAAGCAACAGACAGCACAAGAGCAGGAACTTTTCCAGTGGCCTCAGCTTTTAATTCCTCAGTATGGCCATTTATTATTTCATTTTTTAATTAAGTGAAATATTGCCTTTTCCTTTTCTTTTTTACCTGTTCTTTTGCCTTTTCCTTTGACTTTGTGACATTTTTTACTTTGGCTTTGTTTAGCTCAGGTTTCCAGGTAGGGCCATATAGGCTGCTACATCTAAATACAGTGCTGCCCTTAGGTAACCATTGTACCTGTGTGTGATGTCTGTGCTGTATGTCTTTCTTTTAGAAAGTAATTTTTTAGCTCCTTCTGTACTTACTATTTAATATTTTGGGGGCGGGGCAGAGTCTTATAAACTTGAGTACTTCACAGAATTTCATTGAAATTTGGTGGTTTTCATTTATAGCTATACACTAGAAACCTTTACTTATTTTTATTATAATTATTTGTATTAAATATCTAGCGCACATAAACCCTATATGAACAATTTGTAAGGTTTGACTGCCAACATTTTAAATGTGGTATTAGGTCAAAAATAACTAAATCATTAATGTTACCACTTTTTATTTATTAATTAAAGCTCATTCATATTTTAAAAAAATTTAAATGTTCACTTTAACTATGTTAAGTGAAAGATGATCAACTTACAAGCTTCATGATGGGAAGATCTTTAAAAATATCATACCCAAGAATAATTTACGAGTTCCAGAGGGACAGTCATGTTAGTTTGGTTCAGCAAACAAACAAGAAGTCCTGGGGGATGGTATGGGGCAGTTAGGGGTGCAGGGGGGACTGGTGCCACAGGGAAGGTAGCAGCATGGGGGCTGATAGTGGGCCCTTTAGGGGGCCCCACAATGGGCCTTCGCCTAGGGCCCCCAATTGCCAAAGGCTGCGTCTGCTTTAGTTTGAACTAACTTTTAATTCAAACTAGCTGTGCTTTTTTAGATTGAACTAAAAAGTTAGTTTGAACTAAAAAACACAGCTAGTTCGAGCTAAAAAGCCACGGTTACTTCAAACTAACCTCAGGTTAGTTTGAACTAACCCAGAACCGCTTAGTTTGGACTGAGCAAGTCTGAACTAAGCTTTCTAATGTAAACATAGCCTTAAAGACTAATAAATTTATTCATTGCATTAGCTTTCGTGGGAGAAAATCCCACTTCGTCAAACACTCCGAAGACAGGCGAACTTCCAGAATGGGAGGAAATAAATGCAGGGAGGTGTAAGTCATGGGAACAGGTCACACTTAGGCTCATCCTTGAGTGGGCATGCGAGAGAGGCAATAGCTCCACCATTCTGGGGCAGGGAGGGCTGGCCCAGAGGTGGGGCTGTTGAGCAGAGCCCAGCCCCTGGACCGGCCTGCTCCACCCTTATCTCTGGGGAGGGCTGGGAGTGTGGGGCCAGCTTCTGGGCTGGCCTCCCCCCCCCAGTGTGTGTTGGGGAGCCAGGGTGGACCTCCCAGGCCGATTGCCGTGGGCCCTGCACACCCCTTGGGATGGCCCTGGTCACACTGTAACAGCAAATCAAAACAGTTGTAAAGATTCAAACAAATCTGATATCAGAAATCACAATATTCTAAAACCAGTGGGTCAGCATTTCAATCTTAGTGATCACTCCATTAATGATTTGCTAATTGCAGTGCTCAGGTGGATGAATATCAGATCAAGGCTTCAAAGACAAGCAGCTGAGATTGAATTTATTTGCAAATTTGGTTGCATTGCTTCAGGACTTAATAGGGACGTTGGATTTTTCTCTCATTACAGCAGGTGATTTGACCTCATCTTCCTCTGCATGCTGTTTCCCAGTGTTTGAATCTTTACAATTATTTTGATTTGCTGTTATGGTGTGACCTGTTCCCATGACTTACACTTCTCTGCAACTATTTCTTCCCATTCTGTAGGTTCCTCCATGTCACAGGTTGCATGTCTCTGCACTCTAGGTTATGATCTTTATGATTTTTCTGTTCACTTATACACTGGAATTGTATGATTTGTTGCCAGTTACCCCATGCAGTATTTCTTTATGGATGCTCATAACCTATTCTACATGATTACTATGATGATCCATTTGCTACAACTTCATGCATGTGCTCAGCTGCGTGGCATGTTTAGTATGGCTCAGGAGGGAGGGGACAGAAAGCTTTCTCCTGACAGTAAGCAGGCAAGCAGATGAAGAAGACAAGGACATGTTAATTATGGTGGCTGGGAAGAGAGACAAAGGGATCACCTCTGCCCAGAAGGGAGGGACTGAGGGGGTCTTTGGAGACAAAGAAAAACCTTTGGAAAGATTTGGGGCTTTTGGCTTGGGACTCTCCACCTGGAAACAACTTCAAGCAAGATCTGGGGCCCGCCTGGCCTCAGGCAGAGACTGGCTGTGCAAACATCTAACAGCCGAACACCTTGAGCATAAACTTGTTTGGATTATGAGGTTCGTTTAAGTACAAACATTAGGTTAGCATGCATGTTTTAGCTTTTTTTCTTGTGGTCTCTCCTGACTCATTTATATTGTGATTCTGCCATGATTGGCCATATTCTCCCTTAGAATTATAGTCTGATCAATAAACTAGTAGTTGTTTTATCTAAAGCTGTGTGAGCTTTAAAGGGTGTGAGTCAAGGGTGTCATGACCCGGGGCAAGGCCTGCAGGCATCGCCCCTGGCCTGTAGGCCCCACCTCCAGCCTGCAGGTCCTGCTCCCTGGCCAGGGACAGGGCCAGGCGCCGCTGGGGCTGGCTAGGCCCCGCATCCCTGGGGGGGTGGGATGGGGCCGCCGCGGCTGCCGGCGGCCGGGCCCCGGATCCCCAGCCCAATCAGGCCAGAGATCTGGGGCACTGGTGCTGGGGTTCAGGGCACGTGCCCTGGAGTGCCCAGTGCCAGCGATGCCCCTGGTGCGAGTGAAGAAGGCTGGGCACAATCCATTTTCTTTGTTAAATGGACAGACTTGAGCGTATGGTGTTTGGGACTGGTTCCCAATCTCTGTAGACAGTGGCTCCTGGTGTAGGAACTGGGGCCAGGGGTGCTTGCTGGGGGACCGTCCCTCTGGTAGCCAGAGGGCATATACCCACTGCCTGGGATCAATTACATGGAAGAGGCTGTAGCGGACTGAGTCAAGAGTGAGTCGTCACTTGGCAAAGTGGGTGAATTGGGGTTCAAGAATGGGAATTAGGAGATCCCCGTAGGACACTGGACTAGATCCAGGGAGCAGCCTGTCACACTCCATCTTCAAAGCATCTGAAAAAGTTGTATTTTCTCCTATGAAAGCTCATGCAGTAAATAGATTTGTTAGTCTTTAAGTACCACAGGGCTTCTTGTTTGTTTCATTTGAAAGATGGTTCAATTTTTACGATGTGGACTCGTATTTTAAATTGAAATGAGTTTGCAGTTCTAATACAGTTATTCCAAAATGGTTTTCAGTTTTTGGTTCAATGGGCTCTGCTAATCAACTTTTTCTGTGGTAAAAATGGTGAAATCAAAATATACATGGCAGATATTGGACTTAACTTTGGAGGCAGAGTTAACACATAGTCTAACTGAGTTTATCCCTAATTTTCCTGCACTACTTACTGAAAAGATAATTCTATCAATAAATAATTCAAAACATTGTGTATTTTTCTGCCCCTCTAAATTCTATAAAAGCACAGTTTTGTTTTGTTTTTTTGGTCAGATGGTGAAAATGTTTACACATTCACCACAGTTTTGGCGAGTATGAAGAAATGGTTGGACACTGCTTCTGTAAAAGGTCTTCTTTGGCAATTGCTCATCTGACATGGCCTGGCCATCTCATCTCATCTCATCTCACTTTGTTTTATCCATTCCATCACTTCTGGTTTATTTAGTTTACACCATTATTAACATACAGTGCTACTTCACCGCCTTGACCTTTATTTCTGTCTTTCCTCAACAGTAAATACTCTCATTACCTGTACTCCACTCATGATTATTGTTCTGCTGTTTTTCTTAGCCCTATAATATCTGGTTTCACTTCTTGCATCACTAGTTCTGGCTCCTCCATTTTGTTACCCAGGCTTTTTCAGTGGTTTGCAAACATAGTTGCTTCTGTTCGGCTTAACCCAGATTCCTCATTTGATTAGACACAGGCTTTCTACTGCTAGTATTGCCTGATTGTTAGTGTCTTTGATATTATGTGCAGTAGGGCATTTCAGAGTGTGAGTGCTGCAGTATAAGCTATGACTTCACAAAAGAGGAAGTTAAAGTCCTGTAAAATTGTTAATTTAACTGAACAAAAGCAGATGTGTTCAAAAGCCAAATATGTATTCACTCTTTAAGAACACAGGTTAGTTTTAAAGCAGAAGATACAAATGGTTTAATATGAATATTTTAAATAAAAGGCAACAGTTGATGTAAGGAACAAGATGTGAGATTCATTTTCTACCAATACCATCTGAGCACAGGGCAGAATGGTCCCAGGGCTAGAAGAATAAAGTGTAGAAATCAAGATTGTTGTGGGTTTTATAAAAGCCTTGGCACTGTCTTCCTGTGTGGCCTTGGGCAAGTTATGAAAGTTCCTTAGGTATTTAAGTTTATGCATTTTTACCTGTTTTTAAAAGTGGGGATAATTCTTAAGCACAGTACACTTATGAAATAGGTCAGTAAAGAATTTTGAAATAGTCTTTGTTCACAGGTGTAGTATATTACTTTTTCAAAAAAGGGTATCTCCCACCTAAACAACCACACCATCAACTTACCAAAAGTTGATGAACAGAATAACGTGTAAATGAATGAACAGATCAGTGGAAGAGACAAAACTAACATCTAGTTAAGTGATAATGAGGAAGAAGGTCTGAGGAGTCACGATCTGATGAGAATGGTAGCTAGAAGCTTGTTATATTTAGATTAAGGAGAAACTGAATAATCAATGGAGAGTTCTTTGATCAAGGGAAGAAACATCACAGGCTGGATGGAAACAGAATTAGTAAATTAAGCTCACGAGGAGCTGCTGAAGACGGTGACAGGATCTGAATGCAGCTTTCAGTAATATAAAGTCTACCTTTGTATCGTAAACACTGTAGATGTATAAAAGAATGTTAGTAGCCTTACTCATAGTATGGAAGGTGAAGGGGGCAATATGTTTGTTTCAGTACAGTAACCCCACTCCTATTTTCCTACTTTTTACTGCCTTTTGCTGCAGCACTGTAACTAGTCATTTTGGTGCCCCTCATAATGATCAGCACCTGGAGTGCGCATTGCCGAAGGTGCCCTTTGATAAAGCGACTCAATGGAGCTGCTCCAGGGCAACGCCCCATTTGCTGCGCCATAGTTACAGCCCTGTTTTGCTGTAAAGAGAACACTAGTTGTACAAACACTGAATGATTATATTGTCAAAATATAAGCTTCCTTTTTTAAAGCCTCATACTCTGGTAAACTGTTCACTTCTGCTCAATCTGTCAGAGGGAAAGGAGACAGGATCCTGAACAAACTGGTCAGTGGATCTTAGCCAGTTTGGGAGTTCCTTTGATAGGATGTGCTAACAGAGGTTGTCTTATTCTCTGTGAGATGGGTCATGGTTACACTGATGTTATGACAAACAAGGAGTCCTGTGGCATTTAAAGCAGTGGCATTGCTGCTATAGGGCACACAGGGCACATGTCCCAAATGTCTGTAGCAGTGCCCCAAGTCCTGCCAAGCCGCTGGAGCTGGCGGGGCCATTTTAAATTTCCTGCCCTGCTCCATTCCCAGGCAAGTAGCCGAAGGTGGAGCAGGGCAGGAAAAAAAACAGTATGGCCCTGTCCGGGCCTGCCCTGGAGGCTCCAGGCCCCATGCACAGCAGGTAAGTGGCAGGGGGAACCTCAGAATTTTGGGCAGTGGTGGGGGCAGTTGGAACAGGCCGGCTTGGGGCCCAGCCCAGCAGCATAGCCTGGGGCCTGTGTGCCCTGAATGTTTTTTGGGGCAGCAATGCCCCTGACTTAAAGACTAAAAATTTATTTATTGTGGCAACTTGGAACTTTGTTAGTCTTTAAGTGTCACAGGACCCCTTTTTTAAAATTTTTTAAACTGCACTAGACTAATACAGCCGCCCCTTTGGAACTGACACTACGTACTACCACCCCTACTCCCATCTGCCAGCAAGCTGCTGGTGGGGAAGGGTCAGACATGAACATCAGCTTGAACTCAGTTACCTCTACGGCCAGTGCTCACTTTTTAACTGGATGCTTTCCTAGATGCCAGAATTTATTACTTAATGACTGGGACCCTGGTCAATTTCATGGCTATAGAATTTGAAAGTGGGTCAATTTCATGATTTTGGGTCTTTTCACCTGCAATTTCATGGTGGTGTAATGGTGGGAGTCTCAACCCAAAATGGGAGTTATGGGTGGGTCATAAACTTCTTGTAGAGGTGTGGCATGATTACTACCCTCCAGTTCTGTACTGCCTTCAAGGCTCTGGCTGCTGAAGGCAGCAGGGAGGTGAGTCTGATTTCCCCTTTGCTGCTAGGAGCGCCCCCACCCATGGAGGGAATTGTCTGGCTGGAGCACTCCATAAGCACACTGAGTGCAGATGCAGTGTCACAATTTTGCCCTTCTGCAGCAAGAAGTACTGGGGCTGGCTGGCAGGGTTGCAAGACGTTTCCCATTTTCCCTTTGCTGCTGGGGAGTACCTCAATAGCAGCCTCGAGCTGCTACTCACAGATGGGCTGCCGCACTTCCAGCAGCTCATCACAGGGCAGCCTTTATGAAGGTCCAATTTTGTGGTCTGTGATGCCATGTTTTCCAGGGTTGTGAAATTAGTAGAGCCTTATGCATGACTCATGGCTGTAAGCAGGGGCTGATTCTGCTAAACTGAGCAAGCAGGGAACTAGTGAGGCATAACTGCTGTTTAAGGAAGCAACAGCTTGTAGTATTTTTACCTCTCACTGCCTATACTCATTAGTGTCAGGGGGTGGAGTTGTTCACACCATCACGGCCTGGCCTCATGGAGTCTGTCCCATGTTACTTTACTCCTGCTGAAAGCAGCTGGGGGGGGGGGGCGTGGCCAAGGCCCCAGCTGCAGGGGAAGGGGGTGGTGGTGCATAGTAACAGAGTTGGGCAGCAGATGTCAGGGCCACCTGTGGTGGGGTGGGGTGGGGTGGGGCGGGGCAGAAGGGCAACTTGCTCCAGGCCCCCACCAAGGAGAGGGCCCCCTGCCCTGGCAGGATGCATATTTTTAATGGTTACTGATGCCCATTCTAAATGGCTGTGGCCTGGTAACCAGGGCCTTAAGTAGGCTGGGGCAACCAGGACAAAGCCCCGGTGCCTAATTTTAGAGCGTGCAGGAGACAGATCTGGCTGCCATAGGGAGCCAGATCCATCCCCTGTGCCCTATAAAATTCGGCATTTGGGGTTTCCAGTGGTGCTTGCTTCCAGCAGCAGCTGTGACTGGATCTGGCTCCTCGCTACCCCAGTGGCGGTGGGAAGCTGGATCCATCCCCAGCGGAAGGACCTCCAGCTGCTGCCAGAAGACGGCTGGGGCTGGATCTGACTCCTTGCCACCGACCAGCACAGCTGGGGCTGGATCCGACTCCCTGCTGCCTTTCGGTGGGGGCTGAGGACAGATTAGGCCCTGGGCTGGATCGGGGCCCAGGTGAGGGGAGGTGCCTTTGGGGGTCCTTGCCCTGGGCACCAGAAGATCTAGTTCCAGCCCTGCTGGTAACAAAGGAGTTACAGGGAACAAAATATAAATGTCCTGGTGGCAGGTGCACCTGGCCTAGGGTTACCAGATACCAAAGGCCGGAAAGGAAGACAGGGAAGTATGAAAGGCCATTGGAGGATGCATAGAAAAAATCTAGTATTAATGCAATATTCTTCTGTTTTTAGGGGGCCCTGGAATGCTTCCCCCTAAAAATAGGATGCTCTGGGGCATTCCAGTGTACTGTAACCCTTGAAAGTAAAAAGCCAGACAAAACGACGCATTTTTAAAATGCCTGCGGGACAGTGGATGTGAAGGTAAAAATGACACGTCCTCCTTTTGCCTGACAGCTGGTAACCCTAAGCTGAGCTGGCTGCTGTGCGTGCTCACCTGCAATCGGCTACTGGACAGAAACACATGAGTTGTATGTAAGGTACAGTGGTGGAAGACGGGGTGGGCGGGGGCCTATAGCAAATCTCTCCCAGGCCCCCTAAGCCCGCTGGGGGTAGGGTTACGAGATGTGAGGCAAAAGGACACGTCCTCCTTTTTACCTTCACGTCCTCCATCTGGCAGGCATTTTAAAACACTCTATTTTGCCTGACTTTACTTAGAAGGGTTAAAGTATGCTGGAATGCCCCGGAACACCCTATTTTTAGGGGAACGTGCCCCAGAACGGAAGAATATGACACGAATACTACATTTTCTCCATCTGTTCTCCTTTTCATACTTCCTTGTCCCCCTCGCCAGGCTTTGGTCTCCGGGGTGCCTTGGCAGAGGTGCCAGGAGAGCAGGATTCTCCCCACGACTTGAAAGGGTGGGGAGCTTTGGAGGGTGTAGGCGGTGCTCACTGTAACTAGCCGACAGCTGGGGGGAAGGGGTAGAGAAATCCCTGCAGAGAGCGGGCAGCAGCTCCCCACCATGCGAAAGCTCCCGCGCGCGGGTTTATGGGGAGGGCGTGGCCGGCGTGGGGCGTGGCCTATGACGGGGGGCGTGGCTAGGTGGAGGGGGCGGAGTCTCGGGGCGTGGCTAGGCGGGGGGAGCGGAACTGAGCTGGCCGCGGGGGGTGTCGGGAAACGTTCGGTTCGGTTCGGTTCGCCGGGGGCAGCAGCAGCAGCAGCAGGCGGCTCCCCGGGACGCGGCCGCCATGCACGACGCCTTCGAGCCGGTGCCGATCCTGGAGAAGCTGCCGCTGCAGATAGACTGTCTGGCCGCCTGGGGTGAGGGGCGGCCTCCGGGGGCCTCGGCTCCCCTTCCGGCGCGCGGCTGGGGCGGGCTTCGTGCTCGCCCCGCCGCCTGGGCCCGGGCCCCGGGGCCTGCCTTGCGCCGCTAGGGCGCCAGCGTTTGGCTTGTGGGGTGCCCGGAAAGCCGCGAGGGGAGCCGCCCTGGGCTGGGGTGGGAGGGCGCGGGGATGGTTTCCGCTGAGCCGGGCTTTACCCCGCAAAAGCCGGTTGTTTCGAGGCCCCCTGGGAGAAGCTTTGGGCTGTGTCCGTCTTGAGTCCTGTGGTGCTTGGAGACTAGCCGGTTTGTATCTCGCCCAGGCTTTTGTGGGCGAGGGTCCCGCTTCGCTTACAGAATCCGTGTTCCCCCTCTTCAAAGCGTCTGAGGAAGTGGGATTTTCTCTCACGACAGCTCATGCGAAAAATAAATCTGGTAGTCTTAAAGTGCCCCACGACCCCTTCGTTTTTTTGTTGGGTTGTGTTAGCCGATGGCAGGCCAAAGGAGGACATGTCCTTCTTACCTTCACGTCTTCCCCCCAGCAGGTATTTTAAAAATACATGATTTTGTCTGGCTTTTTACCTACAGGGGTTAAAGTACGCTGGAACGCCCCAGAACACCTTATTGTTAGGGGGAAGCATTCCAGGGCCCCCTAAAAATGGAAGAAAATTACATTAATCCTACATTTTCTCCATGGGTTCTCCAATCTCCTTCTATACTTCCCTGACCACCTTCCCATGCTTTGGTATCTGGTAACCCCAGTCTTGGGTCAGCTGGGTGCAGAGTGACAACACAGCGTTTTGGCACCCCGTTCCGATCGGAACACGCCCCTTCCCATTATTGGCGCCCAGAGCCCGCACCACAAACCTGCCCCTTAAATAGTTCTGTTGAGTGGCTTCCGGCTGTCTGGGGCTGTGCCCCGTCAGCCCCGGCATAGTTACGGCCCTGGCTGGCTGGCTGGTTGTGACAGTGTGTAGAAGTGCTTCTGACACTTCTGGTCTTGCCTAGATTTGTTTCTTGTGGGATGAAATTTTTTTGTTTTTGTTCTGGTCCTATTCCATGTCTTTCCTCTGTGTTAAATGTGAGTGCATCTAAATGATGGAGAGGGAGAAAGGGTCTGTTGTGTAGCACAATAAGTGGCTTTTTGCCTTGCCTTACTTGGTCTGTTGTATCTGTGAATAAACCCACATTTTGTGTCTTAAATAGAAAAAAAAAAAAATTTAACCCCCCTTGGTCAGATTGTTATCTAAGGCTGTGCCTATACCAGGTGCGGCCAAACTGTGGCTTGGGAGCCACATGTGGCTCTTGAATGAAAAATTTTGACTCCCGGAAGAATGTCAACAAATTAATTTAGGAAGGCAGTCCCAGCCAAGGAGTTCAGGAGGAGATTGGTATGGTAGGGACAAGTGCAACGTGATCGAGATTTTAAAAAACTCGCCACTAGCCTGCAGTCTTGTACATCAAGCAGCAGCTAGGTTTTTACTGTATAGGCCTAGTTTTCATGGTAACCTTAAGTAATTATTAGATTCTGACATTAGTAGGATCAATGTTTGTCCTCTTTTTACAATAAAATTGAAGTGTGCAATGAATTTTAAACTTAGTAATTTTGGAGTAGGTAGAAGTATATGGTTATATGCCTCAGTGCGGCTCTCAAAGGTTTAATAATCAACTTGTGTGGCTTTTGAGTTCCATAAGTTTGGCTACCCCTGGTCTATACTGTAGGGATGATAAGCATAGTTTACATCCCATGGCGTATATCCGGGGGTCTCAAACTCAAATCACTGTGAGGTCTGCATGAGCACTAGTACGCTAGCCCAAGGGCTGCACCACTGAAACCTTTTCATTCAACAATATTGCAAATGTCAGTAACAATAGCATTGTTGCAGGCCACAGGAAACAGCTTTAGGGGCCTCATGTTTGAGATTCCTACTGTAGATGCAACCTATACTGAATGAAGAGGCTTTTTGATCAGTGTAGGCACGGTAGTTTTCCAAACAAGGGTAATTAGATTGGTTGATGGAAGCATTTTTCTATTAATTCTAGCTGCATCCATACTAGGAGTTAGCTAGGTCACCTTGGGCAGTGCTAACGTGCTTCAACCCAAATTTTAGGTGTAGACCAGGCCTATGTGGCAACTCTTAAGAACATAGAACGTAAGAATGGCCATGCTGGGTCAGACCAGTGTTTCATCTAGCCCTGTATCCTGTTTCCTGGCAGGGGCCAAGGCCTGGTGCTTCAGAGGGAATGAACAGAACTGGTAATCATTAAGTGATTCATCCTCTGGTTAATTCCCAGCTTCTGGCAAACAGCAATTCCTGTCATCTGACTAAAAGCAATTGGTGGCTTTAGCCTTCATGAACTTACCTGGTTCTTTTTTGAACACCCTTAGAGTCTTGACCTTTACATCCTCTGGCAAGGAGTTCTATGGGTTGACTGTTGTGTGAAGAAATAATTTTTCATTAATTTTAAACTTACTGCTTATTAACTTCATTTGGTGACCCTCATCTGGGGACTCTTGCATTTTGAATAAATAACACTTCCTTATTTACTATTGTCACACCAGTCATGATTTTATAGACCTCTATCATATCCCCCTTTGAGTTGTCTCCATTTTCAAGCTGAAAAATCTCCTCATGGAAGCTTCTCAATACCACTGATTATTGAGATGGGGTGGCAGAATCTGCATACAGTATTCAAGGTGTGCCATGGATTTATAAAGAGGCGATACAATATTTTGTCATCTTATCTGTCTCTTCTAATGATACCCAACATTCTGATAGCTTTCTGACTAGCCTTGTACCAGCTCTGTTTGGTGTATGTTTTAGGAGAATTATCCACAATAATTCCAAGATCTTTCTTGAGTGATAACAGCTAATTTAGACCCCATTATTTTACATGCTTAGTTGGTATTATGTTTTCCACTATGCAGTGTTTTGCATTTATAACCGTAATTCAAGCAACTATTACAATTGTAGATTATACAGTGATTACTTACAGTAGTAGCAGTGTTCCAATACTTCAGGCTTAACTAGTTTTTCCCCTATAATTGTTTACTTGTGGAATACTTATTACTGTAGCAAAGCTATGATATTGACAAATCAAGTGTAACACAAATTAGTTACGATCTACTTGCTAGTAAGACTTAGGTGACTAGATTTTATTTATTATGCACCTTTAATTCCCTCATCTACACTTTGCCCACTCATCAGTTTTCTCTGGGACTCCTCATACTAAACCACTGGAGCAGTTTCAAATCCCTGTTACAGACCAAAACTTTCATGTAAAAAGAATAAATATAGCAGGAACATGGCTTACCTTTGATTAAGCCTTACAAATAAAACACTGACATAGTATGTGGCCTAATTATATGCACTGATGCAGGGAGAGAACATTGAAATAGAGAAACTTGATGGCCAAATAATTATTTGTTTCATTGAAATCATAACCATGTGATTTTTTTTTTTGAGCAACACAGTCTTGTAGACTATAGGTGACTTCCAGTTTTATGACTTAATTTCTGATTAAATAGGAGGCGAGGAGGCAGTAAGGTCTTATTAAATCACAAGTAGCTTAGAGAAAGTATAATGTTAAAAAGGGAAAAGTAGATTTCATATGATTAGTAAATTTTTCACTGTTATGAAGGCTGTTCTCTAGCTAAAGATGAATTGAAATGTGATGAAATGAACAAACAAGATTTTTGTGGATAAGTTGCGCAGTAATACTAAAAGATTCACAGCTTAACATGCAATGTACCTAAGTGTGTGGAAAACTGGATTTCTCCTGTGTTCTATTTCATAAATCCAAAATGACTTTCAGATGTCACAACAACACCGATGCTATTTCTTTGTACCTAATGCAGAGGTTCTTAACCTATTATGTAGCCTACAATATGTTATGTGGGTGATGTCTAATATTATTTGTTTGGCTGTGAGGCTATGTGGGCTGTAGCTGTGTGCTGATGGGCCATAAGTGGCCTGTGACACAACAGATGAGAACCGCTGGCCTAATGTACACAGACATAACTAATAATTCATGAGGACCACTGTTAGGACCCTCCCCAGTCTTTTCAGTTCTTACTGTGCTGACAGAAGTAGGAGTTTGGAGTCCAGCACCAGGCGGTATGACAGGTTTATGAGGATCATTTTCACACAAGCATCTAATAGGACTCCTCTCATTCTATACACCAATAAAATTCCCTACCCCTCTTGGTTCACCTTAGTTTTTTCTAATGTATTTTAACCAATCATTCCTTTAATAATATTACAAGATGATTCTTGAACCAGTTCTAATGTATTGTAACATATTTTTTTAACCAGTCATATCACACCACCTTAACTAATTGCAATTAACTGAGACAGACAATCAAATCAGACAGAAGTTATCAGAACAGAGGGAATAATAAGGATCAAACAATATAGAGTGTAGATTTTATAACCAGAAGTGTTTAAAAGGCAGACAGAATGCTATTAAACAAAGTTGTTTTTAATCAGTTTAGTGGTTTTTGTTTGTTTTTTTTTTTTTAAATTCTGGAGATTGCCTTCTGAACAGCTTGGTGTTATTTTATGTTAATAAATTTGTTTGGAATATATGAATGTGACAATATACTTCCTATTTTATGTCTGCCTTGCTGCGCTTGGCTTACATAGCTAAAGGCCTCAAAACTGTCACAGTGAGAGAAGGCCTGTAGACAAGTACTCTGTGATTGATTTCATTTTGATACCCTTGTAACTAAATAATAACATACTTAAAAATCTTAGAGGCTGATCTAAATATCTGTATTCCAACAAACACTCTGATTTTTAAATGTTTCACTACTGTGTTCAAGTGAGAACTCACAAATGGTAGTATGAATATTTCTTTCTCCCTCCAGTTTTTTTCACTATGTAGAGCAATAAGATGGGAGAGAAACCAAGCACTTGTATAGAGTACCAAATGCTTGAAAAGTAATTTGTCTTCTCTTTATGTAGATTTATGAAGAAGTGGAGCTCTCACCCTCTTACTTCATTGTGAGCAAGTAGGCTCCTATGTTGAGGCTATATTTCCATACTTCTAAGAGCTTCCACTAGGGACATGGGTGAAGAGCCATGCGGAGTTCTTCCCAGTTGAAATGTGCCCTTAGCGTGTCTTGAAATGCTCAGCAAAGGGCTTCAGTTTAAGAAGATAAAAAATTTTCAGATTAATGTTAGCTGAGAGAGGCAGTCTTATTAGTGCTAATAAGATTTCTCTCATTTTGCAGAAGAATGGCTACTCGTTGGGACCAAACAAGGGCACCTCCTTCTTTACAGGATCAGGAAGGACATAGGTAAGATTGTATAAAAGCCAAGCGTTTGCGCAATAATGTGTCAGTGTCTCAGTCTCAAGTCTTTAATGACTCTAGCAACAACTGGTATGCTAGTGCATTTAGTATAGTAAATAGCAGACTTTGTAACCTATGACTTACAAAGTGTTTATACAGGGCTACTGCAGTATGCACAGATCTCACCTTTCCTTTGCTTTTTGTCTGCTAGCTCTCTTAGAATTTACCATAGGCTTTAAAAATGACCCTGTCTCATAAGATTCTACCTAAGCTTATACTATTATCTGAATTATTGTTTCTATATCTGTGTTTATTGTAAATTAGTGCAGTATGCCTGAATACGTAAACTTTAACTTTTCATGCATAAACTTCAACAGAACCTATGTAACCTGCTGGTAGTCAGGTGTAAGAGAATTAGTGCATGCCCTCCCTTAGTGAATACATTAGATTGGTGAAGCAGTAAAGGAGCAACTTAATTAAAAGTAGAGTTCCACCAGCTTTGTCGGTATGCATTATGGAATGCACCGTGGTTCAGAATCTTAACATTCTAATGTAGACCAAAAAGCATTCTCCCTCCCTCTTTTGAGGTAGAGGCCACTCATGGCGTCAGTCCATTCTGGTGATGCCACGCAGAGCTCTTTTTGTGCAGTATAACCTCACTTATGAACACTAAAGTTTCAAACTGACTGGTCAACCACACTTCTCATTTGGAACCGGAAGTAAACAGTCAGAGCAACAGAGCCAAAAAAAAAAAAAAATGTAATACAGTATGTGTTAAAGGTCGTCTACTACTACTACAAAAAAGGGAGGGGGAATACGAAAAACAAAAGTCTGACAAGGTATGGAAACTGTTTGTTTCTTTGCTTGCTTCATTTAAATTAAGATGCATAAAGCAGCACTTTTCTTCATAGTAAAAATTTAAATCTGTATGTTCGGTTGTAAACTTTTGAAAGAATGACATTTTGTTTAGCGTTACAAACATTTCAGACTTAAAAACGACATCCATTCGTAAGGGGTTTTTAACTTCAAGGCTCTATTGTATTTAGAATGGATGTAAAATTCCCTGTATTAAACAGACCCACATCTTGGGTGTCAAGTAGATCTGTTATAATGTGCAGAAAGCCATGTTATCAAATGTACTTCAATAGCCTATTGGATTACAAAGGAAAAAGTAAAAGGATGTGGCAAATATGCTCCCAGTTGCACCTGCTCTCAGAAAGATCCTGTTTCTCGTGTAGCCACTGGGATTCCTAAACCTGAATTCCAGCTTATATTTTCCCAGCCTCCATAAGCAGTCTGTTCCAATGAATAGATCATGCTGCACTTGAGTTGCTAGTGTCTTTTGTCTCACTTGGTAAATTTCTCCCCCTTTTTGCATCAATACCAGGAGAGGTTACGTCATCAGAAAGTGGCTGTAAGTTTGTATCCATAAAACTCCTTTTAAACCCTTATACTGAAGTGTTTATTCTTTGTCATTCTTGCAGTGATGTGCTTCCCGGAGATTTCAGTTGCTGGCATTTGGTTGTCTGGGATAAAAGGTGCTTTAGGGCTGTCTTCACAGCTTGAGGTTTTAAAATATTTTATTAAATTCCATTAGGATCTGAGATTTGAAGGCCAGGATTTAGCTAATGGTGGGATCCTCAGATTTGCTGATTTGATCAAGTAAAATTGCATTTTTGCAATCCCCAACAGGATGTGTATGACAGCCTCATCTCCTCTAAACTGGTTTAAATAAAAGGAAGCACATGCTTCTTACGAGATATGCAATTTTCTGGCATTAGCTGCTTAATTTGATTTTCTGCAATAATTTTGTGGGACCTAGCAATAATAAATCTAAGGGCAACTGTGGTTTTATTTAATCTTTTTAATCTCTGCTTGGTAGGTTGCAACAGGTTTGAAGTGACACTAGAGAAATCCAACAAGAACTTCTCAAAAAAGATTCAGCAGGTATGAAATGGCAGCTGTTGATACTGGGGAAAATTGCTGTTGTTTCCACTAAGGGTGCAATGAGAAATACATTCATCTGGAATCCCTAGAAGGCTTTTCTTTATAGTAAGCTTTGTTGGGAATGGCACAGACTGGATTAACTATGAGCTTGTTCTGTCTCTTTCTAGACTAGAAAGGAACTTGGTTGGTAGTTAGTTTAGGGGACTTGGCATTAGGAATCCTGGATTCTTTTCTTGACTTACTGAATTACTGTGACCTCCAGCAAAGTATCTAGCCACTCTGATTCAGTATATTTAAGTGGTGGAGATGGTATATTGCTGTCTTACATGGTGAGAAAACTAATGAGGTAAAGCAGTTGAGATTCTTGGGTGAAACATGCTATTAAAGTGCAAATATTATTCTTGCTAGAGCCTGGAATCTAGAGTACCAGTAGCTATGTACCATTCAAACTAAGTAGTTTGAGCTAAGCGCTTAGTTTGAACTTCCTGTTTGAACTAACTTAATTCAAACTAAGTTTTGCTTAATTCAAACTAAAAAAATTTTAATTCAAACTAGGCAAAGCCTAGTGTAGACAAAGCAAATTAGTTCAGATGAATCCTCCTTAATCCGGACTAATTTGCTAGTTTAGACATAGCCAGAGAGGGAGCCATGTTAGTCTAGTTCAGCAAAACAAGCAAGGAGACCTGTGGCATTTTTAAAGACTAACAAATTTATTTTTCTCATGAGCTTTCATGGTCAAAGTCCCACTTTGTCAGATGCCAGAGTGGAGAATACTTTGCATTGGAAAATAACTTAAAGTATAGGATGGGGAAGTTAAATCCTGGGATTTATTTTCCTGTTCTGTGCAGTTTTTTTCACCTCCACTGTAAGTGTTCTCTGCTCCAGCATCTGACAAAGTGAGGCTTTGCCCATGAAAGCTCGTGCAAAAAATAAATTTGTTAGCCTTTAAAAGTGCTGCAGGTCTCCTTGTTTGTTATCCTTTTTATCGGTAAGACGCATAGATCCCTTATAACAAGGTTGAACCATGTTGAATTAAGCTTTCTGATTAGGAAGTGTTGTTAAAATATATGTTAGCTTTGTCAGACATTTCATAAGTATAGCTGCAGGATTGTATAGTAGCTGGAGGAATGCTGCATAGAAAGTAATCATAGCCATATCCTGATTGCCTTGTGGGTAAGTCAGACTGGTTCCATAGTCTGAGTCTCCATCTGAGTTCTGGGGGGTATGGGGAGAGCGTGTTTGACTTGTAGAGGAGTTGCTTTAATACAATTTTCTTTTCAGATTCATGTTGTTTCCCAGTTTAAAATTCTGGTCAGTTTGTTAGGTAAGTGAAGAAAATTTGTTTAATTCTCTTTTTGGTGTAATTACTTGGCTGAGCCTGACCCCCCCCCCACATACAGACTAGTAGTTGATTATAGCAAGAAAAGTGAATAATTCACGGTCATAACTACTCTAGGCTTATTCACAAAACAGTTTG
This sequence comes from Podocnemis expansa, assembly GCA_007922195.1. Taxonomy (NCBI): domain Eukaryota; kingdom Metazoa; phylum Chordata; order Testudines; family Podocnemididae; genus Podocnemis; species Podocnemis expansa. Next base: position 86,847,679 of record ML681963.1, on the reverse strand, counting down.
TCTGTTGCTGGTTTGAGTGGTCCCTCCTGTACACCTGCATAATGCTCCAGTTGTGAGAAGTCACTTCGTCTAGAATTCAGGTCTCTAACTTTACAGGGAAGCCTTGTGCACTGTAGGTTAAGAAGCAGCTGGGCTACCTTTAAAGCCAGTGGAGATATTTGGGGAACAGACCACTAACATTCAAATAACTTATGCAAGATTTTGAATATTTTGAGCGCTGTATGTTGGGTGGACTTATTCTTGAATCATGATCTTCCTTGTCTCTTTTTACTTACGGTACAACTCCCTCCTTTTTGACCTCCAAGTCCCAGCTCTCCCGACTCCAGCATGTGTAGAATGCTGCTGCCTGCGTTCTCGTGCGTACAACAACTTGACCACACCAGCCCCAACTTTCAATTCTGTTCACTGCCCACTAATTTCAGGAGCCAGTTCAAAATGACCTTTTTAATAAATGTGTCATGAACTTGCTGTGGCCTGCTTTCTCTTCTGTCCTACTTCCACTTCCTTTGCTTGTTCAGCACCCATTCTTGGTTCTTTCATGTAGTTTTGCCACACTTGGTGTGAGAGTCGTCTTTGCAACGCAGAAACCATTTTTTATCTGCCTCACTGATTGTTTTCAAATTGTTTGGAGGAGGAGGGGGGACGTCCCCTTTCTGTACCAAAACTCTTAATTTCTCTCACTAGTTCGTATCTGCTTTGCAAATATACTTAAATTTGTAAAGTGTTGTGTGATAGTTTTGTGTGAATTAAAAAAGATTTGCATTGTTTTAAATTATGAACAATAATTAAGAATTTTGTCTAAAACAGAAAATAACATTTATGTCCATGACCTGTTGACATTTCAACAAATCACCACGGTCTCTAAGGCAAAGGGAGCATCTCTCTTCACTTGTGACTTACAGGTAAGTGAAGGCAGGTTAATGTTGCAAGTGTTCTGGCAAAGTCTTGTAACAAAGATTTGACTTTCAAGTTGCTCAGAGAGTTTGTTAAATTAAAATGAAAATAACTTTGTATTATGTGAGAAATTATTTGAGAGGTATTGGGGATTCAGCACTTCTGAAAATCAGGCTTAAGTTTTTACCAACAGAAGTTAAGAACTTCCAGGCAGCAAGTTTTAAAAATGTTAGTCTTCATCTCTCCCTTCGCTTCATAAGAGTGACTGTAGCTTTGTCCTTTCCCCTATTGATTGAAGACATCCTAAGTGATGGGATTTTTAAAGGATTTTTCTTCAAGTGCTTTTTCTGTTTGGAAGCCATCCCCATCCTGGGACTTAAAGTGTGGCTTACAAAGGTAGTCAGACCACCATTTGAATGATTCTTTGAATTTTTACTTTGCCATCTTTCTCTGAAGGATGTTTCTAGTAGCAGTAATATTAACCTCGAGTGTCTTGGACAGTCCAGATGGTAACGGCTGATTTAATCTATATATTGGTCCATAACCATAAGGCATTCCTTCATCCAGGTCCTAAGGTCTGATTAAACAGAGTATCCACATAAATCAGTTTACCTGTATTCTGTCACCAATCCTTGCTCATAGCTAGAGGAGACTTAATTTGATGGTGCACCTCGAGTGCTTTGATTCATTCTTCAGAGGGAACTTGGCCTCTGTAGTTAGGTGAGTGCTAAATCTCAGCCTAGTGATAAACCCTTTCTCAGAGTTAGTTGTTTAATTTGGGCTTTTAGTGTTAACATACATCTAATGCTAATTCTTAAGAGACATACGATAAGACAAATGGTCAAGTGTCTTCTTTATAACTGCGTTTACTTTTTGCATATGGTTGTCTGATGTACTGTGTACTTGTCATGGTCCCCCTTGTCAGAAATTGCTCAGAAAGTCTGGGATACAAAACACAGAGCCTAAGATCATCTTTGTTCATTGACATGATCATGTCTCCTTTTCTCCGAATCTCGTTTCCTACTCCATCACATGTCAAGCTTCTTGTCCTTTTAATGTCCTGCCTTCCACCAATTCTTCTTGCTTATCTGTGCTTGCTTTTTTTTCATGATGTTGTCACAATCCTTTGTTCTTCCCCAATAACATGAGTTTCCACCTGCTGTCTGCTTTTCCCACACTGCTTTTGGAGCTGATATGTAAGGCACTGACTTCTCTATATTCATATCTCTGCCATGATACTGTCAAGAAACAAATTAACTAATGATGAGGTGGAAGGGCAGCCAGGGGACAGCAAACTACCACTGACCAGTTAGAGTAGGTAAAAAGGGTGGCAGTAACTTCTTTGTTATTGATTAAAGGATCTTGGGAAAATAGTGCCTTTCATTGTTTGTATACCAGTTGGTAGATTGTGCAGGCTACCAGAAAAATAATCAGAGTAGATGGCTGAATAGTGGGCAATGGGAAGGTAGCTTTAACCTCTTCAAATCTAGCTCAGGATACTAGCAATCTGAGTCATTGCCTTCTTGAAGGCTGACTGGCTGGACTTCATGAAAGGGGTTGGTAAATTATGTCCACTGGGAAATGGAACAGATAATCTCTTTGCATAAACTATGATCATAATGGGTAGTCTCTGTAAAGAGTTCATCTATACCTGTTTGTACAATTTTTGCCTGTCGTCTTCTGTACAGAGGCAGTCTCACCAAAGTTGACTTTGAGGTAGAGTGGCTAGTGTGGAGATTGCCCAATTTGTTTCCATTCTGAGGAGAGAGAATTTGTCTCCAGCCAGCTTAATAAAAGACCTGTTGTGGCCTAAGTTTATCATGTGTTAAACATTTCAGAATACATGCTACAGAATCGTTCGTCTACCCACATGCACACCTAAACTCAAGTTCAGCCTCTTGGTTGACATCCACATTGGGTTGGGCGGAGGGAGAAAATAGTCTATGATGATCCTTTGGGAGTGTGGAAGTTTGATCAGTTGTAAGTTAGCTCTTTCATTGGTCAGCTGTGCTGTAGGTTTAGGATTGGAACCCTATATTATTTTCTTTAGTTTCCTTTTAATGCTGATGTGTGTGAGGCTCTCTGTTTTCACAGCACACTGATACAGGAGAGGAGGTGCTGAGGATGTGTGTGGCAGTGCGGAAGAAGCTACAGCTGTATTTCTGGAAGGACAGAGAGTTCCATGAGCTACAGGTGAATTAGTGCTGTGGGAACCGCCAGACTGTATGAGAGCCCATGCCAGAATTAAAATAGTTTAATAACTGTTTAATCTGTATAATAAAAAAATTAGTGGTAGCTTCTGCTTCCAGGATGCACTTTATAATGTTGGCGCTAAATGGTTTAATAAAGCACCAATTGACAGTGAAGTGCTGACACCATTGAAATAGTGGATTGGAAGCTCAAGTGTACTAAAATCACCAGGCGCCAAGAGTGACTCATCTCTTGAAGACTATGGGTTGTGGTAGAAAGGTGGAACTTTCATAGTCCTGATTGTCCTTTGCAATCTAGCGCTATTGGTTCAATTTGAGGACCAGTGTTCCCAAAGGTTACACTGTCTAGTTACAGAATGTCCTGCTGTCATGCAGAAAATGAGCTGTGGCATTCTAGTTAAATGCTATTGTTCCCTTCCCAGGAAGGGTTGGTAGTGATTCTAACGTAGATTGCACTATTTAAACTATGGTAGCCCTTCTCTTTCTTGCAGCAAATACAGTGTTAGTGAAAAATATTCCATGAGCATATCAATATTTTTCAGTAAAACCTAATGTTTGAGGACCCTACTAGTTACAGAATTGCAGTCTTAAAAGAAACCTTTCCTATGGTGTAAGAGTGAAGAAAGTGTTATTGCATTGCTTCCCCCTGCAATCAGATATGGAACAATTTGCAAGCCACAGGTTACAAGGACCCCATAGAAGCATAGTTAGCTCCTGAAGCAGCAAAGTGTGACTTTTCCTTTCATCCTTCAGGGGGACTTCAGTGTGCCAGATGTGCCCAAGTCTATGGCATGGTGTGAAAATTCTATCTGTGTGGGGTTCAAGAGAGACTATTACCTGATAAGGGTAAGAACAAGTCTTGGAACTGAGTATGTGAAGGAGTATGTAAAGGGGTGTTAATCATTTTAGGGACAGTACATAGACTGCTTCCAGTGAGGGAGGATTTGGAGTGTGAGATCCACATGTTTAAAAAGTCTCAATTACTGACATGTTCTCTTAATGTACCTCTCCTTACTCAAAAGCATTCATGTCCCTTTAAATTTCCCATCTTTCTGAACATGTACTTATTGTTGCAAGTGATGCTAAGATTAGTATGACTGAATGAAATTAAAGAAACATTTTGTGAGCAAGGCAGATCTTCAAATCAGTTTCATTTTTTCCCTTTGGTATATTTACACATCAACATAATTAGGGAAAAATATTTTAAATACAACCTGTTCAACAGGTTTTTTTAAAATGAGGTTATTGAGGGGACAGGGTAACTTCACCAAAATTATTTTAGTTTTTTAGCTGAAATCAAACACTTTTTTCAATTTGAAAACATCCCTTTTAAATATCTAAGTGCCTCACTTTAATTATTTCAGATTCAACTGCTGGAATGAAATGTTGTGCCTTGTATGCTTCGGTTAATTTGACAGAAACATTAGCAATAGTCATAACTACTACCACTGCTGAGTATTGTTTTCTATTCTTACAATTTTATGTTGATCATATAGGAAAATGGAATACATATCTATGGGATTGTCACTTAAAGGCCCATTTGAGTGAATGGGGAGTCCAAGGAACATCCATGGACTACCACACGCTTTTACTGACATTAGCATTGAGATGCGTGCTTTGGTGGCTAGATAAGATCATCCAGTTACAGTTGTCTGTCAGCAAGAGGAACAAGCTTCCTCAAATTAAGAGAAGCACTTAATTTATTTTTCCATTGGAATGCTAACAAGTAATATTTTGATACATACAGAACAGGACATACAAATAGCTTACAAAATTACTTTCATGAGTTAGTCTATATTCTGTTACCCAGGAATCTATTTTTCCCCCCAAAATGTGCCGTAATGTCAATGACTTTTCATCAGGAAGTCTTCTATAGTTTTGAGATGACTCCACAGTGACTGCTAAGTGACTTATCTTCTTTTCCTCCTCTTCCTCACACAGGTAGATGGGAAAGGGTCCATCAAAGAACTGTTCCCCACAGGAAAGCAGCTTGAGCCACTGGTGGCTCCCTTAGCAGATGGAAAAGTTGCAGTTGGACAAGATGATCTAACAGTAGTACTTAATGAAGAAGGGATCTGTACTCAGAAATGTGCCTTGAATTGGACAGATATTCCCATAGCTATGGGTAAGAAATAGAAATAGTTTCTTTTGTTATTGTAACCCAGCCAGGAGTGTCTGGCCTTCTCGTTCCTTATGAAATGCAGCAGGATTAATTTTACTAGCTTAATATATGAGACTTGGGTAGTTATACTGCTTTTATTTCAATTATCTGAACATTAGATATAGTAACCTAGTGGATATGCCTGTCCAGCTGCATGCTTTTTTCTGTGTTTATATTTGTATCTCTGGTTCTATGCCTCAGTTTCTTTATTAGTACAGTGGGGATAACCCAAGCTTTGTAAAGTGTTTTGAGATCTACAGATAAAATACAATTTGCTTTTGTAATTTAAAATCAGATTTTGACTTGTGAGCAGCTGAATACCACAGAATTTGCATGCGAAGGGGGGGGCAAGAGAAGTGGCAAGGAGCACCAAGAAAAAATAAAATTATAGTAATCAGTGAATATCTGTTAATTTCTAACATTAAGCTCCTTGATTTTTGGGGTTGGGTGGGAGTGGCATACGTGACTGAAAACATCTGGAACAAAGTTATGTTATGAACCATGGCCCCTTCCAAAATATACTGCAGAAATCAGTCTTATGCATGTTTGTTCCATCTCCCAAACAGAACATCAGCCTCCATACATTATTGCAGTGCTACCACGGTATGTGGAGATTCGTACATTTGAACCCCGACTGCTGGTGCAGAGTATTGAACTGCAGCGACCGCGCTTCATCACTTGTGGAGGGTATAAAAGCACTTGCTTTCTGATCCATCTCAACACCTGGTTTCTTTCCTCTTTGATAGCTTCTGTGTATTGTGTGAAATATAACTCTGGTAAATGAAGACCTCAAGTCCCACTATCAAGTTGTTTCTTTTGTGACCTGTGAAGTCCTGAATTGTCGTCAACTCATGGCCAAAACCCCAATGTTCTGCCCCTCCTACCTTTGTATCATGCTGTATTGATCTTAGCATCCTGTAGCCAGTAAACCTGTTCCTTTGTGTACTACTGCTTTTGTGGAACTAAATTCCTCTACCTCTCTCAGTCCTCCTCACTCTGCAGTGAATGTGGTATCTGGTATAGTTAGAATTCTTGCATCCTCATTACTTAATTATGTAAACTGTTTTGATATACCCAAAATCACCCAGTTAAATTATAACTACCCTCTTTAAAAAAAGGGGGGGGGCAATTAGAAGCACCGATGTGTTTGCACAAAACCTATTTTGGGAATTTAGGAAAAGCTTAAGATGAATAATGTGTCAGTGATTGTGGGGTGGAGTTTGGGGAGGGTCATACTGGGAGACAGAAAATTCTTGTCTGTTCTGACTCCCTATGACCTTGGCTAAGCCATTTAAACACTGTTTGAGTTTCCCTTTCTGTAAAGTAAAAGGTCCTATTTGTCTATCTTCCGTGGGTGTTGAGGATTAATTGGTTGTTTAAGTCTCTCTCAAGAGGAAAAAGAATTATTCAAGTAGCATCATTTGACCTTGGTGATAGTAAATACACATACAGTGATCCCTCATGGCTTTCTGAAGACATAGTGGTAGTTCCCTTACTGGCTAGTAGAATCTCTGATTCTTGTTTCAATTGCAATTATTGGAGTAGCTCCAGTCATGCCCTGGTGACAGGTTACTTGTTGAGATGAAATACTTTGACCTTTCCCCAGGGTATCCAGGATTATGAGGCGCCTCACTGCTGCCTGTGCTTAGCATGAGGTAGTCTTGTTTGTTTATGCTGTGACCCTGAAATTAACACCAGCCTCTGGGAGCATAAACACTCCCTTTCATGCCTCTGCAGACCTAAGTCTCTCTGGGTAAGTCTATACTGATGGCTACGAATCACCGATCTTCTGGGTGTGATTGAGCAGTCTGTGTAGACCAGTGGTTCTCAACCACTGTGCTGCAGCAACCACTTTGATATGCCTCTGGTGGCAGTACAAAGTAGCCCTGACCATGGTCCAGGGTTCGCTAGCAGCGTCAGGATCCAGACCTGGCCCGGGGGCTGCCAACAGCGGTAGGGTCTGGGAGTTGTGAGTGACTGCGTGGCGCTGTGTGCTGCAGCAGATCAAAAGGTTGGGAACCACTGGTGTAGACCCATCAGTCGCTCTGGAAATCGCCACATCAACTTTAGTCCCGGAACTGGAGTTGCTGTAAACCGACTGGAAGGCATTTCCATTCAGCTTGGTCTAATGTGGAGCGACGGATTAGTAAGTCGTCGGGAGATAAGCAAGGTATTTTATATACATTGTGTATCTCCCGTTGACTGCCGCCAAAAAGTGCAGCAAGTGTAGACTAGGGTTATGTATGGGTAGCAACAGGCAGACAACAACCTCCAAGTTCTAGGAGCATTCTCTGCAGTTTCTGGCTTCTTATCCGCTGAGCACTCAGTCCCAAGGCCTGCTGTTTTCCAAAAGGACGGTACACCATTGGTTCCCAACCTTTTATCTGCTGCGGCACACCGTACCATGCTGTTGCTTGCAGCCCCTGGACCCTGCCACTGTGGGCAGCCCCTGGCCAGGGCCACATCCCGTCACTGCTGGTGGCCCCTAGACCCTGATTGGCGCCAGGTCCTGCCGCTGCTGCACATTGGTGTGTACCAGTGGCTCCCAACCACTCTGCTGCGGCACACCAGTCTCTAAAATTCAACTCAGGATCAGCAAATTGCTTAACACTACTACAGTTAAACTTATTCTTGTTTTCATTATGAATACATCTATTAAAAGACTAGAGATTTAAGTAATAATGAGTAAGAATGTTGGAAACCAGTGGTTACATATAAGTCAAATTATAACATTCTTTCTAAAGTCTAATTTTAACTAACAAATTACTCTTGTCCAAACAGCTTTCTCACTTCAAATTTTCTTTAGTGTTTTTAAAGAAGTTTGAAGTGAAAGCACTGTCCTTTCACTTTTTCAGTGAAGGGTGTCTGGCTGTCCCTTTGTACCTCCAAATATACCCAAGCAAAACTTTGATATACACTTCAGTATGAGAGTCTTTGCTATCTGCTCCTATTGGTTCTTTCCTGAAGTTCTCGTAATCCTTCTTTGGCAGTCAGTTCAGACTGGTGATACGGGATCCACTGTGAATGAGATAATACTTAGTTTACTTGCAAATGGATAGGTGTATGTACATTTCCTGTCTAACTGAACTTTTGTTTTCATCTTTGCGGATGACTAATATCTTTGATAGAGTCTTTAGGAACAGTGTTCAGTATATAAACTCATCTCCTTATGTGGTAGTTGCACACACATTTCACAGTGCTGTTGAAGACCATTGTGACACTGGCTTTCATTTGAGACCTCGTATGATGGTGTTTGAAGCAGAATGTACATACCAGAATCAGGAGAGTGCTGTAACCCTTCAGCACCTCTCTGCCAGTAGGCATTAAAGAAGCTTTGGGGCCACAGATAGCTACTTTTCAGTATCCATTTGACTTATTGGGTAATTCTGAATGTTTCCAAGAAAGAGTTCTTACACTTTTGTTAGATGAAAGGATTCTTGCTCTGCCTTAAAGTGCTGGAAGTTAGTCTGAAGGTATGTCTTATGCTGGAATTAAACCCATGACTAGCCTTTGCCAGCTGACTTGGATGCAGGGGGTTGGATTGTGAGGAACTGTTTTAATTGCCATGTAGATGTTCGGGCTGAACTGGACCTTGAGCTCTGGGACCCTCCAACCTCAAAGGGTCCCGGATCCTGGGTACCAACCTGATCTTGAATGTCTACATCTGCATGAAACAGCCCCTTAGTCTAAGCCCTGTGGGCCTGAGTCAGCTTCAGGGACCAGCTGCAGGTGTCTAATTGCAGTGTAGGCAAACCTCATATCCTAAAGCATTCATAGTGGGCATACAGGATCTCTTTCCATTTCCCCTCACCTCTATGTTGGAAAGAAAAGTAACCTTGAAAATCAAAATGAGTAACCTTACCGTTTTAGCATATCGGGTTAAGCGATACAGGTGTTAACCGAGATTGACTCTTGCAAGATATGGGATAGAGTTCCTGCCTCACTTGTGTATATTGATAACTGATCTTTCTTTTCCAACTGTAGCACGAATATTGTGTATGTGGCCAGCAATCATTTTGTTTGGCGTCTCCTTCCAGTCTCCATAGCAACCCAGATCCAGCAGCTTCTCCAAGACAAGCAGTTTGAATTGGCTCTGCAGTTGGCGGTAAGTGGTCTTCCTTGGGGGGTCTGTGTGAAATGCACTATTTCTATTATTGGGTATAGAGTCATGGGCCAGCCTCTTTAGTCTGATTGACTGGTAACTGCTGCATCTAAGTACTGTTGCAGGCCCTGGGCTCTTAGTTGCCTTGATGCCTGTGTTACACAACCCCTAGTTCCTCTTGACTAGCTATTTAACAAATCCCTGGCTACTGTCTCTACGCTGCTATCCAGTGCTGCCTGTCTTTGATAAGCTGAGTGTCTTTTGGTCACCTGTCTAATCCTGGGTTTTTCAAATTCTTTCAGTGAATTTAAAGCACAATACTGTTCATGTTTTCTTATTGTCCTTCCTCTTTGTATTCAAGTAAAAGAATTCTATTTTTCTTCTGTTTGTATTTGTATAGGAAATGAAAGATGATTCAGACAGCGAAAAGCGACAACAGATTCATCACATTAAGAATCTTTATGCCTTCAATCTCTTCTGCCAGAAGCGCTTTGATGAATCCATGCAGGTTTTTGCCAAGCTTGGTACAGGTAACTTGGTGTAATTTGCGATTGAGGGATGTGGGTGAGACTGCAGTAAATCTCATCAGAAATTGGTGCTGGTGCTGGGCTTGATTTAGTTTTAAGAACAAGCAGAGTCACTTTGTGCAGCACAAGGATTGGTTCATTGGTTAGACTCTGAAATTCCCACTACTCCACTAAACATGTTGCTACTTGAAATAGAAATGTAAGTGGCATCTGTAGGCTTGCCATTTTCTTCACTCTGCGATATGAACGCCAGCCACTGCTAAAATTCACTGAGTCCCCTTACCCTTTTTTCTGCTTGATGGACATTTCATGGAGTGGACTAAGAATGAAGTTAGTGAGTGTCAGAGGTTCTCAGAATAGTCACGTTTTGATTTAAGACACTTTCAGTGAGTCTTAAGTACCTGGAGTTAGGAGCTTTAAACAACTTCACTCCTGGAACCAGAGATCAGATCACGAGCTAGCAGGGTCCTAAATTCTAATCTAAGCAATGAACTTTGGCATTTGTAAACTTAATTAAACCAATACTCAGTGGTAATGGGCACTGCTGGTCAAGGTCTGTCTTTGTAATCTGTTGGAAACTCTTAGGATTTATTACAATGTTTTCCTGCTTATTAAAAGGCTTTTACTGCCAGCTGTATTAATTCGCTGTCCTGCCATTGATTATCATTAACCTTGGGACTCTGAAGTAAGTTTTAGTAATAGAATAAATATTGCAGGTCATAGGGAGGCGTGAAGTTATGTGTTCTACTCCCGTCTCTGGCTGTCTACCTCTTCCCTCAATTAACTTCTGCTTCCATTCTCTTATGTGTAAAATGGGGATACTTCGTTATCTATCTAATAGTGTAGAGACAATTTGTAAAACACAACAAAGATGTAGCTGTTAAGTGTTGTGGTTTTGTCTGTGGTCAATTTCATTAGTCACCAAAACAAACAAGGAGTCTGGTGGCTTTTGGCCATTGAAAGCTCATGTGATAAATAAATTTGTTAGTCTTTAAAAGTGCCCCCAGACTCCTTGTTTGTTTTTTTGCTGGACTAGACTAACATGTCTATCCCTTTGGAACTATTAATCATCAAGCATCTGTATAATATTGGCATTTTGAAAAAAAAGTTTTGAAAACTACAAATACTGTTTGTTTTTCCCTTAGATCCCACTCATGTGATGGGTCTGTATCCTGACCTGCTGCCCACTGATTACAGGAAACAGTTGCAATATCCCAACCCTTTGCCGGTGCTCTCTGGGGCTGAGCTGGAAAAAGCACATCTAGCACTCATAGACTACCTAACTCAGGTAAGTGCTGTTAATATCTACCTGTAGGGAATCTGTCTTCTGCTGCCCAGCCCTGATCCTGGTTGTATATAGTTAATTAGTACCCCTTAGCACAGTCTTAGCTGAGTTTAGTTTAAGTATGTCACTGGTGATGCTCTCACAAGGATTTAAATATGGTCTGTTGTGTGGGCCAGGAAACCCCAGCAACACTCCCCACAAGCAGTGCTGGCTGTGTTTAGGTGAAGCACCTGTCGAGGAACAGTGTTTAGTTGACATATCATTCATGCAGCTGACTCAGGTGTCCAGGAATCTTCATCTGAAGCAGCACTTCTTCAAACATGCCACACAGCCTATTTTGGCATGCATTGGATTGGCAGTCATTCTCAGGTTCTGAGTGTGCCACAGTTTCATATTTTGAAGCTAATTCCTGTTGGAGTAGGTGGAGGGGTTGTTCCTCATTCAGCTACTCCAGGCTGTGTGAATGTAAGTGTGATGGTGTGCACGTCTGTGCACCCTGAGCTATGATCTAGATGATTTACCTGTTCACTTGTACACTGGAATTGTATGATTTGCTGCCAATTGCATCATGCAGTGTTTGTGTGGATGCTAATAATCTATTTTGCACAATTTCTATGATGATATGTTTCCTATAACTTCATACGTGTGAACAAACATGTAACATGCTTTCTTTGACTCAGGGATGAGGGAACAGACAGAGGTCTCTCCCAATAGCAGTGAGCAAACAACTAGCTGGAAGGGACAAAGGTATGCTAGGGATCACCTCAGCCCTGAAAGGGAAGGGCTGAGGGGGTTGGAAACAAAGACTGAGACCTGGAAGTTTTAAGGGGCTTCTGAGTTGGGTCTCTTCATCTTGAGACAACTCCAAGCAAGATATGGCCCTGCCTGGCCTCAGGCAGAGATTGGCTTTGCAAACATTTAACAGCTGAACGCTTTGAGCATAAACTGGTTTGGACTGTGAGGTTAGTTTAAGTAGAAGTATTAGGTTAGCGTGCGTATTTTGCCTTCTATTTTCTTGTGGTCTCTCCTGACTGACTTATACTGTGATTCTGTCATGCTTGGCCATATTCTCACTTAGAATTATGATCTGATCAATAAACTAGTAGTTGTTTTACCTAAAGCTGTGTGATCTTTAGAGGGGGTGAGTGAAGGAGGCTGGGCACAATCCATTTATTTGTTAAATGGATGCACTTGAGAGTGTGATGGTTGGGAGTGGTTCCCAATATTTGTAGACAGTGGCTCCTGGTGTAGTAACTGGGGCCGGGGGTGCTTGCTGGGGAACTGTCTCTCAGGTAGCCGGGGGCATACACCCACTGCCTGGGACCGTTTGCACGCAAGAGGCTGGAGTGGACTAACTCAAGAGTGAGTGGTCACTTGGCAAAGTGGAGTGAATCAGGATTCAGGAGTGGGAACTGGGAGGTCACAGCAGCACACTGGACAGGATCTGAGGAGCGGTCTGCCCCAGTAAGAATGGCTTTTTGGAGTCTGACCAATAGTCCTACTATTTTGGTCATTGCCACATGCTTCACTGCTTGACCAGTTACTGGTCCAGGAGAGGACCTTCCCCCTTATCCCATGAGTGCTCACTTTGCATAAGAGCCTTTAGTGAGGGAAGCTTGTTAAAAGCTTTCTGAAAGCTGAAGCGCATTGTGTCCGTTGGATCACTCTTATCCACATGATTATTGACCCTTCCTCAAAGCATTTTAGTAGACAGTTGATGCATGATTTCCCTTTACAAAAACTTGTTGCACTTTCAGTCATCAGGGCTTTTGCTTAGCTCATCGACAGTACATCTGGCATTGATATCAGCATTTCATCCCATTCTCCCACTCAGGGAAGTTTGGTCTTTCGTGTTGTGATAGCAAGGGTCTTAAAAGGGCTTTATCTCCAACCTCTGGCTTGAGATGCTGTTCCTCTTCTTCTGTGGGACCTTAACACAGTTGTAGAAGCTTTAATGGGACCTCTCTTCAAGCCCTAGGCATCTTGCTCCTTTCTGTTCGTGTCAGCAGGCTGTGTTCCTGGTAGCAATTAACAGCTGCAAGGAGAGCCTGTGAATTGCAGGCTCTGGTAGAGCTTCCTCAAAACTTTGTCTGATGCGGTTTCTCAGTTTCATTTGAAACATGCAGTAAACTTACCTCTTTTTCTAAACTGCGTTCACCTCTGGAGGACCAGTCTCTTGATACAGATATAGGTGATGTCTAGGCTGCTTCTGGACCTGATTAAATTGTTCTGTGCTTCCTCTCACCTGTTTTGTCTTATGCAGGTCATATGGAGGGTCAAGTAGTCAGTGAAGAGACTGTGCCCGAATGGGTTACACCTTATGTCAAGTTTCACATTAAATAGCTTCAGCAGGTGTGAACTCATTCTATGAGAGTAAAAGCAACATCAGTAGCATTCCTCAGTGACGTCTCAATAGTGGACATTTGCATGGCAGTTTCATGGTTGTCTATACATATATTTCTGAACCATTACCACATCTTTGCAAGTTTTGGTAGGGTGATTCTTATTTAGGTAAATTTTGAGCCCTGCCACCTAGAATGGGTGTTGCTTGGGCACTTTAGTAGAATGTGTGTCTGCATCTACTTGAAGAAGCAATGGTTACATACAATAATTGATTCTTTGAGATGGGATGCAGACATGCATTCCCTGACCCATTGCCTCTTCTTTGGAGTCTGGTCTCTGGGAGTGTGATGTGAAGGAACTGAGAGGTTTTGGTATGGTGTCACCTCAGTAGTGGGAGGGAGGGAGGGCATCTGTGGCCATGATGTGCTAGTGTAACCTTTCTGCGGGTGCTATTGGGCACATTCTCAAGTGTGTGCATACTCAGTGCACTGGGAATGAAGGGAAATAGGTGTCTGCATTACATCTCAAAGAGCCACAGTTGCAGCAAATAACTTATGATTTTACAGATGATCAGCATGCGTTTTAGCAGCTCACTGTAGTCATAGATTCTGCATTATAATTGAAAGAGGATGCAGATCACAGAATTGGTGTTCCTCATACATAGTGTAAAAATTAAGCATACTGTAAACAGCTTGAGTTAATAGCAAAAAAGCAGTGCACTAAGCAAGGCGAGCCCCAGGGGAAAGGTCTGTAGTAGCAAGGGTGTGAGGCAAACCCCCAAGTTCAGCCCAGAGGTAAGAAACAGGAATAGCACAGGGAGATGCTTGCTGTCAGGTGCTACTTTTGCAGACATCTCTCCTACGCCTGAGCTGGAAGACGCTGACAGCAGAGTACTGCGCCCAGTGTATTGTTCAGAGTTATAAACACCTAAGATCTAGGTACCACCTCTATTCCTGATATTCATATCTTTGAGAGTCTGCTGTACTTATGGAGGGATAATTGATGGGTGTGTGTGAAGGAGAGTTGGAGTTGGTCTCTGTTTTCCTTTCAAATGGTGTTAGTGGGTTGGTGTGTGGATTTGGTTCCTTTTTAAAATCCCAGTCTACATTCTGCAGAAAAGAAGTCAGCTGGTAAAGAAGTTAAATGACTCAGACCACCAGTCCAGCACTTCACCCCTCATGGAAGGAACACCCACCATCAAATCCAAAAAGAAGCTGCTCCAAATCATTGACACAACCTTGCTCAAGTGCTACCTCCATGTGAGTTACCTGCCTAACCCACTGAGCCTATAAAAGTAAACTCTATCAGGAGTTTGGGGTGCAGAAAATTGGAGGATAGGTAAGGAGTAGTTTCATTTCAAGTTTTGATGTGAACTTCTGTCACTTCATGGAATAAAGTGCTATGTGAAAATTAATTTTATCTCATCTGACTATAAGCAGCAGATAACATCACAGAACTTGGCAAGTTTATTTGTTTACTTCCAAGGCTGTCTTTCCTTAAGGGGAGTATTCTGTTTTGAAGTACAGAGAAATGCATGTTGATTTGTAAGCATGCTTGTTTGTCATTGCCATGCTTAACTAGGTGGGGGGTGGGGTGGGAAGCAAGGAGTCCTGTGGCACTTAGATTTATTTATTGCATGAGCTTTCTTGGGAGAAAATCCCACTTCATCGGCTGCTTTGAAGATGGGGGATCTTACAGAATAGAATGAAAATAAATGCAAGAGAGTGTAAGACATGGGATCAGTTATCTGAGACCTTTACTTCTAAGATTTCTCAACAGCTGGCCTCCTCCATAGTGAGGAGAGAGGGGCTGGTATATGGGCCACTGGCTATCTGCGCTCTCATTGAACACCAAAGTTAAACTGCACGTAAAATGGACACAATAGAGAACTCCCTTTTAAAGGTTGAAATCCCACTTTTTGTGCCATAATAAGTATTTTCTCTCTTCTGGGTCTCCTCCCACTCCTGCCTTCTGGATTATAGTGTGGGACTCTGAGCTTGAGTGCACAGTTCATGAATTTGAAACTTCTGAATGTTCCTCTCTTGCTTGCAGACAAATGTAGCATTGGTAGCACCACTGCTACGTCTGGAGAATAATCACTGCCATATAGAAGAGAGTGAACATGTATTGAAAAAGGCACACAAGTACAGTGAGCTGATAATACTGTATGAGAAGAAAGGGCTTCATGAAAAAGGTAAATGTGGAAGGAAGGGGGGGAATAGAATGTACAGTTCTCCTGTACATCATAACCCATCTTTTGCTGACAGGTGTGTGTTTATCCATTCTTAAAGTAACAGTATATCCGAGTGGTCTACCCATCGTAGCAGTTTCTTGACTAAATCATTATTTGATTTAAGTATTTGCACCTATTATTTGCCTAGGATAAGTCTTTGTCAAGAACTACTTCTTTTAAAAAAGTTGATATGTAAAAATCCTTTTTTCTGGTTCTTCTCAGTAGGTAGGCAAATGGGGAGCGCTTTTTGTTGTCCTGCTCTCCCAGGAGCACAAGTTCTAAATGAATT
Organism: Podocnemis expansa; assembly: GCA_007922195.1. Lineage (NCBI taxonomy): Eukaryota > Metazoa > Chordata > Testudines > Podocnemididae > Podocnemis > Podocnemis expansa. Next base: position 86,831,635 of record ML681963.1, on the reverse strand, counting down.
CAGGAAGCTGCCTTTTAACTGTAAGGATAGTCCCCATGAAATTGTCTTCTTTCTTTTACTAAAAGCTCTGCAAGTGCTAGTGGATCAGTCGAAGAAAGCTAACTCACCTTTGAAAGGCCATGAAAGGACAGTGCAGTATCTACAACATTTGGGTGAGTGTGGACTGGGTAGATGGGGATGTTGCAAAGTGACCTTCCTTTGACTTGCCATGCCATTTACTCTTTTTGTGTGAATTTTCAGAAACTGCAGAAACGCTAGCTATCCCTAATTTTCTGTCATCTTCCAATTTGTGTATATAATTGCAAAATTACTAATTTTGCTTTAAACTACAAATTGCAGAAGCACACATTTTTGTATGTGTAACGTATAAAGTATGCATGTGCGCCCATCAGTCACTCAGCACCACTTGGATCAGACAAACAGCAAATGGTGCTGTGGCTACAGGGAACATTCTGCTCCATCACCTCTGTGGTGTGGGAATTATCTGATAGGAGGTGAACCCTGGTAATTTTTGAATGGGTTGAGGCACTGCTGGATTTTGGTAATGTGCTCTAGGTACCTGAAGGTGCCAGTGGGGTCTACGTAGTGCAGTTAGGGCACAACATGTAGCATAAAATTTGGGCAGTGAAATCAGCTCCCCAAATCCCCTGATGATTGCCATGGCTTGCTTTCTGACTCACCCTTACTATGTGGTCTATGGGAGAGAAGCAAGAGGGACAGCAATAGCCAGTGAAGTAGGAAGAGAGGCAATATAACAGGGGATCATCTTGGGACAGAAGTCCAGGCCAAGGCAGTGTAGGGGAGCAGCTTTATTAGGACCAATTCTCCCCTTCTCCCTGTTTGAAGAAGGGACACAACTGGGTGGTACAGCCCTTGGCTATAGATGGGAGTGGAGGGGGAAGGCCCTGTTTCTTGGATGGCGGTGGGAGAAAGCGGTGGTGCCTATGCAAAGGCAAGAACCCCATACATGTGTGGATGCCTGTGGGGGGGTCCTGCAGGAAGATTCTAGTGGCATGCCAGAGGATTGTGCCATGAGGGGCAGTGGGCATTATTGGATTTTGTTTTGTTTTTCTGTGTCTCAGTAACTTGCCCTGAAGTTTGCCAGCCACCACTGTTAATCAAAATGGCTGATGTGGGTGATTAAAAATGAGTGAGGCAGTGGCCAGTATCATGGCCTGACATGGTCATGGCTATTGATGTCTACTGTTACTAAATGTCACTGCAATTTGTATTACTATTCTTACTCCGATATGCACAGAAGTGCTTCTAAAATGCACCACATGTGTTGAGTTGCTACCTTAGACTCCCCTCTGTATTTGGCTTTCCTGAATTTGGCACTGGTCCAGCAACTTCCTTGATTCCTCTCTAACTTTTGGATAAACATCCCTAAGACTCTGAGCAAGGTTGGCATCTCTGACTAGGTCAGAGTCATTATGAACATCTAGTCCAGGGATCTCAAACTCAAATCACTATGAGGGCCGCATGAAGACTAGTATGTTAGCCTGAGGGCCACACCACTGAAACCGTTTCATACAACAATATTGCAAATGTCGGTAAATGTAGTGGTGGTGTGGGCTGCAGGAAGTAGCTTTAGGGGCCACATATTTGAGACCCTGATCTAGGCTAATTTTGTTTGTAGCACAGGTCATAAGATTCTGTGAAATAATTCCTGTTTAAAGTAGACAGCATCTTTCAGGAAAAAATCCAATCTTGATTTTAAAAATTTCCTCTGATGGGGAATCCACCACAACCTTGGCAAGTTGTCCAGTTTTTTGCTCAGTTTTTTAAAACAAGCATCTTGTTTGTTTAAATTTGTGGTGCTGCATCAGTTTCCAGCCATTGGATCTTGTTTGTTACCTTTGTCTGCTGGACTGAAGAGCCCTCTGTTACCTTCGTTTTCTTCACCTTGTACGTACTTATGGAAAATGATCGTCACCTCATAGCGCTGTTTGATAAAATAGATTAAGCCCTTTTTTTCAGTTGTAAGACGTGTTTGTCAATCCTTTACTTCCTTTTTTTTTTTTTTTTTTTTTTTTTTGCGGCTTTTCTTTTGAAATCTCTTCAGTTTCTCAACATCTTTATTGATTATGGATGTTCAAACTGGACACATAATGGTAATACCAGTACTGAAGACAGGGGTGATACAAATCTTCTGTTCCAACTTGATTTTTTTCCTCTCTTATGCAACCAAAAATTGCATTAACCCTTTTGCTCATGGCTTGCACTTGGTCTCTATCTTATCTGCCACAATTAATCATCATGACACTCCCACCCCCGCACTCTCTTGGAGTCATTCCCTCTATAAAGAGGGCTGCATTCTTAGCTCATTGATGTGTAACTTTACATCTGGCCATATTGAAAAGCATATTGTTTACTCGAACTGGGTTTACCAAGCAATCCAGATCATTTGAACAAGTCCTCTTCATTATTTATCATCACTCCCTCCCATGATTATTTTTTAGTCATTTGCAAATTATCATTAGTAATTGTGTTCTTCCAAGTTATTTATTAAAATGTTACATACTACAGGGCAGAGAACCAGTCTCTGGAGAACCACATTAGAAGCACACCAGCTCAATGGTAGAAATTGATTAATAATCAGAAACACAAGCTACTCTTTATTATCCAAGCTCTTAGTGTTGATGGGTACACAATTACAGAATTTTCTAGTGCCTGGATTAATTTTGTTCATAGTGTCTTGATTTTGTTTTAAATGAATATAATCATCTCCATTTTTGTTAGTTTAACATCCTCCTGGCTAGCCTAGCTAGTTTGTACCCTAGAAGACATAGTTGCTCTCCTTCTTTGGAGAAGGAGGTCATCCAAACTTCAGTTTCCTCTTCTTATAAAAGGTAGGTCAATGTTCCACAAAAACTAAACTCTTTGCCTTGTTATCGGTAATCTAGTCAGTTGTTCAGTTCCTGAACTTTGTCGTCTTTCACAGTACCCCTGTTGTCTCTCCAATAGTTGACTTATTCTAACAGGGACATTGGTGTGGTAAAAATCATATTTTTAAAAAGTAAATAGTTATTACACATGACAAATAAGATTTTTAGAGCAGCGGTTCTCAACCACTGTGTTGGGACACATTACTCTGTCACCACACAATGATAAGTGTGTTGGGGAAAGTTGGCAGCTCCCTGCCAGAGCTGGAGTATGGCAGCAGCTTACCAGTACCAGGGGACTAATTCAGTGGCAGGCACTGGATTTGGCAGCAGGGAGGGTTTTTTCAGTGGCAGTGGGAGTAGATTTGGCCAGGAGGTTGGGAGCTGGTATGTCCTTTAGGTAGCGCACAGTGCCAAATGTGTCATGACCAGCAAAAGGTCAAGAAGTCCTGCTTCAGAATATTCCAGAAAGCTCAAAAGCTTGGCCGTTCATGTTGATCTCATTGTGTAATGGAGAAAACCAATGACACACTAGACTATTTCACTTTCAGATTCTCTTTCCCTAGTTATAGTGCTGCAGTGTGCGTTTTGCAAACACACTTGGTCAAACTATAAAAAATGTTTTCAGTGGAGTTTTACAGAACTTAAGCCAAATAAAAGTGTTTAAAACTTTTTTTAGAACAGTTTTTCAGACAAATTTATTCTGAAATTATCCCTTTAAAGGACAGTAGTTCAAAATCTATTCAGTTAAAACCGTTTCAAAAGGAGAGCAGGTTATCTGTTACCCTTGCAATTGAGGTTTCCATCCAGTATTATTGGTGATGTGACTTTTTAAAATATTTTTTATAAAAATATTAGCCTGTTGCTATGAAACCCACTAGTATTGCAAAGGAGGAAGTTTATTATGCAAGGTATTATATGATGAAAATGTGTGCACAAAGTCAATTAGAAAATAGGGGTGCTTTTTCTTTTCCCATTATAGTAAAATTATGTGGTATGAATAAAATGAGACCTTCAGAAAGTGATTAAGTTGACTGTGTCTACATGATTTTTACTTTTTTTAAAAGTCTAATGGTGCCTTGGTATTTGGCTGACTTGATTTCAAGCAGGAAGTAGGTTCACTCAACAGCAAACTGGGGCCGTAGCACAGATTTTTCATCTCATTTCTTTAATTCAAACTCTTTCTTAAATGATGAAACTAGCAGTTCTCATTGTGACAGTACTTCACTCTGTAAACACTGCAGATGCAGGAGGTGGTAACAGCGGCCAGGTCTACACTGACTGTGGAATTCAGTGGCGGTCACAGAGGGTAACACAAGTTGTGTAAAATAACGTGTGTCTCCCTTCAACTTCCTAACGCCTACTTACAGCAGTGTCTCTATTGCGCTGAGTCGGAGTCCTCTCTTAGATTGAGTGCTACTCTTCTTGAGGGGGTGAACTTATTGAGTTGACTTCTGGATCGATTGAGCAAGTCTTCACTGACTACTCAGTTGAACCAGAAAGACCACACTGACGTTAGTGAATTTGCTGCGTCAATGTAGACCTGCCCTCAGATAGTGTGAGTGTTAATATTTTGGTTCTTGTTCCAGGCACGGAAAACTTGCACTTGGTGTTCCTCTATTCCACTTGGGTGCTCAGAGACTTTCCTGAAGATGGGTTGAAGGTAAGAGTTGCTACAGGAGATGTCTTGCATCTGGCTGTTGATGTCATTAATAGAGCAGCAGTTGCTTGTCATTGTCCTGAGAAATCTGGATAGTGATGGGAGTCTAATAACTACTGTTGATCTCCAGTGCAATGTCTAGTTTTTTCATTTTTATTCAGTGAAGAAAATATAGAACCTTATCTGTCTGGTAATGGAGGGTGTGTCTCCTTGTATAGCCTTTGCTTCAAAATGAGGCTGAGGGAATAATTTCACTCCATGTAGAGCTTCTTCCACTCTACTCCTCACTCATTAGGCCTCAACTGGAGTACTGTACCCAGTTCTGGATGCCTCATTTCAGGCAAGATGTAGAGGAACTGGAGAAGGTCCAGAGAGGAGAACAAGAGTGATTAAAGGTCTGGAACACTTGAATTGTGAGCGACGATTGAAAGAGCTGGGTTTGTTTAGTCTGGAAAAGAGGAGCCTGAAAGGGGACATACCGTATATCATTGCATAGAAGCCGAGAATTTTGTGCCTCAAAATTGGCTTCAGAACAGAGACTCGACTGATACGTGGGAGAATACTGTAGATAGGCCCAGCCTAGCAGTTTCACTGACCATGTGGCAGGCCGGAGGCCTGGTGTCGCTGGGCAGCCATCTTGGGCAGTCAGCCTGGGCTGGGGCTGGAGTAAGGAGGGGACCCTGGCGTCTGGAGCATCCAAGTAAGGGTGCCCTGGGGGGGGGGTAGTCAGCCTGGACATTGAGGGATGGATTCAGGCAGGCCAGGGAAGCGGCAGCAGGGACTGGTGGTTGGAGAGGGGGTTGGGGAGTCTGGGGAAAGTGATGGGAGGGCCTGGGTGTTGAGGGGTTCAGGGAAGGGGTGGCAGGGCAGGGCATTGGGGGGGGGCTTGGGGAGTCTGGGGAAAGTGGCAGGAGGGCCCGGGGATTTGGGGGAGGGGTGCCTGGGATGCCGAGAAGAGCAGCAGAAAGGGGGGGGTGATGGGGAAAGAGGTGGAAAGCATGTTGGGGAACTGAGAAGCAACCAGGGGGCAGCAGTGAGGAAAGGGCAGAGTGTGGGGGGGGGCAGCAGGAGGAGCAGGGGAGCAGCAGTGAGGAATGAACAGAGCAGAGGGCAGGGGAAAAGCAGCAGGAGAGATTTGGAGGTTAGGGAAGCTGTTGGGAACTCCAGGGGAAGCCAGCAGCACTGGGTGGCGGGGTTAGAGGCCAAGGCCAAAAGGCGACCTCAGCTTATACAAGGGTCACTCATTTTTGCTCCTTTTATTGGGCTCAGATGGGGGGGGGGTGGCTTATACCTGAGTATATACGATACACTTTTCCAATACCTGAAAGTTTGTCACAAGGAGAAGGGAGGAACAATTGTTCTCCTTAACCTCCAATGATAGGACAAGAAGCAATGGGGTAAAATTACAGCAAGGGAGATTTAGGTTGGACATTAGGAGAAAATTCACTTTCAGGGTGATTAACCAGTGGAATAAGTTGTTTAGGCAGGTTGTGGAATCTCCATCAGTGGAAGTGTTTAAGAGCAGGTTAGAGAAGCACCTGTCAGGAATGGTTAAAGAGGGTACTTGGTCCTGCTGTGAGTGCAGGGGACTGGACTTGATAACCTCTTACAGTCCCTTCCAGTTTCTGTGATTCTCATCACTCAGGTCTGCCTGCATAGAGGACTTTTGCTGAAAACAGCAGTAAGAGTCCAGTGTAATGTTAGTATTGATGTTCTGTATGATTGCCTATAGTTTCATAAAGTGTGTTTAAATGTAAAACATAACTTAGTATCCTGTCTTTCTTTCCTCCTTTGCTGCAGCCTCTGATGGTAGAATGCAGATTTAAGTGGGCACTTTATAATAGGCTTTTTAGTATGTGATACATTGGGTAGCAATGAGCAATTAGTGTTCCAGCTTATTCCAGAGATGAGGCAATCTTAAGTGCATTAATTTGCTCTCATTTTTCAGAGAGTTTCTATGTTTATTTTGAGGCCTTGTTTGTTCCTTTATCTCTGACTTCTATGCCTCAGAAAAATGAGACTCACTGCATGTGTAATTTGCATAGAAATTTTGTTTTGCAGATATTTACAGAAGACCTTCCTGAAGTAGAATTGCTGCCACGAGACAAAGTGCTGAACTTCTTGGTAGAAAATTTTAAAAGCCTGGCTATTCCTTACCTGGTAAGTACTTAAATTAACAGCACTGTTTTCAATACAACGCGTGTTTATCAAGCCTCTGCTCTCGAGTGTTAAAATGTGAAATCTTTATAAGAATACTTACTTCAGGCTGCGGTGAAATAAAATATACATTTGTTAGGAGGTAGAAGCTGAGTGGGACTTAGGAATGCAAAAATGGCTCCTAAGTGTTTGTTCAGTGGAGGAAAGTGTGGAACTATTGGTGATAGAATGTGCTGAATCACTTTCTGAAGGAAGAGGAAACATTTTTTGATGAACTGTTGAACAGCGTGTTTATGTTCACAGGAACACATTATCTATGTCTGGGAGGAGACTGGCTCAGAATTCCACAATTGTCTGATCCAGCTGTACTGTGAGAAGGTGCAGGGATTAATGAAGGACTATCTCAGCTCTTTCCCCGAAGGTACTTCTAACCATTCTCTCCTTCACTTTGCAACTGGCAATGCCATAGAAAAGGGGGTTGGGGGTGGGTTGCAGATCACAGTATTAGAGCATTCTTAGGGTTTTGTCTTGTCTGTAGTGTGTAGTCAATCTAAATTAAGTTATATAAGCAAGGTAACTTGCTTTAACATATCTTAGGTGGTTGTTGGTGTTCACACAATGCTGTGTTGATGGGAGGCATTCTTGCATCAATATAGCTTCTGCCTCTTATTTAGGTGGATTATAGACATTTATGGGAGAGCACTTTCTCATTGACTAAGTGGGTCATCAGATCTGCTAAACTGATGTTGCTGTATTGATGGTAGTGGCACCAGTTTTAGCTCAGTAGTGAAGACAAGCTGTTAGAAGTCTCTTAGAAATGTAGGTTTGGAACAGACTTCAGCTGGTCGTCTGGTTTGTCCCCCATGCTGAGGCAGCAGCAAATATACCTAGACCATCCCTGGTAGGTGTTTACCTAACCTCCTCTTAAAGATCTCTAAAGATGAAGATTCCACAGTCTCTTTTGGAGGCCTGTTTTAGTGCTTAACTTTTCATAGCTAAATTCTAATGTTTAACTTAAATCTCCCTTACCCCAGATCACACTCATTGCTTTTTGTATTGCCTTCAGTGGACATGAAGAACAGTCATTGCCATCCTCTTTATAGCAGAGTTTAACGTACTTGAAGACTTTTATCAAGCTTTCCCTCAGTCTGCGCAGTTTTTTTTAAGCTTTCCTCATAAGTCAGGTTTTGTTTTTTTTTTAAACTTTTCGTGGTCTCTCTTTCTTCCCTCTGGACTATTTCCAATTTATCCAATTATTCTTAGTGTGGAACCAATTCTCCAGTTAATCTAGGTCCTTTTGAATTCTAATCTTGTCCTCCAAAATGCTTTAAATCCCTCCTATCTCTGTGTCATCCACAGATTTTATAAGTATACTGTCCTCCATTATTCATGTTGTTAATGATTTTAAATTAAATTATAGGTTCTCTTTCTTATTACACACCCTAGGGAAGAGAGCACAGCATGCTTCTAATGATAGATGGAGAGACTAGAATACTTTATGTGGAGTTTATTGATTTGTGTGTGAAGGAAATTCTAGGTTAGGTAACGAGACTTTTTTCATGGTTATGTGAAGTTGTGAGACTATCCTTTTCCTGAATTCTGGGATTTGGGAAAGAGAGACTTTCAGGTTTCATTACAAATCCTATTTGCTTCATTATCAAGTGCTTCAAAAAATGAGACCATAGTCTTCAATCTTAGTCATTTGTCTTTTGCTGCACATGGTTACCAATGCATGGGGCACTGAAAACAAAATTTAACTTGTTGTGAAATAAAATGCTATGATGTCTGCCTGTTCCTTGATGTTACTGTATAAAAGCCCATATGACACTAACTCTGACAGTTTTCTCCCCCCTACAGGTAAAATTCCAGTACCTGCTGGAGAGGAGGAAGGGCAGCTGGGGGAGTATCGGAGAAAGCTGCTCTCCTTTCTTGAGATTTCTAGCTGCTATGAACCTAGTCGGCTAATCAGTGATTTCCCCTTTGATGGTGAGTGCAAGTCACACTCTAGCTTCCTTTAGCCTGAGTCTTATTAAATTTCATGTTGCATGGTAACATCTTTCTGTGCTCTCCTTCCTCTTTATGGTAACTAGAAATGAGAGAGAATGGTTAGGTCAGTAGTTGCCAACCATTGTTGCATGTGCTTGTGCTGGCCATTGAGGCTTTGTAACAGGTCTCTGTACCAAAGTCTGTGGTGGGCTAGGGCGAACTCCTACGCTGACATGGGCATCAGTTTGATCTTTGCAGATCAATTGAGTGGTTAGTGAAGACCCACTCAATCAATCTGGCCTTACGACCACTCCTTCAAGAAGAGTAGCACCGAGTCAATGGGAGGGCATTTCCTATCCATTCAGTGCAGTGGAGATGCCCCAGTGAGTAGATGTTAGGAAGTCTAAGGGAGATATGCAAGTTATTTTACATAGTTTGCATATCTCCTTTCAACTGCTGCCAAAATCCTGGCCCAAGATGAGCTACTGCCTGACTTCTTTTATATGTATACTGTAACCTGTAGGTGAGCTTGGGTTGCTCCAGACCAGCATTCACTTTTGACACATCCTAAGCTTGTTGCTAAGCATGCCAAGGGCATTCAATTTGAAAAAAGGCAGTGGGGGGCACTGGCAGATATAATTCTGGAAACTAGGTAAGTGATACCATTTAAAATGGTTAAACATCACTGTTGGGTGATCTAGTAAATAGTCTCTGACCTTGTGTTCATTCCTTGATGCATATTTTTCTCCTGCTTTTCACTCCTGTTCACATCTCATCTAGTTTCTTGATCTGCCCTTCAGTGGGGCTTGAGTGTTCCTGTTTCTGTGGCAGGCACTAATTGCGCTTCTATGATGTTTCCTTCCAGGCCTCCTGGAAGAACGTGCCTTGCTATTGGGTCGTATGGGGAAGCATGAACAAGCCCTCATTATTTATGTCCACGTTCTGAAGGATACTAAAATGGCTGAAATGTGAGCCTTTCCCTTAATGTCCATTCTTTGCAAGTTTTTTTAATAGCTCCTCTCCAACCATTCCTTATTCATGTCTGTGTGGGTGGGGCATAGTTGTTAAATGATCTGTGGGCATTTAGAAGACGATAGACTTAACTTTTTTGTATTCTCATACCTGCCACACTTTTTTTGGTTAGGGTTCTCCCTGTGCATCTTTTGATCACAATTAACGTCCCAAGTTTTTTGGGGGTTTGGCTTTCTCATGTGGTGCCCCAAACAGTTGCGTGTATCTTTAACTGGGTTCCCAATCAGTCTTGACTAGCAGACCAGTCACTGACAGGGTCTTCCATTTTGTTTTCATGCTGTGTCATGTAAGTCCTTGTTGTCAGTCCCTTAACTCGTTTCCTAAGGTCACTTGTTGCTTTCCCTTTGAGCTATGAACAGCCCTCATTAGGCTGTAGACATACAGACCTACCACAATATTCTTCCTCATTTAGGAGGAAGCAAGTTAGCAAGGAGATTGTTTTTCATTAGCAGTCGGTGGTTAAACAGCAGCATATTTGTTACGGTGGAGTCTGTGAAGCACCATTGTACTAGATCTTGTCAAACACAGGTTAGAGAAGAGTTTCTGCTCTGAAGAACATTCTATCTAAATAGCCTAGACAGGCACAGGCTGTAGGAAAGGGTATAACGGGAAGCAGAATGAAGACTGTTGTGGTGGCAGATGTCATGTTAGTGCCATGTTTTGTGGTGGCAGGCAGGGGAGGGGTTGGTTTGTAGCAGCCAGAGGTAGATTAGTGGCCTTCCCCACTGGTGGAGGAGCCCCCCCCCCAGCCTAGGGTGCTGTCTCTTGCAGGCAGGTCAGCACTGGTGGGGACCCTAGGGCCAGAGGTTGGCCCTGGTCCCACTGGTCAGCCCACCACGGTGGCAGGGCTCACTGGCGCACATGGTGCGGGCCAAAGGCTGTGCCAGAGCCTATACTGCATGCCAGCTGGCCCAACCCTTGGAGTGGAACGGCCAGTCGTGCCTGGCCCAGGGGCGAGGCGGGAGAGTGGAGCTTGACCTCTGGCCCACGGCAGTGCTGCTTCTCCAGCAGGGGAGAGTGGTCCTCTGGGCACAGGCTGCATAGGCTCGTGTGGTAGTCTGCCCCGGGAGGGATGGGAAGGTAAATTCTGTGTAAAGAAAAGGGAAGGAAATGAGGTGGCAGGTCGGGGAAGGAGAGGCTAAGATACAGATATGGAGTGAACTTGAGGCTAAGAGACTGGGGATGTGGAAGGACTTGAGCAAACAGGCAATGAGTACAGGGCAGACAATGTCCAGGCAACACTGTAGAAAGGTCTCTGCATGGCAGATGGTCCTTGCTTTGAGCTCTGCTCCTGTGAAGTGGAGTTGCTTGCTAGTTCCTCTTCGGTTTTTTACCAGGGTCTCATGGTAAGGAGAGGTCCCTGTTTGAGTCCAGGTGATGCTGTGGAAGGGTGTTGCCCAGCTGGAGCGTTTTACCCTATCTTCCATCCTTGTGCAGTTGTTTTGCTTTGGCTGCTTCTGCAGCTGCTTGGACTAGCTGGAGTCTGTGGCTGTTTCCTCTCATTTTTTTGAAAGATTCAAAGCATTTGGATGAAAATGCAATTAACCGTCATCTAGATATTGGCAGCAGTGCTTCAGAGGGTTTCTTTGTAGCTAGATGTGGGGTCTTTTAAACCTAACTTTTTGTATATCCCTTCAGGTAACACCTCTTGGAAGGAGTTCATGCTGTGTGCTGTAATCAGGCACATCTTTTTTGTATTTTAAATTACCACCATTCATTGGCCTGTTATCCAAAGATATAGCCCCTTATTTCCTTGGATGCATTGGTAGTCAGCCTAACACAAGTTTCTCAGATTTTTATTTTTTGTTTATTCTCCAGGACTAAATTAATGGTATATTTAAAATTTAAATATCTTAGACTGAGACAAGTGTTTTTAAAAAGCCTAAAATCTCCCCTTTTCACCAGCGTTGCATAGTGCAGAATGAAAAGTGTCTCTTGTAAATGCTCTGGTCTAGTTAAGTACTGGAGATGCAGTTATTTCTTCTATACTGCTGAGGCTGTAATCTCTGGATTTCTTGGCTTGCGAGACAGTTTCCACATTTCATTCATTTTAATTCTTTATAGGTATTGCCATAAACACTATGACAGAAACAAAGATGGCAACAAAGATGTGAGTAGCTTTAATTTTCTTGCTCTTGATTGGAGTGATGTCTTAACTATTGTCTCCATATTTAGCCAATTTAAAATAGACCTATGTTGTGCAAATTTGTTCAGAGCTGCTGAAGGAGGCAGGGTCCTCTCTTCCATCTCCCAGTATTGAGGAACTTGTGTTACATTTTGTCACAGCTTCTTTCCTGTTTGGAATGTTACTGGATTGTTGGAAATAGTGGAACTTTTCACTGGCCAACAATTCTGTTTTTACAAGTAGGAATAGAATCCAGTTCTATCCCTTTTGGCTGCATTGTTACTGCAAAAAGGAGTAAAAAGCACCAAAACTTGCTTTAGTGACTAAAGACAACAGATGAGTCTGAATACATGGGGCCGGGCTATAGAGAAAGGAGATGCAACTTTTCATGGCTATTTCTAAAACTTGTATGCTGAAGGCGTGAAAATTATGCATGAAGTTGTTCAGGAGACAAGCCACTGAAGACTAATAGATATTTCAGCCCGTTCCAAAATCCCTACTTGCCAGCGCCTGCGTGTATTATAGTATTAGCCTAGGTGTGGTTAGAGTTCAGTGACCCCTATTTGATATACCTCAGTCTTCATTGTTTTGTGTGAAACAGGTGTATCTGTCTCTGCTCCGGATGTACCTATCCCCACCTAGTGTTCATTGCCTGGGGCCAATCAAAATGGAACTGTTGGAGCCGCAAGCCAATCCCCAGGCTGCCCTGCAGGTCTTAGAATTGCACCACAGCAAATTAGATACTACTAAGGTAAGAGTGCTTCCTTTTTTAGGTGGTGATAAGGGTAGTTGCTGTATCTGGAATGAAAGTGAACACCACAGGAGTTAAGGGTGGGCTTTGGGAGCAGATCTTAAAAGAAAGATAGATAAAAATGAATATCTCAATCCTATTTCTTCTTGGTTTTCATGCCATTCCCCATGGTCTTTCTTATGACTTGTCCTTTTCTATCCTAGGCTATAAACCTGCTCCCAGCAAATACTCAAATTAGTGAGATTCGAATCTTCCTAGAAAAGGTCCTTGAAGAAAACGCCCAGAAGAAGCGATTCAACCAAGTACTCAAGAATCTTCTCCATGCAGAATTTTTGAGGGTATGTACCCATCTCTTTCATCCTTGCATATCAGGATGAATTTTCGAAAGTTCTGTGAAGTGGAAGGACTGTTGTAAATTTGAGCTCTTTCCTATGGTATAGGAAGTTTGTCCTCTAGATGGTATTGTAATGTAGTCAGAATTACTAAATGCACACTAATCAGCACATAACTCATGCAGATCGAGACAGTGGAAATTAAAAGTAGTTAAAAATGCTATCCTTCTTTCTGTTAAGTCTAGAAAGATGGCTAAAATATAGCATTCCACTGCTTACCAAGTTTCCATTCTCCTATAGGTTCAGGAGGAGCGGATTTTGCATCAGCAGGTGAAGTGTATCATTACAGAGGAGAAAGTGTGCACTGTGTGTAGAAAGAAGATAGGAAATAGGTGAGTAATAAAGAGCATTCCTCCAACAGAGGCTTGTGATACAGAAACAAATATTTAGTGTGGTTAATTCTTGCAGCAAAGTCAAGATATGTAAATCCAGGAGCATATAACTGAGGGAGAACTTACAGCAGTGCTGGCAATTGCATTTATGGCATAGTGACTGGGGAAAAAAAAAAGTAAAACCTCTTGCTTCCTTTAACAAAAAATACTGTTTGCAAAAAATATCTTTTCTTGGGTGTTCATGTCTCCAGTGCACACATAACAAAGCAGTTTCAGATTTCATGAGGCTTTTCTTCTAAGATTGAAGGAGTAAATTGTTAGTATGCTGACATCACCTGACATATTGACTGCAGAATTCTGTGCAGGGTGACAGATAATCAAAAAAATTGTTTTCCATCTGGGAATCTGAAAGCTTTTCATGAACAGTTGGGTCCACGTGCAGTGGCCCTCACTGGGGTTGCACATTGCTTCTTTATATAATTTTTAATAGGCTCTTTCAGCTTTTAAAGTATTATGTATATAATATAAAGGCTTTGTAAATCTGAAGCCTTAGGGTGAGGCAATGGCTACTTTTTCCTGAAATCAGTCTGCTCCTTGTGTGCTAATGATATTAATGCATACCAGTAGCAGCAGTGATTTTATTGGTGTCAAGACTTGCAGTAACTTCCTTCTCCTCCCATCACTTCTATCCAGGGAGTTTTCAGGAGGAAATCATAGGTTCGTATGACGTGGAGCAGAGGGCTAGATGTCGTCTTCCATTCTTCTGTTCGATGCTTCAGCTCCAAAATAAATCTTGTGTCACCTAATAATCTTTAGTTGTTGTTACTGCTGGTGTGAATAAACCCCTCTTCTAAGACATGAATGACATTTAGCGTGTGGTGGAGAACAGGGGTCTTTGCCTGTTGCTGTAATGAGCCAAGTTAGCTCTCTCTGAGAGCACCGAATTCTGATGTGCATTGATCCAGTTTTCCCTGTGGAGTACAGTGTTCTTGAAGTCCTAGAAGAAGTCCAGATTAGTCTGTATTGTGAACTTTATTTTGGTGAAGTTGGATCATACCAGATTCAGAAAAGTGATTGTTAAAATGGTATTGTGCTGTTCCTTGTTTGTATAGCAGCTACTTTCCATGCAGACTTCTGTGGCGAAGTAGTGTTTTTGAGTTGCACTTATGCAGAGGCCAGCTCTTTGCCTGGGATATCTCCAATAAAACTGATTGTGTAATTGAAACTTAGACAGGAATTCTTTTCACGGAAAAGGGGCAGTCTTGTGTAATCGCTTTTCTGGCCATAACAAAAATCAAGCTTGTATAGTAAAGAGGGAGAACTGGATATTGATTTGTACTGACGCTTGATCTCATGTGCTGTTCCGTTTCTTCACAGTGCATTTGCCCGATACCCTAATGCAGTAGTTGTGCACTACTTTTGCTCCAAAGAAGTTAGTACGGCAGACACCTGAAACATGTTACTGTGCACTAGATGGACTGCACTAGCCATGTGAAATACGGAAGTGAAGACTTGTTTCAGCAAAGTTGATGCCTCTGGAGTTTTCTGAGGCTTGTTGCTGGGGACATCTTACAAATGGCTTGTATGCAGCATCTCTCTGAACTGACTACAGCTACAGCCTGGCAGTGGACTGGCTTATGAGAAGACTGACCTTTTTAACTGTTACATTGCTAGCAACTGTATCATACCTCTTAACGCTGCCATATGAGGAAGAATGGAAATGGACCGGCAGTGAGCTTCTGTTGTGCTCCAAGCCATGCAGGCTACTTTTCAAACACTTCTGTGGTTTTTACCAGTGACGGTGTGTTTTTAAATTAAAAATTTTCTGCTGTTGAGAACTATTTGATCTGGCCTTGATTGTGGCTTGCGGTAATACTCCTCGGAAAAGAAAATCCGTGAAATCACTGGAGCTGTATTAACATAGCACTGAGACCTACTTTAATTTACCAAAGGGGTATGGAGGCTCTTGTGCTAGATACTTGAATAACTGTATCTGACTTCACCTTTTTTTCAGTATTGGGAATAACCAGATTTTGAACACAGGAGTTTTATTTGATGCTTTAAGGGCTTGTCACCTCACCTGACGTACAGAACTTTCACTGGAGTTAGTCACACATGATCGGCTTTGCTGGCAAGCATTTATTTTTTCCTTTTTGGCTTTTGTTTGTCAGAGGCATGTAAATATGAATTAACTAACATGCTGTTTGCACTGTGTACAGTTACTCCCAGCACGAGTGGAAGTTTTGAGACTCAGCAGTGGTGATCTGAAGAAGGGAAGCTCACACTTTGACATGTACCAAAAAGAACACTCCTAAACGTAATACTTTGGGCAGGGCCTGAAATAGAACTGTTTCTAGAGATCACTTGAGACCCCTGTATATGTAAATAGTTCTTCAGTCTCTAGTTCACCCTCCAGCATCTATGGATCATATAGTCTGCATTTCAGTGTCAATATTTGAGTGCTTTTGATAGTCTCCCTTCTACTGAAATTTTTAATTTGGCCTGAGCGTTCTAAATGGACACACACAACTGGATGCAGTATATTTCTTTATAGCCTGTGATATTTTTGTTCGTTTATTTTTCCATGAACTTTATAGCAAAGTTGATTAAAGGATACTTGCATGTTCACATACTGTACAAAGCTTCTGGGCAGCAGTAGCACATGGTGCAGATTAATTGAATGTTGTAATATTGCAGTTTAGCCATACTTTCATAATTAAGTATTGAATGACATAGAGCATGACTGACGCACAATTACCATGCACACTTTCATTTAAAATCTGTCATACTCCCAAAATAAGGAGCTGAGAAAATAAAAATCTAAAAGAAAAGTCTCTGCCCACAGTGTAATTGAATTTCATTAACTTGTTTATTTAGCCTTTTAACATTTTTAGCAACAGGTCTTCTGTAGGAGATCAGTGATCCTACCTCTCCTTCACTACCTGTGGCAGAGTCTGCAAATACCATACTCCTGGTTATAGAGCCTACTACTTACCACACCTGGGTCTTGCTTCTGGGTCATGGCTGCTGTTCCTTAGAAGTCTTGGGCAACACAGATGCTGATTTCTTTTTGTAGAGTTTAAAGGGAGTTCCTGTGCTGAAATGGAGATACTTTTTTAGCTTTATGTTTGAACAAGAGAACCTAAAACTTGCTTGTATTCAGTTTGCACATATTCTGTAGTGTTTCTAAGCTACTTCAAATACAAGAGAAAGATGTCTTTGGGAGCTGTGTTTACAGAGCAGTGATTGTGAAAGAAAGGTATCTTATCTAGGCCCTACAGTGTGGTTTTTTGTTTTTTTTTTTGTATACAGAAGTCAAGATCTTTCTGAAATTTGTAAGGGGATACTCTGAATTCCCTATCTGCTGTCTGTAAATCTGCACACTCTGTTGGGTTCTATAGCATACTCTTCTTTCACTGTGATGCTTATGTGCTTCTGTTCAGCTTTTCTGCATACCTTTTGCAGAGATGTGGTTTGTGCTGCAATTCGGCTGTCTGTTCTCATGCCATGGTTCTGGATTTACTAACCATGTGGAAGTTTTTTGTTTAAAGCAATATATTGTAATAAATATTGTGAACTGGTATATTCTTCATTTATTGTGTGGATGATAGTAACTGGCTGAGCTACTCTGGATTTATAGATGATTTTTCCCTTTATTACTATAAGGGTCAGTAGTGTAATGCTGGGGTTCCAAATATGACTCCTAGGTGTTTGCTGTTAGCTTTCAGGCATCATGTCATATTACTGAAAATAATACAAGTGGCACCATCCTATTATTAAAAAGTTGGGGCAAAGCTTCTCTATCTGTATTGGTTCCTGAACTTGAGCAACACCTGGACTAGAGCTATGGGACTCTGCTATATACTTGAATGCTTTAAAGCTCATATTTTCTATTCCTTGTTTCTGAATGATGCTTTGAAAGTTATTCCCATTCAAGAAGGATTTACTAATGTCAGACGTTCATAACTTCATTATTTAGTGCTTTTTCCTCTGAGCAAGACTTTTATTTTTGGCTCTTGCTGACTTCTGCAAAACAGTTTGGGAACACTGGATCCGTAGGTTTACAGCTCTTATTTCCCAAGGAGCCTCAAGAAATATGTGGCAGAGTCAGAACTAGATAGAACCCAGATCTTCTGACTGCCCCAGTGCCTTAACTCTTCTTTCCTTCTCTGCCTTAGTACTGATTTCATTAATGCTGTTTTTACATGAAATAGACAATATTTCTGTGGTCTAATGCTTTGTAGGTAAATATCTGTCAAGACCTTGGAGGAGAGAGACATCTCTACCTTGTCAGCAAATGTAAAAGAATGTACTCTGAAAGAATCTTCTCTGTCTCTGCATTTTTATATAGTGCCTTGGTACTTAAACTTGACAGTGTCCTTTTGTAATCTTACTGTTTGATGTAACTGTTTACATAGATTCCACTCTTTGGTGCCCATGCGTCCCAGGCACCTGAGATTGTATTCTTTTGTTCCATAATGTCCATTGCGGCCACACCTGTACACTAAATGCATTCGTGTACCACCACCTAAGAGTTGAATGGGGCTGGATGCCCATCAAATTATATATAAAAATTCATATACATAAATAAGTTCTTGGTTAACCAGACCCCTCTTAGAATCATGGTAGAAGATAAGTAGCTGGGGCTTAAGACTTATGGGCTTATGTAGTTTGATGCCCATTAATCACTGGTGGTCCACATTCTTACCTTATCTTGGAGACTAGCCCAGAGAGATGTTCTTCCTGTTGCTTTCTCTTTAGGCGTACCAGAGAGCAAGGGAGTTGAAGCTGAAACTTTTCCTTCTGCAAATCTTCTAAGCCTGGGTCTATACTTACGGTGAAATTCGGTGGCAGGCCACACGAGTTACAGAAAATACAGAGTTCCTATGCATCAGCTGTGTTACTTGTCTCAGGCTTTACATCTAAGGGCTATAAGCACTGAGAAGGCCAGTTCCAGTACTGACAGCCTAGGCAACTTCCGTGGTGCCCTTTAAATGAGCTGATTACCCTGCTCAGTGCTAACCCCTGCGCAGAGAGCCTGTTGTTGTCCTAGTACTTGGTGTTGATACTGACTGCTCTATGGTAGGTATCCTTTGCCTTAATACTATCTTAGCATTGAAAGCTTATACTTATGGGCCTAAGTGAAAACTGTGCAGAGATTACTGAATCATTATCACACCAAGCTAGAGAGGTCTGCCCTGTACTGACTCCTGGATACAAAAACAGCATCACTGATAGGGCTGCTCCTCCCTTAAAGGACATGTGCTTTTCCCTTTTCTTTTGCTGAACACAGCAGAGAATTTTCTATATGTCTACAAATCCCTTGTTGGGAGTGATGGAGTGTTTCTAGGGAAAAGTCCATTAGAAGTAGCAGAGGTCTGGATTCATAGGGAACACCATATGTAGTACCCCTGTGTGCTGTGGTATTATTGAACCTCCTGGGAAGTATAATTCTACTCTAGGAAGCCTGCTTCCATTGTTTCCGGGGCTAGACTTTTCCTTGAAGAAAAGTCAGTGCCACCTCAGACTAATATGTTGTGGTCCCATTGTGATATTTCAGAGGCAAGAGTAAAGAGAAACCACTACCAGGAGAAGAGCAGCCAAACTCTGTTGGAATAGCTGCCACCTGGCTTGATGAGACTGAAGTCATCTATATTGGACTCAGTTGGTGAGTTTAAAGTATTCCAGGACCTGAATCTGATTAAACGTATGGCGGAAACCTGTTGTGCCACGTTCAGAAATGTGTGTGAGATGTGGCATAAGCTTGTCCACTTAAGAGTTGCACTGTGTGGGTGGGGGTGGAATATGATGGAATAAGGGGAATTTGAGATTGGAAATGGTAACCCATCTGCCCCTAAACTTAGTGATGTGGCAACCTGCACTTCAGAAACCACTTTGCCTGCATTGCAGGGCAGGGGTGTGTTCCTGGGGTGGAGAGAAGGTGATGTCAGCTCTCACTGAGGTGGCCTCCAAATCAGCTAGAGACAAGTAGCATTTGTTAAAAATTAGGACTCAGACCCTTCTGCAAAGAGTATTAGGGAAGCAGTTCATAGCACTGCCTCTGCAAAGGACAATACAGATGAGGTTTTTTTTATGGTAGAAAGGATATGTAAGGAAGCCCCAATGATTAAGAACGTGGGCTTTGTGGAACCCCACAAATTGCTGTCAGTGAGCAGTAAACACAGGTCAGTGTAATTGTGTTTAGCCCACGATTGTCCATTTGCTGGCCATCTAGGAGAAGCAGACATGAAAGGCTTCAGAAAGTATTTTAGTGACATGGTATAAACCTGGAAGTAACCTAAGCACTACCTTGTGCGAGCCAGCTTATATATTTTAGTAAGATTTAAAGTCACCTGTACTGATTTATATTTTAAGTTCAGCTTGTTTCATACATAGATATATTGTTTCTATGTACAGTATTGTCTCGTTATACACTTGAGTAAACAAAAATGATGTAAACAAGATGATGGAACACTAATGAATTGGCTCTTAAAGCCTGTTGAAGCAGGATGTGGGCCTCAGAAAATACTCTGGTGTAGTGTAGGTTGGGCACACTTGCTCAAAGACCTGTAATTTGTGCCAAAAGCAGAAAAAGACTGTAGGTCTCTATAAAACCTCATTGCAGCTATTACCTGTATTTGGAGAAGCATTTCAAAGGGTTGCCATGGACAGTATTGGTCCAGTTCCTAAGCTGTCCAAAAACTGGGGAAAATATATTTTGATAGTAGTTAACTTTGCTATTAGATACCTGGTGGCAGTGGCCATAGCTAATATAGAAGCACATATAGGACATGTATACTTTCTGTACTTACTAAGGTGGGTTTTGCAAAAGAAATATTGTCAGGTTGTGAGTCAGGTTTCACGTCCCCATATTCTCTCAGATAAAACCATGAAGGCGTTGCTTGTATCATCCAGAAACATACATGAGTTTGTTTACAAACACTTAGTTTATGGTAATAATGTATGTATACAGAAAGGCAAAGAATCGAGATGTTCTTCTGCTTTACCTATTATTTGCTTACAGAGGTACCCCAGGAGTTGACAGCCTTTATCAGTTTGACCTCTTCATGTGGAAAAAAGATAAGTTCCCTAGATATGGTCAGAGATTCATGGGAAGGAAACATTGATTTAGAAGGGGAACAGTGACCGAATTTGTATCTAAGCTTGGAGCAGAGCTAAAATCCATTACGAAGCTGAAATAATAAAACCTTGAAAAAAGCCAAGCTGTACAAAAAGTGGCATGACAAACAGGCAATTGAAAGAGCCTTTGAGGTGAGTGATGTGGTTCTGGTGCGAACTCCTGTTAAAAAAGCATAAAATGCAGAACTCATGGGAGGGTCCCTTTTGAGGTGATGGAGGGACTAAATGAAGTCACTTACAAACTACAGAAACTCTGTGGTCAAAGCTTATCCCAAACCACAGGGAGGCTATAGTAAACATGGTATGCTGTGCAGATAAGGACTACAAAGTAGTGCTTCTCTTTGATTTAATATCTGAGACAAAGAGGTACCTCCCCCCCCCCCATTAAGGTAGCATTAATTTAAGTAAAGCATAAACCACATTTTTTTAAAAAAAAAGTCGTCAGCGTATTACAAAGTCATAAAGATGTTTTCTAACAAATATGGTCAAATTCACCTGTCATCATATTGCACTGACTGCAGTGAGATTCACCCACAAACTAGCAGGACTTGTAGAACAAAAGGGATAAAGAAGGAATGGATTGTTGGGGAGGTACAAAGCCTACTAGATGTGGGAATTGTAGCAGTCTCAGCCCCTGGGGTTCCCAAAATGTTTTAGTTCCAAAGGAAGATTGTACTATGTTTTTGTGTAGATATAGAAAATGTAATGCTGTTACATTCTCAGATGCTTACTGAATGCCTTTGCATGGATGGCATATTAAATATTTAGCTCTGCTAAGTATATCTAACTACTGTGATTTATACCAAAAGATACTAGCAAATTCCTTTGGGCACTGAATCACAGGAAAAATTTGCATTCATTACAAATTTTAGACTTTCTGAATTTAAACGACTGTCATCCGCCCTGCTACTGTGGATGCTTTAAATGCTATGCTGCCATGGCTCACAGCCTTGGCACCAGCAGCCAGCCTACAAGCATGTAGTTCACCCTGACTTTAACTATCCAGTTTTTAATTTTTGCTAATTGATTCACTCCTGCTTTTCCCCAGAATTGTCTGCCTCTCTAGTGTCCAGCCCTCTCCTGTAACACTCTCAGAAGTTTTGTTTGTTACTTCTTTGAAAGAGTCAATACCCTGACAAATTTAACTGACAAGTGAAACAGGAGTGTTTGTCAATCACAGCACTGAATAGGTTTATAGTAAAAATAAAACAAATTTACTAAACAAAGTCATAGTTTGTCAGTTCCCAACCTTTTCAAGGCTGGGGACCCCTTTTCAGCAGGAAAAGACTTTGTGGCCCTCTGGCTGTCTGTGGCCCGAGCTGCCAGAATCCAGCCCACGGCACGTGTGCCAATGCCTCCCCCATCCCTGCAAGTCAGTGAGAGCTGGAATGGCCACAGTCATACCTCCCCTGTCCCTGCTGGGCAGCAGGAGGTGGAGTTGCCACGGCCATGCCCACCCCCCTGCCTGTAAGAAATTTTCAGAGCATTTTACCATACATTAAAACACAGTTCAAAACTTCGTGTTGATATAATGGTGCATTTGAAGTTTAGGTCTGCACCTCTCCAGCAGTGGGTTTGTGCTTGTGGAGCAGGATTGCACAATGGATGTTAAGTAACCAAAGATTGTGCAACAGGCAGCAGGGAGTGACAGGAGCTGTTGGCAGGCAGCCAAGCACTCCAGCCTGCCTGACAACAGAAAGGGCTGTGTTCAGCCAGCAGTGTGCTGTGTGCAGTCGTTCCAGAGAGTTCACAATAGAGCCTTATGGGGAGCACTCTCTGGTGGGACAAAGGGGCCCAATGATTGGTGAATGAACTTTGTATTTAAGGGGCGTCTGCTGAGGAGATGGGGCTCTTTGCTGCACTCTGCACAAGGGTTCTTGGGGCTTTGCTGCGTGACTCTCTCCTTGTGTCTGGTTGAATTTAGACTCTCTGCTGTGCTCAGCGTTTGGGATTGGTTATTTCTCGTGACTGCTACCAGATTGAATTGAATTGGCCTTGGAGACCCAGAGAAACTGTGTTTACCTGAACATCTGGTTCCCCGAATCA
Organism: Podocnemis expansa; assembly: GCA_007922195.1. Classification (NCBI taxonomy): domain Eukaryota; kingdom Metazoa; phylum Chordata; order Testudines; family Podocnemididae; genus Podocnemis; species Podocnemis expansa. The sequence continues at coordinate 86,809,129 of ML681963.1, read as the reverse complement.
GAGGTTTAGGATTGGGTCTGGGTATACTCCTGGCAGGCCGAAAAGGACACTCTTCAGGAAAACCCCAAAGAACAGTGATCCAATCTGTCAGGAGGCACTGAAGTGGACATTGATTTGGGGTAGACAGACTGTTGGTAAAAGGCCCTGGCCAGAAGTGGCTAGAAGAAGATGGAGCAAGTTTAAACTTTCTTCTGGGACCCTGAGGACGATGTGGGACCTCATCTGGGTATCGGAGGGGACATCGCCATCAGGCGAAGATAAACCATGAATACCTCCAGGGTTTGGAGTCAGGGAGGGGGAAGGTGAAAAGGGATTGCTCTGTGAGTGGGGTCTGAGCCACTCACCAATTGGTTGAGGTGGGAACTTACCTGGGATTGGTGGGTCTGAAGTGGCATGTGCCACTGGTCTGGGATGAACTTACATGAGTGCTCCATGGTATCTGGGAAGGAGGAGAATTCTTGTTAATGCGGATGCTGGTTATGTCTGTTGATTTGTAATACTTATCTGGTTATGAGTATAAAGCATTAGGGCGACTGAACATGTTCATAGTACTTACCTGTGTGCCAAAAGAGGTGATATTTGGGTTTTATAAAATTTTGAATGTTCCTGTTCTTTATTTGAATCCCTCTTCCCGTAAATAAACCACTGTGTTTGACTAGAGACCTGGACTTGAGTGCTTTCACTGTGGGATAGGGCATATGGGTTGATAGATGCCTGAGCAAGGGGGGCCTACCTGAGAGAAATCTAGGTCAGCGGAGTAGAGACGGATTTCTTGTGAACACGCCGGGCAGCAGGAGCTGGAGCTGCCAGGCCATGCCCCCCCCCATACCTGCCGGGCAGCGGGAGCCACTGCAGCCATGGCCCCCAGAGAGCAGGGACTGCTGTGGGCATGGCGCGCTCTCCCTCCCTCTCTGTGCCGGCGAGTGCGGCCACCGCTGCCATGGCCCGGAGCCAGCCCCTGCAGGGGAGCAGAGCTGAGCTGCTACTGGCATTGGCAACCGGCAAGTGGTGTTGCACCCTTCCCCCCCAACCGGGATCCAGCCCCAGCAGGAAGCATCAGGGCTGCAGCCAAGTTCTCGCCCTGACAAGGAGTAGTGCCATGGACCCCCGGTTGGAAACCACTGGTTTAAGTGATAAGTATAAGGAACAAAGATAGAGATGTCAAAGACTAAATCTTGACTTTTGTCATTACAGTCTTTGCATATGCAGGTTTCTTATTTAAACTTAATTCCCAGAGGCTTCTACCCCCCTGGTTGTGGGGCCCAACGTTCTGTCATTTCAAGAGCTCTAGCTTTTTGAATCCCCTCCAAGTGATGGGCACCTCACCTGTCTTTTTGCTCCCCTTTCAGCACCCCAAACTTCATTGTTGTCTTGATGTTCTTCCCTTCCTGTGCACTTTCCATTCACTTGCCTAGGCAACTTATTCCAGTGGTTAATCACCCTGACAGTTAGGAACTTTTTCCTAATGTCCACCCTAAACCTCCCTTGTAATTTAAAACCATTGCTTCTTGTCCTATCATCAGCAGTTAAGGAGAAAAATTTTTCTCCCTCCTCCTTGTAACAACCTTCCACGTACTTGGAAACTGTTTTTGTGTCCCCCCTCAGTCTCCTCTTGTTCAGGCTAAATGAACCCAGCTTTTTCAATCTTCCCTCACAAGTCAAGTGTTCCAGACCTCTAATCATTCATGTTGCTCTTCTCTGGACTTTCTCCAATTTGTCCACATCTTTCTTGAAATGAGGCACCCAGAACTGGACACAATACTCCAGTTGAGCCATAATCAGGGCTGAGTAGAGCGAAAGAGTTACTTTTCGTGTCTCACCTACAGTACTCCTGTTAATACATCCCAGAATGGTGTTTACTTTTTTTCCCAACAGCATTACACTGTTGACTCAGATTTAGCTTGTGGTCCATTATGACACCCAGATCCCTTTCCACGGTACTCCTTCATAGGCAGTCATTGCCCATTTTTAGTATGTGTGGTAGATTGTTCTTTCCTAAGTGGAGTACTTTGCACTTGTCTTTACTGAATTTCAGTCTGTTTACACCAAACCAATTTGGCCAAATCATTTTGAATTGTGATCCTATCCTCCAAAGCAATTGCAACCCCTCCTGGCTTGGTGGTATTGAGCAAACTTTATGAATATACTCTCTATGTTGTCATCTAAATCACTGATGAAAATATTGAACAGAACCAGACCCAGAACTGATTCCTGCAGTACTACACTCATTATGCCCTTCCAGCATGACTATGAACTGTTGATAATGACTCTCTGGGACCAGTTATCCAACCAATTTTTCCCCCATCTCATAGTAGCTCCATCTAGGCTTTACTTCCCAAGCTTATTAATGAGAAAGTGATACGAGACCATACCTAAAGCCTTACTAAAGTCTAGATACCACCACATCCATCGCTTCCCCTCTACCCACAAGGCTTGTTACCCCATCATAGAAAGCTATCAGGCTGGTTAGACACGATCTGTTCTTGAAAAATCCATGAAGACTCTGACTTAGCACCTTATTCTCTTCTAGATACTTGCTATTAGATTTCTTAATTATTTGCTCCATTATTTTTTCCTAAAACAAACAAGGAGTCCTGTGGGACTTAAATAAATTTGTTAGTTGTTATTGCATGAGCTTTTGTGGGAGCAACTCCCACTTCTTCAGATACTTTATTTTTCCTGGTATAGAGGTTAAACTGACTGGTCTATTGTTTCCTGGGTTGTCCTTTTTCCCTTTTTATAGACGGGCACTCTGTTTGCTCTTTTTCAGTCCTCTGGGACCTCTCCAGTCCTCCATGATTTTTCAAAGATAATAGCCAATGACACAGCTATCTCCTGAGTCAGCTCCTTGAGTGTTCTAGGGTGCATATCATCAGGCCCTTATGACTTGAACACATCTAACTTGCCTCTAGGTAGTGTTTAACTTGTTCTTTCCCCATTTTAGCTTCTGATCCTATCCGGTTTTTATTACCCTCCCCTACATCATGTGTTACCATGGACTGGGAATGGGAGGAAGAAATTAACAAAAAGGAAAAATCGTTTTACAAGAAGACTTGGCACTGAGATCTTTTTATCTAGAACTTGGGAGACAACAGGAGGCTGTCCATGAACACCGAATCCCTTGTATAGTTATGGTGTTCTCTGAGAAGCTGTTGAAAGGCAGTTGAGAACTGGTATTAGAAGAGAGATTTTATCTAATATTAAAGTGTAAAACCAGAAATTGCACTTTTCTCTGTGGTATGTTTTGATATAATTTCTGTTTTTGGTTTTTCTTTTATGTCACCTGTTTATTTTTAACCCAAGCATGCCTCTGGTGGTGCAAACTGCGTAGTGTGTGTGTGCCGAAGTGAACTGGATGGCTTCTTTCACATTAGTCATAGAGGAAATGTCTGAATGTCTTGTAGCTAATGATTTGGGGTCGAAAGAATTGTAGGGGGTCACCCTGCAAGGTGTAACTTAGCTGGTGAGACATCATAGTTGTGGGTTACTGGTTCCAGGGAATTGCTATCATGGCTGCACGACACAAGGCCGTCCCCCATCCCGGCTTTATCTGAGTGAGCCTCAAAATTTCACAGAGATCTTAATCAGTGTCCCACTAGTTATGAATTTAATAAGATGCATGCACTGCTATGTAAAGATTAGGTATGTGAACTGGAAATACATTCCTAAAAAGTCTTGTACTGAGGCAGAGCTGACATACAGGTTTCTGCTGGACAAATCAATTCACTTGTCCCACATATGAAGTAAGCATTACAATGTCATGTTTTAGAAGGGACCTCATGAGGTCTTCCTGTCTAGTCCCCTGCATTGGAGGCAGGATTAAGTCTTATCTAGACCAGTGTTTCTTGACCTTTAGTGGACTGGGGAACGCCTAACGATATTAATTTATGTGGAACACCTGATGAAAACTTTCTCAAAAAAGTCAGTATGTATTGGCTATTATGTTTGTAATATCTGTATATTACATATTTTTGCAAGAACAATTCCAGTAACAGAATTAAATAGTTTTACAAATATGACATGCATTTATTTCTAACAAATAGATACATATATAATTATGCACACAACTTAAAACTGAAAATAACTGGGAAATTAAGGGCACTGCTGGCTGGGGAGGAGCAGTGAAAGCTTTGCTGCAGCTGAGGCATTTTGCTGGGGTGGTAATAGCAAAAAAAAAAAACAAACCAAAAAAACCCCCCAAAAATTATTAAATGTTCCAGCCACAGCAAAGGAGCAAGGTAAAGGGAGATGCCAATGGCTATGTCTACACTGAGGCTTTAAGTCAACTTAAGGGCCCTTAAGTCAACTTAAATAAAGTCCAGGCCACACTGCAAGCTAATAACGTCGACTTTCCACATCACTAATGTCGACTTTATAACAAGTTCAAAAGGGATAGCTGTGTTAGTCTAGTCCAGTCTAAAAAATAAATAAATGTTATAAAGAAAACTGGGGCACTTTTAAGACTAACAGATTTATTTTTTGCATGAGCTTTCGTGG
>ML681963.1:86696131-86804232 GCA_007922195.1 Podocnemis expansa | reverse complement strand
GGTGAACTTACAGAAAGGAATGAAACTAAATGCAAGGGGGTGTATTAGTTTCATTCCTTTCTGTAAGTTCACCCATCTTCGAAGCATCTGAGGAAGTGGGATCTTCTCCCACGAAAGCTCATGCAAAAAATAAATCTTAAAGTGCCACATAACTCCTTGTTGACTTTATAACATCCACTTATAAAGTCGACTTTACAGTCAAGTCAACTTTATTAAGTTGACCTAAGGCAATGTGGATGGGGAGTTGCCTTAAGTTGACTTAACTGGCCTCCTATCTACAGAACACATGGGATGGAGGCTGGAGAGAAGACACAATACAGCTGGGGGGCATTCCCAGCTGTGTGCACCACATCCAAACTCCCCACGTTCCCTGATTGACCCGGCATCTCCCCCCCTTCTGAGCTCAACCCTGCATGTCTCCCGTTCTCCAGCCTGACCCCGTCTGTCTCCCCCATTCTCAGTCCGATCCTGCCTGTCTCCCCTTCTCTGCCCAAACCCGTCTCCCCCCCTTGCCCTTCTCAGTCCCACCCCGCCTGTCTCTCGTCCTCTTCACCCAACCTTGTGTGTCTTGCCTTCTCAGAGTACCCCCCAATATTACTGTAAAACAAACAAGAAGTCCAGAGGCACTGTTTAAGACTAACAAATTTATTTATTGGATGAGCTTTCATGGGAGAAAATCCCATTTCATCAGACAGTTCGAAGATGGGGGAATTTACAGAATGGTAGGAAATAAATGCACACTCTAACAGCATGGATCATGTCACACTCTAACAGCAAATCAAAGCAGTTGTTAAGATTCAAAGACTGGGAAACAGCACGTAGAAAGAAAGTTGCTATGTTTTTTTGATTAGATTGTGTGAAAGCAGGATTAAATCTTGACTATGGATTTTTTCCCCATTACACCAGGTGATTTGACTTCACTTTCCTCTGTGCTGTGTCCCACTGTTTGGGTCTTAACAACTGCTGTGCCTTGCCTCTAAGCTGGCAGTTGCCCTGCAGCACCTGGTCCAGAGCTGGAGGAGCCTGGGCAACAAAGGGAGGGTGTGGAGTGCCGTGCTGGCACATCGCTGGGCTATGTCAGGCTCTCTGGGCTCCTTGTTGCCACACACAGTATGGAGGGTGGTGTGGTCACTCACTTCCTGTAGTAAAGGAGTGGCCAGGAGAGAGGGGGCACTTTTGCTGTGGTGCACTGTGGGCCAGGTACCCACAATGCATCACTCCTAGGGTGACCTAGCAGCTGCTGGTGTGGACGTGAGCAGTCTCCTGACATTTTGAATGTGGATGCACTAAGCCAACTTAATAAGGTCAACTTTAAGATGGCTTAACCGAGTCCTGTAGCATAGATGTACCCAATGTGTTCTTGGAAGCTTTGCTGAGATTGGGGCATTTTAAATCTCCCAGGTGTACATTAACTCACAATATTGCTCCTTCCTTCTTCCCCACTCAGCTTCTCCTCTCCAGCATGTGAAGGGAGAAGGATTGCAATTGGTTGTGGAGGGGTAAGGATTGGGCGCGGTTGTGGAACACCTTCATTATGTCTGCAGAGCACCAGCATCCCACAGAATACTGGTTGAGAAACACTGATCTAGATTAGTGGTTGTCAACCTTTTGCAGGTCAGGACGTGCTTGGTGGCATATTGCAACTTTACAGGACACACCTGCTCTCCTCCCGGAGACCAAATCCAGCCATTGCCTCAAGACTCTGTGACATACTTACTCCTTTGTGGTGACAAGGTAATGTGTCTTGACACAGTGGTTGAGAACTGCTGACCTACATCATCCCTGACAGTCAATTTTCTAACCTCCCCAAGCCTACCTGCTGCCTATGCTTGACAGGATACATTTCCTAATGTCCAGCCAAAACTGCTCATGCTATAATTGAAGCCTATTGCTTCTTGTCCTATCTTCTAGAGGTTAAGGAGAATAAGTTATCTCCCTCTTCCTTGTAATGACCTTTTTGTGCACTTAAAACTGTAATTGTGTCTCTCTCCAGCCTTAGCTTCTCCAGACTAAACAAACCTAATTTCTTCCTCCCTTTTACCTCACAGGTCACATTTTCTAGACCAGGGGCGGCCAAACTTACGGAACTCAAGAGCTGCACGAGTTGATTATTAAACCTTCGAGAGCCGCACTGAGCTGTATAACCACGTATTTTTACCTACTCCAAAATTACTAAGCTTAAAATTCATTGCGCACTTTAATTTTCTTGTAAAAATAGGGCAAATATTGATCCTACTAATGTCAGATACTAATAGTTATTTAAGGTTACCACGAAACTAGGCCTATACAGTAAAAACTTAGCTGTCACTAGATGTAGAACACTACAGGCTTGTGGCAAGTTTTTTTAAAATCTGGGGAGTAACTTGTCAATGCAGTAGGGAAAAGCTCCCTCAGATGCTGATCTCTAAGTATTGCACAATGTTTTGAATTTTGTTGTGGAATATGATACTTCACAGCAGTAAGTTGTGCCAAAAATTGGAAGTAATCTATGTTCAGTTTTAAACTTTTCTCCTTTGTATTTTCATTTCTTAGTATTCCACATCATGTTTAGGACTTGTAAAACATGATTTTATTTTAGCAACAAGTACACTGCAATAGGGCCTATAAGAAAATCTAAACATGCTATGGCTTCTCTGACCATGTCATGCTGGCCCCCCCCCCCCCCCCCCCGGCCGCTGCCGCTTCCATGCTGTCTCTTACCACCCTGCTGCTTCTCTGCTCTCCGAAACCATGCCGCACTTCTGCCCCTCACCCTAGCCCGGCCCTGACCATGCTCCCGCTTCCCTGCCAACATTTCCGCCAATAAATTTTTTCACTAGAATACTCATGGACAGTGAAAACAAAAGGTCTGAGGACTCATAAGAAACAATTAATTTTAAAATGAAAGTAAGAGTAAGGGAAAACCCTGCTCTCATCTTAATCCTGTGAAGAGATGCACACAGGGACACCTTTTCAACTGTTCAGAATCACAACAGATCAATGAGAATTTATGGGGACATAAAGTGCAAAATCAGAGCCTGTTTCAGTAAGTGCTTTGGAGTCCATGCACAGAAGATATTATGGAAAAAAATCCTGTTGAGTTTATTCAGTTTGGGGTCAGGCCTGTATAAATTCTAAATATCATTATTTGGTTTTTATAATACAAAGTAAAATCTTTATTGGTGAGAGAGTGTTTTTTTTTTTCAGAAAGTTTACAACACAATTTTCCATCGTCAGCCCTTCACAACAATTACTTTCTTGTCTATTGGGCTCAGATACCCATAGAGTCATTCATGAAGACTGCACTGAAATATAAATGGATTTGACTACTGGTATACAACAAAGGAAAAATAATACATGTTGAATGCTATTTAATCAGTGGAAGTACAGTGCTGCTATTGAAGTTTGCAGTGAATGTAAATTATCTTGGTAATTGACTTATAGTTACATTAATTAAAATTTTCTTATAAAATAAATGTACTAGCAGTTCCTTCTGCAAACAGATGACATACTGATGTCACGGGCACATTTGTTCAATGGACTTAAGGAATTTTTTTTCTAAAGCCAGTTTTCAGTAGTGGTGGTCCATCCTAAGTCTAAATCATTTTGCATGCTGAAAATGAACCATGATCCATAATAAGTACTTTTAACATTCTTTAACTTAATAGAGGTTTTTTAAACAATTTTTTGACGGTAGTCTGTGGTTTTGGATGCAACATGTGTCAATTTTCAGTCATTTCTGATGATTCTTATTTAATTCTCAAAATAGAAATACAAAAGAAATAATTTTGCATTATATTACAATATCTGGAAATGCCAGGTGATTTTTAAAAAAGAGAAAAGCAATTGTAAATTAATTTAAGTTTAAATTGCTAGATTATCATCACTTATCTGTAGTTCATTGTAGACTTGCTCTTGATCAATTTATGTTGCCAGTTTTAAAAATATTTACCCAGAAAACAGTATCAAAAAAGGAAGGTATTTAAAAAATCATGCACTCGGGTTAGACTTTTTCTTGCTGGTGCTACTTTCATTTTGCTTCTGTGTGCATCCAGTTTGTCCAATGACTGAAGCCTGTGATGTTGTAATTAAAGACTGTATCATCATGCATCCAGACAAGGAGGGTAGAATTAATATTGTGTGGGTAAACTGTAGAATCTGACATGTCTTTGCACCTGATGACATAGCTTTTCCCTGCTGGCTCTCACAATGCCGCCCATCCCCTCCCAGCTCTTAGCACGCTGCTTTTTCCTGCCGGCTCTCTCAGTGCTGCTGCCCCTCCTCTCTCCTCCCCTCCCAGCTTTTACCAGGCTGCTTTTTCCCTGCAAGCTCTCAGCCTGCTGCTCCTCCCTTCCCAGCTCTTACCCCCTTGCTTTTTTCTGCTGGCTCTCACAATGCTGCTTCTCCCCTGACGGCTCTCACCGTGCCGCCGCCACTCTGCTATCCCTGACGATTGCAAATTTCTAGCCCCTGGCTCCCGCCATGCTGCCTTCCCCTGCCTCTCCCGGGAGCCGCATTTTTCTTTAAAGAGCCGCATGCGGCTCGTGAGCCGCAGTTTGGCCACGTCTATTCTAGACCTTTTAATCGTTTTTATTGATGTCTTCTGGATTTTGTTCAGTGTTTCCACATCTTTCCTGAAATGTGTTGCCTAGAACTGGATACACTACAGTTGAGGCCATATCAGTGCAGAGTAAAGTAGAAAAGATACTTATGTCTTGCTTACAGAGTTCTTGCCTCCACAATAAAATACCAGTTGTAAGTGCAATCTGTAGTAAACAGGTGGGAAAGAGTGTTTTTTTGGTTTGGTGCCTGAGACACTCAGTTTATTATGTCAGATTAACTCAAGTTAAACAGCATTTTCACCTAGCTTAAGTGTGTCTATAGTGGGGTATAATTAAACCGATTTTAGTTTTCTGGTCCAGGGAAGGCCTAAAATGACTGTTGCATTCATTGCTAGTGCAGTAGTATTTAAGGATGGAGAGGAATTGGGTTTAGTGAATTTTCAGACCAGTGCAGGGATTTCAATATAGGTAGTGTGGTGCTACTTTAAACTCCAAGTTCTGATGTGTAGACAGAAAAATGTTTTTGGAAACTCATCTTCCCACTCCAATTATTATTTCTGTTCACAACAGAATGTTTTGAAACGTAAAGTAAAATGTGTGGGGAAGGAGTCGTAACCAACGATGATGAAAAACAGCTAAGCCACTAGATGAATTGCAATCAATACCCACAATTGCTGTGTATGTATAGCTCCTATGTAATATTTAGCTTTGTACTATCATACAAAAGGGCAGAATGGATTTTGCTGTAAATATATAGCTTCTAAAATATGAAAGGAACTAGAAAAAAATCCAGCTTTCTTGTAAGTCATTCACTTCAGCATGACTATTTGATATGAGTAGGGGTTCCTAGGATAGGGTCCTCTTAATTTAAAGAAGAAACAAAATGTCTAAAAATAGGCAAAATGTCACAAATTGCAAAACTGTGGGGAAAGTCCACTTATCTATGGAAGTTGCATACATTTCAAACCCTGACAATAGATTCAATGGCTTTGTTTGCTGTTGCAGGTAGGAGCTGCTGGTGTTTCTATAGCTGAAAGCCAGTGTTAGTTATAGGATTCTGTAGCACAGGGGTAGCCTGTAGCAGTGGTTTTCAAACTTTTTTTCCTGGGACCCAATTGAAAAAAATGCATGCCCATGACTCAACAACTACATCTTTGAGCAATGCATTCCAATGTTTGGTGGTGGCAGCAGGGGGCGCTGTGACCCAGTGAGTGAGGGTCTGAGACCCAGTGCTCAGTTCTGACCCTGAGTTTGAAAACCACTGGGCTCTAGGCTGACCATGGGCGGCATCTGGAGTGCCAGATGTATATGAACAGACCCCTGAAATCTGTTGGTTTACTTATGGTTTTTTATCATTTTCTTTGAAGCCCGGATCTTGACAAAAAGTAGACTACCTTGCTATAGGACTTTGTGAGGCATTTCAGAACTATGGCAAAAATGGTCGTCTTATAGTCTTATGTCTTTCCAAATATATATATTTGTTTTCGGCATTAGGTCTGATCATGAACAATTTCTTGTCTGTGGCAGTTGTGCAAGACTGGACAACTTTTAGGAATCATCACACTCTTGTTCTTTTTCTAGCTGCTACATAGTAAAACATTGGGAAGATCTCTTTTTAGATGTCCATTTTGGGAGGGATGTTTATCTAGCAAAGCAGTTGCACATCAGTTTCTCCCTTCTGCTCAGATATGATCACTTTCACCAACCAAATATCTTATCTGGTCCCCACCCACCAAAGAATTTCAACATGTTGGCTATGCTAGCATTCCTTGAAATATAATCTCTCTCTCCAGTGATAGCTTGTTGCAATGCTGGTGACCACAAATCCCTGCAGGTAGTAATCGTTTAACTTGATCAAAATAAATCCTGATGTGGCTGGATTTGGTTTTTTCAAAGCTATGGTGCTCCTTCATTAGGCTTCCATTATCTTTTAGGCATGTTTAGATATGTGTTCATCAGCTGGTCCTATTTTACTAAGGAATTAAGTTAAGATTCAGGGTAAATTGCCAGGTGCCTTAAAGTTTGGCATTACTTTTGCTTTTCTCAATTGCATGAGGTTTTCCTGGTTCTCTCAACCTTTTCAAAATTAATTGCCAGTAGTTCAGCAAATTTGTTAACCGAGCCCCATAAAGCCCTGGGATATAATCTGAAACAATGTATATTTTTTTTGATGTTTTCTAGTACCTATTTTTAATTTATTTGACAGGATTAAGTCTAATGCCTGTTGAAGTCAGTGGTCATTGGTGCTGGATTAGTACATAAGGAGAACTAAATTGTGCTTGCCTTGCTCATGAAAATAATCGCACGAAGTCAATGTGTCGTATGAGTAAAGTGAGCAAGATTTGGACCAGGCTCTCAAACCTTTTGAAATTGTGCATACTGCTCTTGGTTTCTTATTTTTAGTAATTTTTTAAATTGCAAATTTCAGTGTCAGCTATTAACAACTGTTGTTTTTAACTAATAATAAACTCTGCTTCCTCCCTCATTATCCACCCTCCCCAACTTTTAAATGTCTTCCTTATCCTTTTCAATTCTCTGGATTCTTAACTTAGATTGCTATTTAGTTCTTTTTTGTTGCCTTTCATCAGAGGATCTCAAAGCACTTTGTAGACATAATGAACTGTGACAAGAGGATTTCTCTCTATTTTAACAGAGCGGGAAATTGAAGCCTAGAGAAGTTGTAACTTGCCCAAAGTCACAGAACAAGTTTGTGCCAGAGATTAGAAAGAAAATTCAAACCTGTAGTTGAGGATGAGCCCTCTTTTTTAACCATGGTGTGGTGCTTTGGGTAAGAAAGACCCTCTTTCGTTCCCTAACCTAACTCACCTTTATTGGCTGTCCCTGTCTTTTGCCACTCTTTGAAGAACCTGCCAGGGAGTCTGTAAACTTGATTGTTTGGCAACTGCAAGCCACACCCCTGCCACAGTCCTTCCTTCCTTCCAGTGGAAGCAGAGCTCTGCTGTGTGTGACAACTCACACATAGCTCAGTCAGAAGAGTGCGGAGAAGCAGCAGGTCAAATTCCAGTGACTTGGTGGTGTTTTCATTCCTGTTTGTTTCCCTCAGGTTTTTGGGAACGTCTCCCATGTTCCGTGCTGTGCTGCTTAGCCGGGTGTCACCCCGAATGTTGCCACTTCTAACTGCTGTGCTGTTCCAGAGGAAAGAGAAGAAAGACACTGGGCTCTATCACTGGCGGGTAATGTAAACCTTTGCACTTTCTTTGCACTGTCACATCACTCACATGATAAAGATGCAACTGCAACGTGAAGTTATGACACATGCATAACAGCAGCCTTGCACCTCTAAAACAGGGTGAGCAGCCTTTGCCCTGTGTGGGAGAAGCTACCTAAAGCTGAATTTGGGTAGCGAAGGTGATGACAGTGACTGGGCTTGGCTCAGCTGCCCATTACAAAGGTTTCTTATGTTGGAGTTTGTTTGGGAATGTGCAGTGACATTTTAAAAACTACTTGGTGTTGCCCTCACTCAGTGCTCATTTAAATCAAAAGCGAAAGCCCCATTGGCTTCAGTGAGGAGAAAAATTAATGAAATGATTTTGAAAATTCTATCCATAGGTTCTTTTTGGTATAAAGAAGCAGAGAAGTTGCTGTGTGTTTTCCTTATCTTTGCTTCCCATGCTAACAGGAGTTTACAATCTGAAAGAGACAAAGTATGGCAAGGATTAATTCAGACTAAGGCCCTGACTAAACTAGCATACCAACTATGTCCAATAATTGGGAATTAATTGCCACTTACCTTGGTTGCAAGTAGAATTCTTTTTTGTGTTGTATAGTCATTGTTGAACTTTATTTTACAGCCCGGTCAAAGCTTCTGTTAAGATCCAATCTGCGCTATGTATTAGAATCATAGTTGCTTTGTAACGAAGTTTGGGGACAGCACAGTTCGAGCAAGGTTCCTTCACAGTTATATTTGTAGTATAGATAAGGGCTGATAGGAGAGCCAAATAGCAAAGCTCACAGAAGAATATGTTTGTAGCATGCCTGTTGTTGTTAGTTCCTGTTTCGTTTGTGTAAAACTATATTTTTGTTGACTTTAAATTATTTTTAATGTCTTATATTTAATAGAGGGTTTGGAAGAGCAAAGTCAAGCCATGGAATTGAATTATTACTGAACATCAGTGCTTTGCTCACTAAGCAGGATTTCACCAGAAGAGTCCTGGTGTCATTTTTGGAGACTTGCTAGTTTGCGATTTTAGCCAATATTGGCCATGTTAACTATTTAAAAGAGAAATGGTGCTGTTGAGAATTAGAAGTGCACAGATGCTGTCAAATTTGGTTTAGAGTCAAATACAGTGTTTCATTTTGAGGTTTCAGGATCATCAAAACTCAGATCGCAAACCTGGCCATTTTCAGCACTTGTTATGCTTAGCTTTAGGGATAGCTGGGTTAGTCTGGTTCAGTAAAATAAATGAGGAGTTTTGTGGTACTTTTAAAGACTAACCAATTTATTTATTGCATGAGGTTTTGGAGGTAAAATCCCACTTTGTCAGTTAGATGAAATGGAAACTAAAGTATGTAAGGGAATATTTAGATTCAGGAAAGGGTAAGGCACAACAAGGTCAGTTCAGATTTTTTCAGCAAACAAAGCAAATTATTTTTAAATTTGCGTGGTTTGATGAAAAAAATCTGAACTGATTTTATGATTTTACCCTTCCCTGCATTTATATATCCCTTATACACTGTAGTTTCCATTTCATGTGTCTGAAGTGGGATTTTACCTACAAGAGCTCATGCAATAAGGTACATTTGCTAGTCTTTAACAATGCCACAGGACTCCTTGTTTGATATGCTTACCAGTTCATTCAGCCCAGAAGACCTCTCATGGATCTATCCATATACTTGTGTTATGAAACTCATTCTCCCTTCACACCCCACCATATATTTATCCGAAGACAGACTGAAGAGAATGTAAGATATACAGGATCTGAATGGGCAAGGTGAGGGGTTCTGTGCTACATTACAGAAAAAACTACTGGATCTGCAACTGCGTTAATCCAGTGGCTGAGAAGCCTGAGGGGTTCCAGTGCTGTTCCAGCCCAGAGACTTGGACAAGAGGCGGGCAGTTATTTAGCTGGAGTGTATGTGAGTAAGTGAAGTCCATCCTGGATTGCACAGTCCCCTACACAACAGGCATACTTATTAAAGAAAGTAAATTTTCTCCAGGCACTACATGCTTAATTCTGGGGGGAAAGGGCACAAGGGCCATAAAGTCAATTCCAAGAACTGTGAAATAGATTCAAGCACAAGACAAACTCCCATTACTCCTATAGAACAGCTGTTTTGCTAGGAGCCAGCTACTCTTCCGGCTTTGCCTGCCATAGCTCCAGGGCTCAAGCAGTGCAAACCTGGTTTTTGCATTTGATGTTGGGGTTTGTTGTGCACTCTTACCTTGAAATGTGTTATGACACTGCCCTGCCTTTGATGAAAGAAAACTGCATTTGACTCAGAAAGATGTCAGTTTACTTAATAGCATGGGACATGACACAGACTTAGCTCTCATAGCTGGCAGAGATCTATGCTGTGCTTCAGACTCTCTTTAATTTATGTTGTGGAAGTTCCTCTGTTTAGTGAATTTTGATTCAGCTGACTGCTAGTTGTTGATTAACTCCTTTTCTTAGAGGCTCTTGGAGAGGAGCAATATAATTTGTATTGTATGTGGGTGTACACTAACCACCTTCAAGGTGAGGTGAAGGAGTGAGGTGTGTGCTGGTGTTGTGTGACTTCCTGGATGCCTGTATTTTGGAACCTTGTGTTTCACAAGTCTGCAGAATTCCATCACTCGTGATGGCAAATGTATTTTTGCAATCACATCCTTGCTGTATTTAATAGCATACAGATCAGCACAATTTCCCACCAGGGAGGTGGGGGAAAATAAACTAACAGGCAGCCTTGTATCTCCTTCCTTAAATTTGTAGACCAAGTACTGGAGTGGTAAAGAGGATGGTGGCTTAAGTCAGTTGTTTTCAAGCTTTTTTCTTGGGACCCAGTTGAAAAAATCATTTATGCTCACAACCAGACAACTACATCTTTGAGCAATGCATTCCAGTCTTTTGGCAGTGGCAGAAGGGCACACCGCAACCCAGTACCTGAGTGTCTCTGATACAGTACCGCATCCTGAGCCATGGTTTGAAAACCACTGGTTTAGGTAGAGATATTGGTTTGAGATATTAAAGGAAGAATAGCTGTGATGTATATCAAAAGCTCAAAAACCATTCTAAGAATGTTTAGGTTACAAACACTCAGAACTTTAGAAATATTACTAAGGCTATCCAGGCAATCTTAATTTGCTCCCCTTGTGTGTGGATGCATCGTGATAGTTTTTAATTACATAGTCACATACATAATACTTCCACCGCACTCCTGCTATTTTTTTAATCTTCAGCATAGTTCAGTGTTTGCCCTAATTCAAAGCCTGTTCGGATGGGCTTTTCCCTGGTGCTTGTCACTATAGTTTGTAAGTGCTTCACAGACCATTGATGTATTTTCACAACATCCTTGAGGCATGTCGGATGAAGGAATTTTATACCCATTTTACAGCTGGGTACTGAAGGTGGGTCTACACTACAAAACAAAGACCCAGCAAGTGAGTCTCAGAACCCAGGCCAACTAACTTGTGCTCACAGGGCTTACCTTGTGGGTCTAAAAATAGCAGTGTAGACACTTGAGCTCAGGCTGGAGCCCAGGCTTTGAGACCAAGCTTCCTTGCTAGGTTTTAGAGAGCAGGCTCCAGTCCCAGGCCAAATATGTACACTGCTATTTTTAGCCTCTTAGTGTGAGCCCAAGTCAGCTGGACCAAGCTTGGCGACTCACTATTCCAGGTCTTTTTTTGCACTGCAGACATAGTCAGTGGCAGAGAGAGAGAGAGAGTAATGTCAACTAATTTCAAGTGCTCAGCCTGAGACATGTAGGGCCTGATTTGTTCAGCCTGTTACCATTGGATAGCACTTAAATGACTTCAAAGCTGAAGTCGATAGGAGCTGTGGGTGTTCAGCACTTCAAGTCAGGCACCCAGAAAATGGGGATAAGAGCATTAGCGATCAGCTGGGAAATATTCAGTTTAAGTAGCTTGCCCAGCATCAGATAGGAATTTGGTGGCAGACAGGATAAAAATCCAATTTTCCAGGGTAGCATTCAACTGACTTAACCATGAGACCATACTTTCTCTTCCTGAAGGTTTTCCAAGTCCTTCACTACACACTTCCCAGCTTTTGCAACAAAAGAGGCAGGGGTCCTCTGGATAACAGCTTCCTTCACCATACAAGTCCAGTTCATCACCAGAGTAGGTTCATCCTGTGTGCTGGATGAAACAGGGGTCTGCTGGAGGGAAAAATAGCATGTAATCCTCTTTTGATCTCAGTTTACCAAGCCCCACTGACTCCCATTTGTCTGTAAGATCCAGTCTCCAACTTCCAATCTTCTTTCCCAGCCAACCTCAATCTCCACCACCACTTTTTCCCCTGCCGAGATTCTTTATGTAGTCTACTCCCTTCCTTTCCCAGGCTGGCTCTTGTTCTCTCTGCATTCAAGGCAGGCTGTTTCCTCCTTCATGCGGCCTGAGTGTTAGCTGGGAGAACACTGAGAGCATAGGAGAGATCTCTCCTGTCTGTTCGCTCTGTAACCTAGCATTGTAGTGACCCACAGCAGCTGCAAGGAATGTCCTGCTCTACCCCTCATCCTGCACTGGAGCATGTCAAGTGCAGGTGGAATCTTGACAGAATTTAATTGGTCAGTTCTCATGAGTCTTTAATGATCATGTTGACAAGTTCCAAAGGGAATGATATGTTAACTGCTGTGCTTAAGCAGGTTAACTACACATCACAGCTTCAAAGAGAAACTACAGAGTTAGAAGTCAGATGTACGTTAGGTACCATTACTTTGGCTTGAAGAGAAACATCAGTGGCTTTCTTATAACAAAAGGTAATTTTGCCTTCTCTCCCTACCTCCCCTCCTTTTAAAATGTTCTTACACACTGAGACTTAGTCTATGCTGATGGTGGCAAAATTGCTGCCATCAGCACGAACTTCTGGGTGTGATTAAGGGGTTTTTGTAGACCTGCTCAGTCACTTCAGAAATTGCCATAGAGCTCCAGTTGTGGAACTGGAATTGCTGTAAGCTGACCAGAAAGCATTTCTGAAAAGTGCGGCAAGTATAGACTAGGGCTGACATTGTTCTGAATTTAAACAATTGCTTTGAGTTGCTGAAATAGTGTGACCTAATCCTACGACTTACATTTCCCTGCATTTATTTTTCCTCCCATTCTGTGAATTTGCCATCTTCAAACATCCGATGAAGGAAGATTTCTCCCACAAACGCTTATGCACTAAATGTATTAGTTTCTAAAAGTTCCACAAAGCTCCTTGTTTGTTTTAGTAAACATGGGTGAATTTTAATTTTTTAAAAGCTTGTAAGTTGACTAAATCTTGGAAGTGGTTGTGGTTTTTGTTTTGTTTTTTTGTTTTTTTTTTTTTTTAAAAACCAAACAGCAAAAGATACATTCCTAACACCAGGATCACCCCACCCCAAACAAACATGCACTCTTATGATGTTAGTATAATTATTAAATCAATATGACTATATGGGCTAAACTTCCCACTGACTCAAATTACTGGAAAATAGATGATTCTCCCAGAAAGCAAAGGATGGCCTAAATGAGTTATTGGTTCTTTCTGCTGTAAACTTTTTGTGCTGTTTAGATTTTCAGGTCACTCTGTTAATATTTTTGCTGCCATCAGAATGTGCATGACAACATTGAGAGAGAGGATTCTTTCCTGTGTGACTGTTTGTTGGGCCCTTAAAACATCACTTTTTACCTGTGATGAGAGGGGAGTTCATGTAATTCTCAGCCTCCCGCCTTAAGAGAAGCCACCTCTTTGTCCTCAGCTTCTCAATTTTAAGTAGCTCTTGTGTTGTTCTGTTGTGGACCAGGTGCTGGTTGTTTCACTTAATTTGCTTGATATTAGCATGTTTTTGGAAGGTGGGTTGATGCTGAGTTTAACATTGAATCTGCTTGTCTTTTCAGCGTGAGAAGCATCCTTACTATAACCTCACAGTAAAAGTCCTTAGAGCCAGAAACATCAAGGGGACAGATCTGTGTAAGTACTTGACCAGCGTTGTGCAGGCTCATATTTTACATAATGCACAACTGTAACATAGCCAGTATTTCCTCTGGTTGATGCAACATTGCAACCCCGCAACTTGCATGTTTTTCTAATAGCTGTGCTCTAGGAACTGTTTGAGGAGAGGCTTATACAGGAGGTCAGGTCACAATGGTCCTTTCTAGCCTTGGAATCTAAGAATCTGTCATTTTCAGTATACTTTTACCTAAAACGTTTTCCTACTACAAATGTTTATAAATTTTCAAGGGCTGAAATTGAGCCAGGATTCCAATTAGCCTTGTGATCTATAAAAGAACTAGATGAAGCTGTTCCTTGAAACATCTGCTGTCTCTGCTCCCTCTTGCACACCACTGTGTTCTTTCACATTTTGACTGCAAGAGCCTTATACCATGCAACTCTTGTCTTCTGGCATCTCTCTGAATCAAATTTCCATCTTAATTCTAACCTCTCTACAGCTCTGTTCTCCATGGACTACAGTCCCCCCATCTCCCTTTCTTTCACCCTCTGCTGTTTTACTTATTTAACTTTATGGAGCCTTATGGGACTCCTGCTGTTTTTGCTGGAAACACACTAACACGGCTACCCCTCTGGAAATTTCTACTTAAGGGACACAATGTTCATGAATGATGCTAAAAGGAAAGCTGTTGTGTGCCCTGCTATTCATTTTTGTTTTGTAATAATTCGACTAATTTTTTTCTTTCCCCTTTTAATATTTGCTTTTACAGTCTAACTTTTAAAATTCCCTTGGCCATTTTGGGTTTTTAGTGACTTCTTAATTAATAAGCATTTTGAGATTGAGGTTGTCTGTAACTCTTAAATTTATCTATAACAGCCAATGCTAAAATTATTTAGTATAGAGTATCCGTACTACTAAAGCTACAATAAAGCTAAACACAGCTGCCACCTGCCTTAATTCTGTTTGTCCTCCACAGCAAGGCATTGCTAGATAGTTTCACGTTCCCATAGACACTAGTAAGTAATGCAGGACTTCCCCTTTTTTCCCCTCAAGAGGGGGCACTTCTGGTCCTCCAGCCAGAATATCATCCAGACAGGCTTCCTGTACCACATCAAATAATTTTGGATGGCTGATTCAATCTATTTAGTCATAACAGACAGCCCATATTGCTGGGCACTGCAATAACACCACATAGGTGAGTCTTTGTTATGATTGTTTTATGAAGGGGATTGAATCAGTCATCCACACGGATTTGACTTCAGTTAAGGGGAGCCTGTGTGGAGGATGTTCTGCCTGGAGGACCAGAACTGTTCTGTTTTGGGAATGTGAAAAGAGGAAATCCTACATTGCTTCATGTTCCTATGGAGGCTGGTTAGCAATCTGGGCATGCCTTTCTGTGAGGTCATAAAGTGGAGGAAAAAAAAAAAAAGAATGTAATTAAAAAGCATATCAGATGAAAACCATGATCCCTGGGCAAGCTACAGGGTTTAATAGACCAAAAAATGACTTGTGTAGAACAGGCCTGAATAGACAGGGAATTCTAAGGAAATTTATTGCCTGAACAGGGTTCTTTCTACACTGCATCCTGTTTTCAGGGCTACATCGTTTCACATATGTTAAGCAGGTTGATTTTAAAACAGTTGTGAGGATATTGAAATCTAGGTTGTGACTTAGTTCTATCACATGAACTTTTCAGATCTTAGTTGTGCATGCATCTGCCAGAATGCACCAGCCTTTGAAATCCTGGTTGTGAAGGGAGTACTATACCACATGCTTGAATCTAGGTGTCAGAATTTTTTGTGATGTGGGTGCAGTATTTATAACAGTGGTCCCCAAACTTTTTATGCTGTGCCCCCTTTATCTTTTCCCACCTCCAGAGAAAGCCCCTGGTGAGGGTTGAGGCTGAGGCTGGTGCCTGGCCCAGGGCTGGAAGTAGAACTATGTTTGGGGGCTGGGGCTATGGCTGGGGCCTAGAGCAAGGCAGGAAGGTGAACTGTGGCCGTGGCCAGAAATGGAGCCATGGTCGGGCTGGAGCTGGGATCAGAGCAGTGGCTAGGGGTAGGGTTTGAGCAAAGATGGGGGCAGAGTGGTACTGGGTAGCACCTCCTTGTAGTGCGCCCCCCGGAGGGGCCAGCCTGAGCCCTGTTAAGCTCTCCTGAATGTTCCTCATTTTCCCTCCAGATGGGTGCACCTCACAGTTTGAGGTCCTCTGCTTTATGATCTATTTGAAGAGAACTGAAAACCAATGAAAGTTAGCCAGTGTGAGTGTTGCGTTCAGAAATATGGCTTGAATTTCGGCATTAGGCTGCTGGGGCATGGATTGCACTGCACATGAAACAGTGTTCTGATCATCATATAAACGAATGTAACTTAAAGTGTGTGCAAATGAGATCATCTTCGCTACTGTCCAAATAGCAGTAAAATAATTTCAGAAGCCAAAATCTCTTTGGAGCACTAGCCCTTTTCTTAGCAGTGTTTCCTTTAAAGAATGGATATAACACTGGGACAAACCTGGAAAACTATTTCTAGGAAAAGAAATTCAATTTGCTGAAAATATTTGTGTCTTAATGACAGTTTTTCTGAGCAAGTTCAGCTGTTTTTTTTCTTATAGTTCTGTGCTATCCTGTGACAGGACAGACTGTAAAAAGAAACAAACATATTTGATTAGAATTGTTCTGATGCCATTCTTCTTCCCTTTTCATTGCAGTGTCCAAGGCAGACTGCTATGTGCAATTGAAGCTACCCACTGCATCTCCAATCACTTACCAAACTCGGGTTGTTGACAACTCCAGTAATCCAGAGTGGAATGAAACCTTCCAATACAGAATCCACAGTGCTGTCAAGGTGAGAGGATCTCTTTGAGATGGTGCAAACCAGGTTATCTGGTGCTCCATGGATAGCCAGATCTTGCATTTAAACACAACCAAAGGATCGTTATTACAAGAAAAAAGGTAATTTCATGTAAGATGTCTCTCATGAGTCAGTTTGCACCCTTTGCTCGCAACACCCAAACATAACAACTTTATAAAGTCAATTTAAAAAAATGGGGCCTCACTAACCTCTCTCTCGAAAATCACAGCTAAGGGGAGAAAGAGTTTTTTTTCTCTAGTACCATCTACTGTATTTAGGGGATGAGATCATTAGTGTATTTGTATTATTGTAGTGTCTAGGAGGCTCAGTCATGGATCAGGACTAGGACAGTCATAGGCATTGTACGACAAATGAACAAAAAGTGAATTCCTACCCCAAATAGCTTATTATCTAAGCATAAAGCAAGACACAACAGATGGATACAGGCAGACCAGGAAGTATAAGGAAACCATGAGACACTATCGGTCACTATCATAGGCTATGTCCACACTACAGGGCTCATTTAAGTTAACTTAATAAGGTCTATTTAAAGTCGATTTATTAAGTCGACTTAGTCAGACACCATTTATTTAAGTCAACTTTATAAAGTTGACTTAAGCAAGGGGACACATTTAAAGTTGACTTAATAAAGCTGACTTTAAATGGGTCCCTGGGCTTATGTCGACTTCATGAAGCCAACTTAAAAGGCTCTATTGCACTAAGTCAACTTTATTAAGTCAACTTGAATGGGCACACTGCAGTAAGTTGACTTAGTAAAGTCGACTTTAAGGGCAGAAGTTAAGTTGCCTTAAGCAAGGGCAGAAGTTAAATTGACTTAATGAACCCCAAAGATGGCCAGGGAGTTGCTTACATCAACTTAAGCTCCTAGTGTAGACATACCCCTAGATAGTGATCAAGCAATCTTGTACAGGCCTCATAAAGTTTCGGGGATTTCTTTGGTAATGTAAGTAAACTTTTCTGGGTTTTTCATCCTTGTACTCTAGGGCTATTGTTTCTCATGGTTTTCTTTGCCTAAACTCCTAGGGTATGTCTATACTGATGGCAGATGTTCAATTGAGCGGCCAGCCAGTGTTAGCGAATTTTTCGTTCTCACGGACAACAGTGGGTCCCAGAAGGTCTCCGCAAACTTTTGAGTATCTATCGCCTCAGGCCAGCCTGGTTTAGAACAAATGATGGAGGCGAATTGAAGTTAACAACATAGGTTTATTAAAACCATGGGATGGGGCAGAGAAAACTATCAAGAATACTATTATAATAAGGGCTGATGACCTTTAAACGACTAACAGATAAGTATCACAGATAAAATCATGGTTACACAGTTACTAATAGACAGGTAAGTATATAGGTAATAAGCCCACCCCAAAATTCCTTAAAACTTATACTACAGACAAGAGGACCACTTCCCTCCAACCAACCAGGAGTAAGACTCTGGCCCAAGCAGTGAGATTCCACCCGGAGAAGCTCTGAAGCCTCTCAAGCTGAATTACCCGACTCTGGTCACGCTTCTGATGAGTTCTTCCCTCCGGATCCAAAGGAGATGTTACAGAAGATCCCCGCTGTCATTTCAGGAGAGCTTGTGGCTATCCAGACGTGGCCCGTCTATTTCTGGGGCTCTTCTGCCGTGTCCTATAAAGTAAAGTCCTTTCACCTCTTTACAGAGTCCACTGTGACATGCTCCCAGGGCACTGTCGCTTCAAGGACTTTTCCCAAGCCAGATCCAAAGTCCTGTCCCATGATGGCCTCCTCTGGAAGTCTTCAAGGCTCCAGGAAGGTGGTGGCTGTCTGAGGCCCTCTGATCCCATGGACCAGACGCTGAGCTCTGAACATGCAGTCCCAGCCACCTTCCGAACGTCCATCCATCCAGACACTTGCCAGCAAAGCTCACTACCTGGCAGGTTCTGGGTGGTGGCTCTCCCTGAGCTGAGCTCTCAGTCAGACCGGCCTAACAATTGTCACAGTGAGACCTGAGCAGCAGGCCCACCCTGAACCAGTCTCCTCAACAGAGAGTGATAAAGCAGTGAAGCAGGGAGCACACACACAAAGCCCCCACACCTAACTCCTAACTGACGACTTCAACCCCTTGGCATGAACCCCACATAAATACCAGGCTGTAGTCCAATCAGCACCGTGCCTTTTCGTGCTGAAAAGGTTTCCTCATTGGCTTACATGTGGAATCTTCTCGAAGGAGAAGCCTACATCATCTCTTAGTCTCTGCTTATCTGCCTGTCTCTGGGCAGACCCACCGACCGTGGCAAGCTGCCAAGTACTCCTGTCAGTTACATTTACACAAACACTCTAACTTACTCTATTCACAAACAAAGTTATGAAAACTCCTTAACTGTCACTGTTCGTGCCACCTCCTGCTGGGGAGGAACAATACCAAGTAATTCCCGCATATCATAACGTACCCCAGTCGTACAAAACATAGTATGATCCTAAACTGATGAGGCATTTAACATCAATAAACTGTAAAAATCCTCTAAGACATGCTCAATCGATCTAGAGTTTAATGCCCTAACTCCAGCCCTGTAAGTAGAGTAGTGCTGTCACCTGGACAGCATTTGTTTTTGACTCAGCGCAGTGTGCACAGTAAGTTTACTAAGGTGAAAGGGGACACACAAGGTATTTCAGGTACCTTGTGTATCTCACTTCAAGTGCCACCACAAAGTGCCACAGGTGTAGACTCAGGCCTAGTCAGTAGGGTGGTAACTCTGGGCAGACAAAATTCTGGGATCAGCCAAATTCAAATAACTTTGTGAGTGATGAGATGACTGAGAGCTTTGTTTATTGGTTCCATTAACTCCAATGTTACAGAAATACAGGATTAAAAATCATGAGAGGAGAGGGAGTAAATGTCACGTATCAACAAAGCCAGAGAATAGTGTAGAATGAACAATGAAAACTTTTAAAGTTCTGTGACATCAGTACTCTAAGTGGGTACTAGTGATGGAGGCAAAGATCATTTCTCTTGAAAAACCAATATAGAAAGCCACCCTCACCTCTGCAGAAATTAGTTAGATAACAGATGGTAATTTCACAGTTGGAGCAGATCCTTTGTTTGTAGCTGGGGGGTGTGTGGAGGGATGGGTTGATAAATGACTGATTCATTGGCAGAAAGTTACAAACAGTTAGACGTTAGATTGCCAAAATAAAAGCAATAAATGAAGCCCTGCAAATAGTGTAGTGGCTAGCACCTCTGCTTAACATGCAGAAGGTCCTGGATTCAATTCCCAGGGGGTTGGACTCGATGATCTCATGAGGTCCCTTCCAGCCCTATGATTTGATTTGATTTGATTTGACAAAGGGTATGTATACATTTAAAATTGTAGTTCGGACTTGGTTAGTCCAAACTAAGTAGTTTGAAATAGTGCAACCTTCAAGGGTGGGCTAGAATTCATTCAACTGCCCCTCTCCAGTGCCTAACAGAGAAAAAGCCCTAGAGAAACAGCTGGAGACCCAGGCTCCAGTACAGGAGTCACAGCAAAGACTGCTCAGAGTTACCATCCACATGAAAATATTACATAGAATAAACATAACAATGAACTTTATTAACTACTAACTTAATAAATCTTATCCCAAGAAAACAAAATGAACTTAAACAGAAGAGTAAGAAACCCAAGAGTCCCAAAGTTCAGATGGAGTCACCCATATCTCAGTTGCAGCCTCTGTTCATGTCCTGAGGCTTGAACGGAAAGAAGTAGCAATCTTCTTCTTTGCCTGCACGAATCTTCAATAGGAATCCATGCAGTCCTTTCTTTTTCCTCTGCAACCAGCACCATGCAGTCAGTCAACCAGCTCCCTGTCCCACAAGTGAAAACTCCTCTGCAACACGCTCCATAGCAGGGAGAAAACATCTCGCAGTCCACTTTTCTTTCAGCTTCTCTCCTGAACGCTGAGCATATGGGCTCTTCTCATTGCAGCCCTGTGTAGTGGCTGTTCTCAGCGCTGCTGCTCTCTTGATATATCTCTCAGGCATCTGACCATAGCAACAATAGAAAAACTTGTGGAGCATGCTCTAAAGGCTACCACTCCCTATTTCCAGAAAGTTCTGGTTTCTGGGCAGCTAATTTGCCCAGCAACAGTAACCCACTCTGAATAGGTCTCAAAGAGAGAGCCTGTTTTAGGCATATGGGTTACATAAGTGTGGTTTTTTAGTTCAAACTAACTTTTAGTTCGAACTAGCCACACTTTTTGAGTTTGAACTAAGCAAGTGTGGTTAGTTTCAGCTAAAAAAGCATGCTTAGTTCGGATTAACTGCTAGTTTGGATTAGCATGTCTACGTTGTGCTAGTTTGAACTAAATATGAACTAACCAGCTGAACTAACTAGTTTGAACTAGGCAAAGCCTAGTGTAGACAGGGTTCAAATTAGTTTGAATTAAGGTTCCTTAATTCAAACTAATTTGCTAGTCTAGACGTAGCCAAAGAGCTTCATATTCTCCAAATTCATGAAGGCCTATAAATTCTGGTTGCTACCACTAAGACTGAAGCCAGAGCATTAGCTTAGTATAGTCTCCTCAAAGTGTGATGCTAATGAACAGGCTATTTGAAAGCAACTGTACTTTGTGTCTTCTGATTATCTGTGAGTGCACCTTGGACTTGCTTTCGCCCGATATCAGTGATGATTAGGTTGCTTTAGCAACTTGCTCGTTCTGAATCATCCTGAAAAGAAGGGAAACTGCAGCCCTTTCTCCAGCCAAACCAGTGCCAAGTTAAGAAACAATTCCAAACAAATTAGGACGCGTGTTCCTTTTAACAAGGAGACGTTAGGAAATCTTTTCCAAAGAAACCATTTGAAATTCAGGCTGATTACAGGTCCACATCTTCCACTGTGTCATGAGCTCTTCAGAACAGGGCAGGTTTCTAAAAGGGTGTATTATAAACAATAGAGAGCAAGACAAATAGCAGTGCAAAGTAATTTGTATCTCTCTCATTCATCAACTTGCTTTTGTTAGCATGAGCCTAGTGCTTTATCAGACCCCCCCACACACACACAGAAAGAGAGCCTCTTTGTTTTCTTCATTCTAACTCATTCTTTGAATAAGGTTTTTTTCTGTTTTATTTTAGAATATGCTGGAGTTGACCCTCTTCGACGAGGATGTTCTGATAAATGATGAACTTACTGCCGTTGTCTTTGATGTGGGGGGTGTGAATCCAGGCCAGCCTGTAAAGCACACTTTCAGGCTAGACCCAGAGGTTGGTACCATTTATCCTGTGGCCAGTTACTTCTGGAAATCTGTTCAGTGCTGATATGCAGAGGCTCACACAGAGGTCCAGTTACTTTACCTCCTTTCTTATGATTTTGCAACAAGACAGCTCATCTATGGTCAAATGTATGCAAAGCCATATCATAAATTCTGAACTTCTCTATGATTGCCTCAGCCAAGTTATGCCCCACGGTTGTGCTCTGGATGAAAACAAACCAATTTCTGCCTTCCTTAAAAAGCACGTGCTAACTTCTTTAATGCTATTAAGACTGCTACTACTTAGAAACTGGAATGGCTGAGTTTAGAAGCAAACTTATGTGTGTACACGGTTACAGGAGAGGTAATGATCCCCTAGGTAGGCAACACAGATGATATGTACTAGTCTACACTCTGTCATGCTATTTTGAAGGGTCTGGAAAACCAATTAGTGGATATGAATTGAAAATCAGTGCTCAGTACAGTTGAGTAGGCTATATGTATTTCCTGATCTATTATCTTGCCAAGCTCCAAAGGGGCAGCCATGTTAGTCTAGTTAAGCAAAAAATGTAAGTATGACCTGATCCCATACCGTGCACTCCTGTGCATTTATTTTTATCCCATTCTGTAAGTTCCCCCTCTTCAAAGCATCTGACAAAGTGGGATTTTCTCCCACGAAAGCTCATGTGATAAATAAATCTGTTAGTCTTTAAGTGCCACAAGACTCCTTGCTTTTTCTGAGCTATTATTTTCTTTGTAGTCCATTACTGAATGCTTGCTGGGAACTGCATCTGAGTGGGAGGTAGGCCAAAGTCTGCAGAACATGGTTAAAGGCGGCAGTGACTTTGGAGTGTAAATTGTTTAAGAAATAAAACTAAACATAAGTAGTCCACACATACAAGTTATACTCAGTTATGCCCTCATATAGATACTGGGGTTGAAAAGGACTTAGTTTTAATAAAGGAGAGAGAGATTTGAGAGCAAAAGTTCAGTTTGTTCTCCCATAACCTGTGTCTGTATATGGTACTTAGCATGTTCAAGTTAACAGCACCATTCAATGCTAAATATTAACTAGATGCTTGTGTACAGAAACTATTAGTTTGCAGCTGGTTGGAATGTAAATTTACCTTGGACTAGCCTACGGTGCACTATTTGTTCTTGTGAATACTATCTGCTACTGCACATTAAAAGTTCCCTAGTGCATTTTCATTTACTTCAGGTGCACAGGGGAACTTTCACGCATAATAGGAGGATCCACAGAGACAGTGCAAGGTCAGGTTGTTTGTTTGCCATGTGCTTGTTGTTCATCTATACAAGTTCTGAATAATCCTAATGCCACCTCTGTGAGATAAGTAATATTCCTATCAACCATATCAAGAAACAGACACAGAAAGATTAAGGCAAATATTTTAAAAAATTGCTTCTGATTCTAGGTTTTTCTGTTCTGGGGTGCCAGCTTGCATGGCCTGGTTTTCAGAAGTGCTAAGCACCAAGACAGAGTTGATGGGAGTGGTGTGCACCCAGCACCTCTGAAAATCCGATTCTAGGTGTCAAATTTGGTGCCCAGATATTGAGGTACCTAAAATTAGCATTTTGGTCTAAGTAACTTACGCATGACACAACATTTAAGATTAAGATTCAGGCGTTTCCAACTTCTAGTCTTGTGATCAGCCTACTGGACATGTCACCTCTCCTAAACTTAAAATATCCTGGTGCTGCAGACCAGTCCCACTGGTTTAACTACAGTTTCACTCTCCAATTACTCTCCCTGCAACTTGCTTTCTTTTTCTCTGGATAAGCTTCTAACATTTCCCATTCAAAGCATTCTAGAGCTTTGCCCCACATAAATCTGTCTTGCTTTTTTCCTCTCACTCCTGTGTCTTATTTTTTCTCTTTTCCCATCTTAGTAGCTCCTTTTAACTATTCTAAGTCAATACACCAAATTACTTCAGTTGAGGGGGGTAGGAGAGTGTGTGAGTATGGGGGTGTGTGTGTGCGTGCACATGTGCAATTTTAAGTAATTGATTTAAATGAGGTGAAGGTTTAGTAAAATTTATCTGAAAATTTGTGCTAGTGGCTTTAGATTAAAATTTGAGTTAAATTACACATGCTGTTTAAAAAAAAAATGCCACTGTTGGTGGGGGTGTCTTATTTCAAGTCTGCAGAATGTCTGTAGGCAAAGAACAGTATACTGAAAATTAAAGTCCTGATGTTGGAAACACATAGTTACATAGCTTTACTCACATGAATTTACTTCAGTGGGGCTAGATATGTGCTTTTGGAGGTGTAGAGGGGGAGTTAGCTTCTGAACTCAATCTTTCCAGATGTGAAATAGGAACTGTTTAAATAGCAAAGTGAAATTTGCTTCTTTAAATGTGGAATATAGCACAGTATAACAGTTTCTATCCAACATTGCTGTGGAGAGTTATTTTCAGGCACTAACCTCCAACCTCTGATGAAGAGAAATAGAGATCTTTATTTTTAATGACATCTCAATCATAACATTGCATTAATATGGTTTGTGACCATGCAAATTTTGTTATACCTGGAAAAGAGACTGTTAAAACAAAAAATCACTGAGACACGATTTTCTTTGAGCTATTTCCAGGTTTATTAAGTTTACAAATAAAAACCTGTCTTTTATAATTGCCCTTGCCTCAAATTGAATTTGCAATTTAAAAATCCATGAATTTTCTGCTTCTTCATCCTTGTCTACAATGCACAGTGAGAGTCAAATGATATCACACAATTATAAAGATGGGTTTGTTTGCAAAACTGAGAAGTTAGAATTTTTGAGCGCCTGAAATTGAATGTTTGGCTCTGTGGTTTTGGTTTTAGCTACTTTGTTGTGAGGAAAATAATAACATTTCTGCATTTGGTCTTGCATGGTAATCCTGTTGATCCAGAATAAAATAATGCATCCTCTTGTGATGGCTGATACAAAGAGGATTGAACAGGGAATTTCCAGACCCAAAAGCATCACCTGCTACAACTTGGCCTACCCCTATCAAACAGTCTCTAATCTTCTGCAGGTTGAGCACAGAGGGGGAACTGTGTCACACACACACTTATAGCTGAAAATGCAAATATTAAACAAAAAAACATTGGCTGTCAGAGAAGTAAGCAGATCTGACTCTGCTCAAAATGTACTGGTTAGGTGAGTCAAATGCCATTTTTTTCTTGGTGTTTTGCACTGTTGTAGCTATGTTCGTCCTGTGATAGTAGAGAGACAAACTGGATGGGATACTATCTTTTTTTTAAATCAGCTTCTGTTGACAGAAAAAGTCAGGCTTTTGAGCAGAAGAGGTTTGTGTAACTTGAAGGCTTGTCTCTTTCATCTGCAGAAGTTGATCCAATAAAAGATGTTAGCTCATCCACCTTCTCTCTTTTTTCTTTATCACATTTATGAATATAATTGCACTTTAAAGATTTTTGTTGCTTTTTTTAGAGCATATAACCTAATATGAAGATTGCTGGGTGAAGCTGGGACTTTCTATTGTTTTTCTGATGTTCAGAGACGATCTGGTGCTGTTTCTTTTCTTTTTTTGTCTTTTTAAGGCTCAGGAGGAGCTGGATGTAGAGTTCTACTTAGAAAAATGGTATGTCAGATCAACTAAATACACAGCTCAATGTAAATATGCATTGCTAATGCACTGTTTTATTTAGCTTTACTCTTTTAGAATACCGTGATGGTTGTCTGCCTCTTACTGTACTTTTTGGTGCATTATTTCCAAGCTTCATTATAAATGTCTCCAAGGCTACTGTCTCCCCAGCCTTAGGACACTGACACAGTGCTCCTGATTATCCCTTTGCCGGAATCTTGTTGCTGCGTCATCAGAGTAAGGGAGACCACAATACTGGAATCTATTTGCGATTGCTGTGGTAATGCTCATGTTGATGAAATCTTAGCTTGCAATGGAAGGCTTCTGTAATAATCTGTGTAATAGTATTAACAGTACACCTGCCTATACAGAATACTTATGTCTGGATTCCTTCCATTTAAGATCAGTCTCTTTTCTGGAAACTGAGGTGGGTGTGAGTGTGTTTGTGACAACTTCACAAAGTCATAAGCAGTTGCTCTTCAAATAGGGAAAAATTTCCATTGCCCTGTGAAAGAGACATTCACTGAGCTGTCATTCTCAGGGTCTGATTTCAGATCGGGAGCATTTGGGTGCTTCCAGGCTCTCATGATGGAAAGGGAGATGAGGACCATCAGAGCAAGGAGCCAATTAAAATTAAAAACTCTTCCATATGAACCTTTTATCTTCACAGCTCAGATGTGCCTGCTGAGGTCCTCACCAATGGTGTCCTTGTGGTGAGTGAGTGGAATTAATTGTTTAGGCACTACAGAATTGTTACTTAATGCAGCTTTCAGTGGTTAAACAGAGGGTGAGCACTTCCAAATTAGAGGGTCCCCAAAACCATGCATCCTATTTGCACACATCTCCCTTCTTGTATTTCCTTGAATAAAAAAATATCCAACTTGAATTTCTGGAAATCAGGATACTGTTCCATATGGGGATTGTTCTTTCCAGCAGAACAGAATGCTTCATAGCCAAAAAAGGAAGCTGTTTCAAATCAATGCCTTAGGAATGTCAGGTATTTTGTGGAACCCTCTGTCCACCAATCTTTGGCATTTACTGGCCCTCCTTTGTACTTCTGTAATATGCAAGTTTGGCATACATTCTTTCCAGTCATTTCTTCTTATTAATAGTAAATTGGACAAATCACCACAGGATTGGCTGCTGAATCTAAAATTTAAGAGCAGAAGGTCTGATCTTATGAAGACTCTTAATTCTTCAGAGAAAATGGCAGGATAAAAATGGTAGCTTGTATGGTGCTGAATCCCTGTCTCAGGAGGATGGGGGCAAACTGATTAGTGAAGAAAATTAACAGGGTAACAAGACACGGAATAGAGCTGATCCAAAGAACTTAGACTAATTCATTTTTCATTGCAGAATACAGTTCCATTAAAATTGAACAGTTTGTGGAATTATGCTGATTTAACTGAAATTTCATTTTAAAGAAGAATTGGGTGTCAGGGTATAAGAGGAAGACTTGTTTTGGTCAATCAGAAATGAAATATTTTTAATTTTCTTTCATGGAAAATTGTGGCTTTTTTCGGTTTTATTTTGATTTAAAATGAAGTTGAATTGAGAAGTCTCAAAATCCTTCACAAAATGGAATTTCAATCCACTACACAGCTCTAATATGGAGGAGTTTGCTTTTAGGATACTGACTGTAATTCAGCCTAAGTAAATCATGACTGAAAATAACTGTTGAGGTGCCCAATAGCCTGTACGTGAAATGCATATATGGAGATCAATTCATTTCTTAGTGTAGTTGTTCTCACACCTTTCCTTTCCATAGGCCAATTCATAAGGGAGAGTCTCCAATGGACTTGTGCCTACCAGCATCAGTCTTTCATTTAAGAAAGTGCTTGGTGCAGTGCAGGGGTCTAAAACATGCACCCCCCCCCAAGCTATTTCCTGCGGCCTGCAGTAGCACTATTGTTACTGATATTTGCAGTATAGTTGTATGAAAAGGTTTCAGTGGCATGGCCCTCAAGCTAATGTATTAGTCCTCATGCGGCCCTTGTGGTGATTTGAATTTGAGACCCCTGGTGAAGTGTGTTTGGGTATGTCTGCATTTGAACTGGGAGACGTATTCTTAGGTCACGTAGACATACCCACATACTCTGCTCAAGTTAGCCTGGGTAGCATGTGTGGTGATTTGAGTTAACCACCTAAGTCTGTACGCAGGTAGTCTGGACTAGCGTGTAATTGAGGTGGCTGGCCCACATGCCACCTTTGCTGCCTTAGTTATGCTGCTATTTCTAACTTGCTAGCTTGAGCAGAGCTAGACTGGATATTTTGGCATGAATTGGGAATCATGCCTTCTAGCTGAAGGTAGACCTGTACCTTTTCTGTGGGGACCTGTAGGGTTGTGAAGCGCAACTAATGTCCGTTAAGTCTCTTCTCTGCAGTCTCATCAGAGAAGTTCAGGACTGATCAGAGTGGACAAGTTTCAAAGGGTAGCCGTGAAAGTTTAGTTCAGCAAAACAAACAAGGAGTCCTGTGAACTTTCTACATGGTCTCTCCAAGGTGGAGTTTTGTGATACAGTATGAGGTGTTTTACACCATCTTTGCCTATGCAATTTCCATGCATTATGGGATGAGTGGCAATATAGTTTTTCCTTTTGCTGTGTGCAAAACTGAGCTTTTGCTCAGCTTGTATTTGAGTTCCATTCTGATTTGGGTCTTAATACAAATCAAGGCAGCTTTTAGTTTTCCCAAAGTTTGGAAGGGGAGAGAACTTGACGTGTGTGTGTGTGTGTGTGTGTGTTGATCTGAACACAAAACATGTTCTTATTAATTTAAAAGGATTCTTTCCCATGAAAGCTCCTGCAATAAATAGATTTGTTAGTCTTTCAGTGCTACAGGACTCCTTGCTTATGTAGCTTCAGAGTCTGCAGCCATGTAGAATAGGTTGTGAGGAAGTTTTGACATAAATGTTTTCGATTTTAAAAAACAAACCAACAACCAAAAAACGGAACTAAACTCTCTCCATTAGAATGGACAAATCTGTTATCCAAACCTTTGTTTTGTTCAGTGCTTAATTTGTAAATGAAAGAGGTGCTGGAGCTCAGCCCTGGCATAAATCAACCACTGGTTTTGCTACAGGATCAATACTCAATTAAGCTTCAGTGGGGAAATTGAAGCAAATCTCAAAACCAGAGTTGTGTTGTTTTTCAAATAGGCTCATCCCTGCTTGTCTCTCCAAGGTGTAATCAACAAACATGAGAAGTCAAAGCAGAATGAAAAGGGTAGGTCTGCCTGTGAATTTCAAGGAAGATCTACTTTCTATTGCTTGCTCTTTGGTATATCCATCCTGTCCTGGAGGATGTTGGATCCTCATCTGACTTTTGCCTCTTGCCATCCAACTCTAAGGAGCTTTGCTTCACTGGCTATGTACCACACTTTGTCTACTATTTTCTTACAAATAGTGGCTTTTTAACTAATATGTTATGGAAAAAATCAAATATGGAATGCTATGGTGTGTTTTCTATAAAGTGTCATATTAGAGAAAACCTGGAAATTTTAGTTTTGTCTCTGTGATATATTGTTACTTCCAAGAGTATTCTCTGGTTTTCAATGTGTGTTTCTGTGACTGCTGTTGACCTACGATAAACCTCTTTCTTGCTGTCAGGGAACCGTCAGATCAAGCTATCAATGCCAGGAGCCTATGAGAAGCAGGTGTGCATCCCCTGCAGACCAGACAATGATCGTGATTTTGGGACCCCATTTATCTTTCATGTAGACAAAGAAATGTGTCCCGATCTGGAGGTGGAGCTGGAACAAACAATAACTGTCTTGCAGGTGAGCATCTGTATTGAAATCTGTCCCCTACAAACCACTTTTGGAACAAATCTATCCTGAAACCGTGTCTCCTTGTCCATGAAACAGACAGAGAAGAGTAGTTTGCACTGATGTATGGTTATGGTTGTCACCCCAGGGATTTCTTCAGAAAACAGAGGAAACCATTTCCTTGTTTGCCATTGTTTAGTAGTCAAATAGGTACTGCTGCTGAAAGCTGTTTTCTCAGAGAGTACTAGAAATGACAGATGGTTCTTGTAGGGTTTCTGTTATGAAGGTTACTTGAAACTTGCCATGATAAGATGTTCTTTTCAGTTCCTTATAAATTTTATCAGACTTTAATTGGTCAGTCTGAGATTTTTTGTGCTGGGTATCTGCATCAGGCTTAATTCTTTTGGAAAATTTCAGTCAAAACCATTGAGATGTTTATTGAGAACAAGATGTATAGAAAAATGTTGATTTGCCCATAAAAAAAAAACCCTGGAGACTTTTTCTTTGGGCAGCTGTAGTGCTCCTATGCTCTTTAGAAGGGGCATTAATGTAGCAGTGGGTGGACTTTGTCTCATGAGGTGCCTTTTGCCATCTCTGTCAAAATCTGCTTAAAATTGGGCAAGTTATTGGCCTTTGAAAAATCACAGGTCGCATTTACTCTGAGACTTCATTGATATTGACAGCTAAAATCTCCACAGATTCCAACCTCCTTGAGTCTTCTTGAGCCTCTCATAAGTACTAGTGCTGACCAGACAGCACATGCATCATCCCCACCTTGTCCCTGAGCATGCTTTCTCCAGCCAGGGCCCTCACCCCCAGAGGGGTGGAGAAGGGGGAGAGGGATGCACTTTACTGGGGCCTGGAGGCTCTGGGGGGCTAGGCCCAAGCTGCAGCTCCCATTACTAGGAAGCCCCTGTTACAAGTTTGCATTGGGCTCAAAAAATTATGTTTGGGACCTGTTTCTGGACCAGGAATAGAGGGGCAAAATTGGACTTATCCTGCATGCAGTGGCTTCTGTCAGTGGGTCGAGGCACTGAAATGGAGAACAAGGGAGCCTCTCTCCCTTACAAAAGAAGCAAAGAGTCCTGTGTCACTTAAAGGCTAACGAATTTATTTATCACATGAACTTTCAGGGGAGAAAATCCCATTTTGTCAGACACTTTGAAGATGGGGGAACTTACAGAATGGGAGGAAAATAAATGCAGGGGAGCATAAGACATAGGATCAGGTCATACTGTAACAGCAAATCAAAGCAGTTATTAAGATGCAAACACTGGGAAACAGCACATAGAGGAAGGTGAAGTCAAATCACCTTTTGTAATGGGAAAAGAATCCATAGTCACAATTTAGTCCTGCTTTCACACACTTGAATCTGCTTGAATCTTGTTCAGCTGTTTCTCTTTGAAGTCTTGATGTCTGATTGACTTGCTTGAGTACAGCTGTTAACAAATCATCCACAGAATGATTAGGAAGATGGAAGTGCTCAGGAACTGGTTTTTGAATGTTGTGATTTCTGATGTTAGTTTTATGCCCATTCTTTTGCAAAGAGATTGTCCTGTTTGTCCAATGTATAAGGTGTGGGGGCATTTCTGGCACATAGTGGCATAAATCACATTGGTGGATGAACAGGTGAATAAGACCTTGATGGAGCAGCTGGCTTGATTAGGTCCTATGATGGTGTCTTTTGTGCAGATGTGTGGAAAGAATTGGTGGCGTGGTTTGTTGCAGGGGCATGTGCCTGCTTTAATGTTTCTGTTGTTAAATCTGTGGTTGCTGGTGAGTATCTGTTTAAAGTTAGGTGGCTGTCTGTAGTCAAGGAGAGGTCTGTCTTCCAAGCCTTGAAAGAGTGAGGGATTATCTTTTAGACTAGGCTGTAGGTCCTTAATGATCTGTTGCAGAGGTCTGACCTGGGGGTTGTAGGTGATGACTAGAGAGGCTCTGTTGTTTTCTTTCCTCTCCTGAAGTAGTTGATTTCGGGGTACCCATCTGGCTCTGTCAATCTGTTTTCTTACTTCCACAGGTGGGTACTGTAGTTTTAAGAATGCTTGATAGAGATCCTGAAGATATCTCTCTCTGTCTGAGGGACCAGAGCAAATGCGGCTATATCTTAGGGACTTGGCTATAGACAATGGATCGTGTGGTGTGCTTAGTATGAAAGCTTGAGGGATGTAGGTAACTACACTGATCAGTAGGTTTTGGGCATCAGGTGGTGTTGATGTGCCCATCCCTAATTAGTACTGTAGTGTCCAGAAAGTGGATCTCCTGTGTGGTGTGTTCCAGGCTAAGTTTGGTAGTGGAGTGGAAATTGTTGAAATCTCTGTGGAAATCTTCAAGAGCGTCTCTGCCACAGGTCCAGATGATGAAGATGTCATCAGTGTAGCATAAGCAGAGGAGAGGTTCTTTGGGATGAGGCTTGAGGAAATGGTCTAAGTCGCCCATAAAAATGTTGGCATATTGTGGGGCATGTGGGTATGCATAGCAGTGCTGCTGACTTGTAACTACTCTTCCTTATGTTCTCAGTTATTCCTTCCCTGTTGGTACCCAGGCGCTGTGGAGGAGGAAGCCATTTGATCTGAATGAAAGGGGACCAAAGTTGGAGTGGGGCAAGGGTGGGATTGGGAAAGACATATATTGAAACACAGAGTCTAGTGAGACTGGGCCTGGTGTGGGAGGAGGAAAAAAGTGGGATTGGTTGATCACTGAAAGTGAGAGAGGTGTAATAGAAAAAATAGTATGTGATTGTGTGAGTATTAAAGGTTGTGTCACTTGTTGTAAGTGGCTTAATTAAAGTTGTATGGATGATCTTAATACTGGCTGTGACCCGGGCCTCCTGGGATAACCTTATGAATGTGCCAAAATCAGGGCAAGCTGCAAAACCAGGGGCCAAATCCCAAAACCACTGATGGGTGGTACTTAACCCAGTCTCCCAGTCAGTAACAAAGCAGGCATTTGATTCCTCACTCTGGTCATCACCAAGCATAACAAAACAGAAACAGCCCCCTTACTGCACATCAGTTCCTATGGTCCCCTCTAGCCACTGGGTCTCTTAAAGAAATAGGGTCTCCTGACCCCAAAGGATCAGCCACATCACCCAGAACAAGATAGGCTTGGATCTTACCCAAAATACCACGCTGCCAGCCAATCCTTTAGTAACTACAACTAAAGGTTGAATATAAAAGGAAAATAAACAAAATATGAGAGATGTTAAAGGTTCAAAGTGAATCACATACATACAAATGATTTAGAGTCCATAGAAAGCAAATTCTTGAAGTATCTGTAGTTTGCAGGTTAGTCCCACTCCTCTGTTGTGTACCCAGCAGCACCAGCAGCTGGATGGGTCTCAGTCCTTTGTTCAGTCCCAGGAGAATAGTTCCAGAGGAGGGTGTCAGTTGCAGACAGGCTGAAGACTAAAGACAAAATGGAGATGGGTCTCCTGCCTTTTATCTCAGAGCCCTTGCCAGATCAAAATGGAGCTGTGCCACATGGTCAGTCTGGGTAGCTGGTCAAACAGGTTTCTTCTTGGGCCCACTACAGCTAGCTGGTAGCCCCTCCTGATGGGCCATCATTATGACAATAGTTTGCAGACACTCAGTCTGGGATTGCTTCAGCTCAAACAACTTGGAGCACACATAAAGCGAATAAGATTCCTAATTTCTGATGCAAATATGATACCTACATATAAATCATATGATCATTCCTAGCAAATTACAGCATTTCTATTGATACCAAACATGGCATATCAAATATGGATTATTGTAAATATGAAATATTAATATGAAAAATAATTATAAACAGTCCCCTAGACCCAGACAGCATCACACTGGCATTAGTTAACAATTAGTTAATTAAGTGCTTGACTCTGCAAACATAACAAAATTCTTGTCGTGTGTGTGTGAGCATGCATGTAGCAGAGTCACAAAATGTCATATAAAATAAAGGTTTAATCAGTATGAATTCAGTTGTGCAAATAAATGCAGATCAGCTATCTATGCCATGCTGTCATATATTCTGTGTGATACGTGCTACAGAAAAACTATTCTACAATTTTTAAACACAGATATTTTTCTGTTGGGGTTGATTTTTGGTTCCTGGGTAAAACGAGGTACCTCAGTTATCCTGAGTCAGATTCTAGAGGAACTGAAGAAGTTTTGCTATACTTGCTATATAAAAATGAACATCCCAAAAAGAACTAAAATAGCTTTTCTAGATAAAGTGTCATGGCTCTAGAGTCTGATATCTATCTTTCCAGGGTTAGAATAAAGTGCTGTTTGAAATAGGCTGCAACACACTGGACTTACAAATCTGTTAGGCATGTAGCACTGCATGTTGCATACCACTGGCCTCAGACAAGGGCAACTCTTTTTGGAGGGAAATTCCTCATCAGAGGGAAAGAGAGACATTTTTGGGCATGTTTATTTTAAAAAGAGGAAACAGGTAGAATTTTAAAGTTATTTGGAGATGTGTAATGATGGAAATAGTTCCAGGAAAGAAGGCTTCATGAGCAGAGAGCAGGTAAGGTGGTCAAAGGTAAATGGTATCATAGGACTTGCTTCTGAAGAGTTCAAATTTTATTGAGCTGCAGTATGTGAATAACTTCATTCTGTGATGGTTCTGGTTCTACATTTTCAAAGGTGTAATTACGGTTTCATGAACACTGTCTTTCTATGACTCTAAAATTACTTTTTTGTTGTTTGTTTACTAGGATGAAACAAGTCCAGACCTTGAAAAGCACACTACACTTCTGGGACAAGGAGTTGTACCAGTTAAATCACTTCCTGTTGGACAGAAAGTAGACACGACTGTTCCTCTAGGAGAGGTAACCCACTAAGTTGTGTGTGTATTTTAATACTCTTGGGATAAAAGTCTGTTGCTTCCAGTATTTAGGAGGATGGATTTTTAAAGTTTGGGACAAAGACCCAGTTTTGCCATAAGTGAAGACTTGCTTGAATTCTTGGGAGCTACTGTGTTTTGCAGTAATTTTTAAAATGTTAACACCTCAAGAAGACACCATTTCTCGGAATGATATCATGTAGTCAATAGCTAGACACTTTGTTTGGCACAGTCATTCTCAGAAGTGATATCTTCAGTCTGATTTTTATAAAATAAGCATCTGTGCCCATTAGTTTGCAGAAGCAAGGGAAGACTTGACTAGGCTGTGAAAGAGAGGTGTTACAGAGGATAAGCCAAAAGTGCACAAAAGTAATAATACTTCTCTTTCCTGTCCTCTAACTTTATATTACAGTGTAACAGCTCTTAAGAGAAGTCTGTTTGCACTAAACTGACATGGGGACAAAATAAGGTGGGCTGTGTATTTGCTTTTGCTGGTGGAAGTGCTTATCTGGCATAGTATTTGATAACAATATACAGGGCATTTTCCATGTCTGTTCCTAGGTTCTTCTATTTAGTTCTCTTTGATTCAAGACTTTACTGTATTTTTCTCAGGGACAAAGTTTGGATCTTACTGTGAAGGCTGAAGAGAGGTGAGTCAGAACATTATGTTCCTTGCAGATCCCATGATGAGGAACTACTTTACTCTCACAGTGAAGTCTCATCTGGGTGACTATGTTAAGTGCTTCTGAAGCATGTTCATTTTGCTAGAGATCTTGTTGGGCTTGAATGAAAAAATAAAATCTTGTTGGATATTTTTCTTCAACTAACACAATTCTGTTATGATTTTTCACTGTTTTTGGGACTGGTATCCAGAAAAGGCCTGAAATCTGAACAACTTTTTCATAAATTCCTTGGGATTCAGCCTCAAAAATGAACAGCTAAACACGCAAACATAAAGTAGCTGCTTTGTATTTTATTATTATTACTAAAGTGCTCAGAATGTGCTTGGTGCTGCATAGACAAATAGGAGGACGCAGCCTCGGCACCAAGAGCTTTACAATCTAATATAAACAAAAAAAGGTTACGGAAAGGATTAGTGCATAGAAACACAGCAGGTCAGGGTAAGGGGTTAATTAATATTTTGTTAGTTCCATGTCTTTTTAAAGGATAAAATAAGCTATCCTTAATTGTCTCCCTACATAGTCATTGTTAGTTTCTGACTCAGCCCTTGTCTGCAAACCCATAGGAAGATTTATTTCTTCTCTTAAACCAACTATAATCCTGTTTAAAACTATCATTTTATTCCTGACACTTCCAAACAGTGAGCCCAGCCTTTATCCTGCATCCTCATAACATCCTTTAAGAATCTCTTGCTCTGCAAAAGTGGCCCTCAGCTCCTGCCCAGTTATCTGCTTCTTTAAGTCAAATTACAACTGTAATTTATGTTTGTATCAGTCTATTAAAACCTGGTATTTTGGACACTTCAGGGTTGAATTTACCATGAACTGAAATAATGAGGATAAGTGAAGTTCACTTTTAACTCCAAAAAACTAACATTTTCTAACTAAATGATGGTCTTCTTGTTTTATACTGAATATAGTGATTTTACTAAGAAAATTTGCTTAGACAAGATTAGGATTTAACTCCTGTTTCTGTGATCAGCACTTGGGATCTTGATGTACGCCTTAGTTTTGACCTCTGTAAAGAAGAGAGAGAATTTTTGGAGAAGAGAAAGAAAATAGTTTCTCAGGCACTAATGAAGACACTTAAGTTAAGAGAAGCCCCTGGGGAAGATGAGGTATGAAGCACAAGGTTTAGAGATAGCTGTATGGTCATTTGATTGACTTGTAATCTTCTAAACAATGTAGGATTCTTTGCATGCAAACAACAGGACTTTTCTCCATACATGGAACATTCTCAATACGGTCTGTGTTGAGTTTTTATTTGGAGATGTAGGTTTTTGAGTTCTAGATTTTGCAGTCT
The DNA here is from genome assembly GCA_007922195.1 of Podocnemis expansa. Classification (NCBI taxonomy): domain Eukaryota; kingdom Metazoa; phylum Chordata; order Testudines; family Podocnemididae; genus Podocnemis; species Podocnemis expansa. Next base: position 86,768,372 of record ML681963.1, on the reverse strand, counting down.
TTGCAGATCGTACCCCCCCCCCCCATTTTGGTTTTTGTTTTTATAGGTGTTCCTTTCAAGGAACAAAAAGCAATTTTACCAGAACCTTGGCAATTTTTCCAAAAAGGTTGTTGACAATTTCTGTTTGAAGATCCAGAATGTCTTTGGATTCTCATATCTAGAGCTATTGCATCATGTACTATCAGGGTAGTTCAAAGATGTTAAAATAAAGCCAGCCTTTGGGCCCAACAAAGTTCATGGGTGCAATTTGTCTCCTACAGTTCTAATTCCCTCAAACTGGGAAAGAGTGAAGGAATATGTGTGTACAATACCTGGTACAATAGAATCCTGATCTTTGGTTGGTGTCTTAGGTACTAGTACTGTGGAAATGATTAATATATTTCTGCTTATAACAGTGTAGGTTTCATTAGCTATTGGAAGGTGTGTGACTAAATGATTAGCATTTGGTTAACACAATATACATCAGACCTCATTTCATTAAGTTGGTGACTCTCAATCTAGATGACACTGCAGTCTTTATAAAACATGATAAATATCAGTCATGATTAACTGTATACTGGAATTTAATCAGCATATTAATAGAAATATGAATATTCCTGTATTTTAGGGTTTTCCTTCTAACATAAGTAAAGAGTAAATATGTAGAAAATAAAACAGCAATAAAAATTAACTATGAATGTGTAATTTCCTGGTTTCCTGTCTTTCTACAGGTCCCAGTTATAGCAGTTGTAGGATCTGGTGGTGGGACTAGAGCACTGACATCATTCTATGGCAGCCTCTCAGGACTTCAACAGCTCAGCCTTCTAGACAGCATAATGTATCTGAGTGGAATTTCAGGTTCTACTTGGTGCGTAATATGAAATTATGGTCCCTGACATTTCTAGTCAGATAGGTTTGTGTAGCTCCAAGGGAGATGGTAGACTTCATGCATCTAATCCTGAGAAAAACAAAAGAGAGCTTCAATGCTGTTTTTAACACATACAGCTATTAGCTGTATGCATGTCTTGCAGAGCTTATCATAAGTGTATTACAGAAAGAAAGCATTTGGAGTTTTTCAAAGGCACAGACAGGAAGTAGATGCCCAAACCCCACTGAGGTTTTGTGAGGATTGGATGCATAGCTGCTATTTGTACCTTCAAAATTCACCTTTTATAGAAAAGTTATAGAAAATTACATAAGATATTAAATATGTACTGCTACTCATCTAAAACTATGTAGTTTATGCAGTTATATACAGAGATTGGCAAAGCCAGACTCCCTGCTGTGGGGAGGAGGAAATCAGTTGTTCTGACTCGTTTGGAACCACAAACCTAACTCTCAGGACTGTTGCAAGGTTAAATGAGATAATATTTGTAAACTAATTCATATTATGTAATCTGCTCCTAGAACAACCCTGAGTGATAAGGGTAGCAAACAACAAGGAGATGAGCTGGGGTCTCAAGTTATGCAGCATATTTTAGAGATTATTATGCCCTCTCACAAATGCTTGTTATCTTCAGCATTTAATCTTTTAGGTTGTCAGGGTTCTGTGGTTCTTAGTTCATTATCCCAGTAATAACAAAGTTTAGCTGGAATTTGATGTTCAATATCATTCGCTGGTGATCTTGATGTAAATGTTTTTCAGGTGTTTGTCTGCACTGTATCAAGATGCAGACTGGTCGTGCAAGGATCTCCAAGGTGCAATTAGCAATGCTCGAGATAAAGTATCTAGCAGCAAAGCAGGGGCATTTTCCTCAGAACGAGTGAAATATTACTTCCAGGAGCTGAGTTCAATGGAGAATGAAGGACGGAAAGTCTCATGCACAGACTTGTGGGGCCTTATTATAGAGTATTTTCTACATCAGAAGGTAAAGAATTCTAGACTTTGAAGTGTATTGCTATTTGCAGCCCACAAAAGCTTATGTACGAGGAAGCTTTAGTCTTTAAGGAGCCACAGGACTCTAATTTTTGCTGTATATAAAATAACATGCCTATCCCTTTGGTACTGTTACAGCCAAGGTTTGGAAATGAGAAGGCTCTAGAATACTGGGGTGTGGAGAAGATGGCTCAATCATACCACGAGGGACATCTCTGGCCCCAAAAATCGCCTGGGCCTGGGCCAAAGGCCCCTGCCTCTGACCCCGCCCATGGGCCCTATTTAGCCAGGCCAGATCCAGCTGCTGCTGCTGCAACACTTGGCCCTGCAGCAAGCCTGGCCATGCAGTCCTGGCTGGGGTCGGATCTAGCTACTTCTGCCATGGCAGACCTGGCCCTGAGGCCCTGGCTGGGGTTGGGGCTGGATCAATGGCCTGGTCCCCCCATCCCTAGCCAGGGCCAAGCAACTGGCTTTGGGACTGGGGGCACATGCCCCATGTGCCCAGTGCCCATGACACCTCTTCATACCACTGACATTATTATGCTTTTTTTCTTTCATTGTTGTAACCAGCAAGACCTGTCAAAGCTGTCTGACCAACAGGAAGCAGTGAAGAGGGCGCAGAACCCTTATCCCATCTATGCAGCAATCAGCGTGAGGCACAATAACAGCAGTGATGATGTTGCAGGTATAAATAAGACATTTATTTGTATTTGTCTGTTTGAAAATCTATAAATAACCCTCCCATCCGCTGAGCATGTTTTCCTTTCTTCATTCACTGAAGCTTGGTTAATGAGCACGAGACATGAGGCGCTGATTAGCTAGCATTTGGGAGTCCCATAGCTAATATGTCAAATTGGATGCTCCTCAGCAGAGTTCACCTTCTGGAGTCATATGTTCTCCTTATAGCTATGTTGCTGAAGATCCAAACCTTTCATTAAATTGGGTGTTCCAAATATTTTGGTAGGGAGTGTCTAAGATTTTGAATGACAGTGCACTGTGAAAATGGTTGTCATCATTATCTATAGATGTCTACAAGTCATAAATTAAAATAGTTGATCATTGGCTAATATTTCAAACAGGACTTGTTTATTATGATCTTCTGTAGTGTCTGTTGATTGGTGTAGAACTTATTCATTCACTGTGATGTGTCTTGGGAGCTTTGTTGTGACAATATTGTTTATTATTTGTATTGCAGTAGTGCCTAAGAGACCCAGTCATAGGTCTGGACCCACCGTGGTAGGCATTGTACAAATACAGAACAAAATGATGGTCCTTGTCCCCCAAACAGCTTACAATCTAAGGGCACGTCTACACAGCACTTTTATTTCGAAATAACACTCGTTATTTCGAAATAAAAGAAATTAGGTCTACATGACGTTTTCTTATTTCAAAAGGACGGACCTCGTCCTTTCGAAATAAGAATCGTCATTTCGAAAAAGTAAAACCTGCCCCCCCCCCCTCGAAATGGCTGTTATTTTGGAAGGGATATTTCGAAATAAAGCTGTTCTTTCGAAGCAACACTGTGTAGACCTGTTGTTTTGAAAGAGCTGTTTCGAAAGAACAGCTTTATTTCGAAATATCCCTTCCGAAATAACAGCCATTTGGATTTCAGGCTTTCCCTTAATTCGAATTAACATTTTGTTAATTTGAATTAACTTATTTCGAAATAAGGATTTTATTTCGAAATAACTCATTTCGAAATCCTTATTTCGAAATAACAATGCATGTGTAGACATAGCATAAGACACTGTGGTTACAGAAAGCTAGATAGAGCATCGGGAAACAATGGATCAGCAAAATAGTCAATGATCTCAACACAACAGCAGCTTAACAGTTGTCAAGATTTTTGTAGGCATTACAGCAAAGGAGAGTTTTAAGGAGGGATTTCTGTGACTTTGAGGTAACTCTTTGGATGTTTATGGGGAGCATCGGAAAAAACACCAAAGTGCCATTAGAAAAATTTAGCAAGCAGGAAGTGAAGGCTACTGTTGACTGATTGGAGGCAGTCATCGACATCTTGGTAGTGTGTGAGAGATGACAGGTATTTTGAGAAGGGTCCTGAATGTGAAGACAAGTAGTTTGTGTAAAAGGGATCGAGAGCTGCGAAAAGAGGAATGACACAGTCAAAGCAATGGCAAGAGAAATGATACAGCATTCTGAGTTGACATGAGCAGAGGCAGCCTTATGTACTTGGGGGCCCTAGGTGAAGAGCCATTATGGGGCCCCCTACAAGACCCGACTGCCGCCCTCACTGTTGCCCCAGCTTTCCCCCCACCCCCAGTCTGAGGGAATGCACCATGGTGGGGGGAATGGGAGCTGGGGCCGCAGACTGCCAAGGCCAGAGGCTGTGCCTCTTGTCTGGCTTCTCTACAGCAGGGGCAGAGCAACATTCCCCACCTACCCCCAGCTGCTCATGCGTCCCCAGGGGGAGGGAGGAGGGCAGCCAGAGCGGAGCTGCGGCACTGGAGCAGCGCACTCCGAAGAGTTTTGGCCGCTTCACCCCTAGCCACCCCAGGGCTGAATGAGCCTGGTACAGGGCCTTGGGGGGGGGGGGCGGGCGAGACAGTGTCTCTTCAGCCCTGGGGTGCTTGGGGGCAAAGAGGCCCGAACTCTTTAGAGTGGGCTGCTCCAGGCTCTCGTCCCTGCATGCCGCAGTTCTGCACCAGCCAATCTTCTCCCTCCCCCTGGGGAGGTGTGGTTGGCTGGAGGTAGGCGGGGACCGCTGCTCCGCCCCTGCTGCAGAGAGAGAGGGAGGGAAGGATGGCGGCTGGGCAGTGCAACCTCCGGTCCTGATGATCAGCAGCCCCCTTCCTCTGTGCGAGTGCTAGGTTAGGGGAAGCAGGTGACAGCTATGGGGCACCTTACTGCTTGGGGCCCTAGGCAGCTGCCTGCTTCGCCTACCCCAAAAGCCACCTCTGGACATTTGTGGGTAAAAAAGATGGGATTTATGAAGGCTAGAGGAATGGATTTTGCATTTGAGATGCAAGGTGATGCGAACTTTGGGAAAAGTTTAGCTGATAATGGATAGAAAGGCTGATTTGTAGAGATGTTATGCAGAAAGAAATGGCAAGAGTTGGAGACGGCCTAGAGAGGAGACTCTAAAGAGAGCAATAGTTCTGCCATTAGCAATACTCCTTGCACTGTTCTGTGAGCTATCTTTGCAAGATTCCTCTTGTAAACTTGTTTTATGCAAGAAATAATGTGGCCTAGTAGATCTCTTGGCTGAGACTCAGGAAACCTGGGCTCTATTTACATCTCTGCCACTAGATTGCTGAGGCAGGTGCCAGTGGCGGATTACCCTGAGGGGCCAGGGGCCCACCAAACATGGGAACCCTCTGCCCTGCTGGCACTGAGGGGATGGGGCAGGCTGGCCCAAAAGTTAGGCTCTGCATTCCCACCCTGCTCCTGGGCCAGCTGGTCCGCTGCCAAGGACAGGGTAGGCTAGCATGACTGGCCGCTTTGCTATGGGGATTGGGGCCTGCTGGAGTGCAGTAAGACCTCAAGCATGGCCTTTGGGCTGCATTGGAAGCCACACTACATATGCCATTCGGCCCTGCCACTCCCGGGAGCTGACCAGCTGGGCTGGGGCTGGCTTCTGGCCCCCAACTGAGTGCTGGCCTGCTTGCAGAGGGCCAGGGCCCTAGGCTCAAGGGGGAAGGGGCACAAAGGCCCAGGTTGGGTGGGGGCCCACTGGTGAAGAAGGCCCAGGGACCCTGAGGCCCTTACTCTGCCTCTGGCAGGTACTTCACCTCTTTATGTTTCAGTTTTCACAACAGTAATATAGGACTAACAAGACTACTGAAAAAGGGTGTTAAAGAAGAGTCAGTTGTATTTAGGTGAATGTTAATAAAGGGCTAAATGAAGGATTTTTTAGTAATAAAATGGCAATGGGATCTGGGGAGCTGGCCCATGGATCTCAGCAAAGTTAGCTTGTGGAGATATAATATGTATTTATGGTGAAAACTCTATCATAGGTCATTATCAGTAATAATTTAGGAAGACACCATTGTTAAGATTTGGTATGGTTCAATGCCCTGTGCTATTGTTTATAAATACCCATATGTCATTTCACAACTTAATGAAACCATAAAGAAATATCTAAAAATTGCTGCTCAGAAAATGAGTCTCAAAAATGTGGAATTGCTGGTCAGCTTCAACTTATGTTTCCATCATTGAACAATGTAACTGAATTGGGAGTAACTCAGGGCTGGCTCCTAACTTCATGAGATTCCTGTCGTGGCCCAAGTTAGGAGATAATTGATGTGGACTAGATGGTTAATTAGTTAACAAGGGGATTCAGTTCATTATCTGGGAGCTATTAAATGGAATACAGGAGGAGAGAGGGAAGGCTGGGAAAAATGATAAAGAAACTCAGGATCTCTGAAAGGTGAGGCTTCACCTACCTTCCTTGTGTCACAGGGATGCTTTGTAGCTGTTCCTTATGGTAATGGGACATGAAGCTGCATAAAACATTATAAATAAAGTGCACTGTGGTGAATTTACTTGTGTGACAGGATTGCTAGCAAAGAGAACTCCAGGGTGAAGTGAGTCCATTCTGTGACAAATATCTAGACAGTCATGTTGCTCTCATTGTTATAATTGTGATATATAGTGAGAAATCCCAAGCTGTGGGAAAGACATTCTGTAAGTTCTCCGTTTTTAAAGCATCTGACGAAGTGGGATATTCTCCCATGAAAGCTCATGAAATAAATAAATCTGTTAGTCTTTAATTGCCACAAGACTCTTTGCTTTTTTTGCTTTACTAGACTAAAATGGCTGCCCCTTTGGAACTCATCTGAAAGGGTTATACTTCTCCAGTTCTAGATGTTAAATCCTTTTTCTCTTCCCTTATGCACCCAAACATGTGCTAATCCCGAATACTATTCATGGGGAAGAGACTAAGGAATTCACTAACCCAGGCCACAGAGCAGTAGTGGAGTCGCTCTTTGGTGGCTGCTGCAGCCCTGAGACAGCAGTAGTTCCTGCGGCTTCTGTGCCTTTACTCCACAGGAGAAAATGACTGCTGGATCTGCATAGAATCATAGAACTGGAAGGGACCATGAGATGTCATCAAATTCAGTCCCTTGCACTCATGGCAGCACCAAGTACCCTCTTAAACCGTCTCTGACAGGTGCTTGTCTAACTTGCTCTTAAACAGATTCCACAGCCTACCTAGGCATTGTATGTCAATTTTTAATACTCCCCAAACCTTGCAGCACAAGTGGTTCCTAGAGAGCCTTTCTGGAAGATCCAGCTATCTGTTCCCACAAGACAGCCACGATCTTCTACATATGGCATCTCTGGGGAAGGACTTGCTGGAAAGTGATGCTTAAAGAAGTAGAGGACTCTTATTTATAGAACAGGATAATGACACTATTCTTTTCAGAGGATTCTGGAGATACGTGTTATCTGCCATCTTCCTTTCAGAGTGGTGTGAATTCACTCCCTATGAGGTTGGATTCCGCAAGTATGGAGCCTTTGTCCGAACAGAAGACTTTGACAGCAAGTTCTTCATGGGACGGCTGATCCAGAAACTTCCAGAGCCCAGGATCTGCTATCTTCAGGGTATGTACTAATGCTGTCGGTATGGAAGGGGAAATAGGAAGAGGCCAGCACTATGCTAGGGATTCATGGCTCCAAAGCCCTGTAAATGTTATCCCATGTGCTTTTGGTGAATTTGAAAGGTAAGTGATGCCAAAATCTTCCCACAAAGACTACAAAAAATGCATATGGAATATTACCAGGTAGAATATAGTCTCCTGAGATTTCAAGCAGACAACATGAAACAATAACCCTGAGAAGGATACGCTATGTGCATTAATGGTAATGGGTTGTTAACACTGAAACCTAATTTTTACCAGTTTAATGGCAATGTTAACTGTTTCACTGCTCATCATTTTAACAGCAACATCCAGCTAAAGTGGCTGTCCATTGCTGCTGGAGGTAATAGTGGTTATGAGGGGCTGGAGTTGGGGGAAATCAGCCGGAGGTGAGAGGAAAAGTATGACTTGCTTCAGGTCCCAAATGAAACTCCTCTGAAGAGTGGTGTTTCTCATGACTAGATAGCTGTAGTCTGTTCAAAGGACAATATTCTTCTTAATCAGGAACAGGCAAGGTTAGCCCCTTTGACCTGTTTTGATGGATAGGCCATCTCTCAGGATCCTACCTTAAGGCCTGTATTTATTACGCTAAATGATGCAGTGACAGAATAGTCACACTTTCATGTCATCATAAAAAACATGGCCTTGCCGGTAGCAGCAGAAGCTTCCCTGCTTGTCCGGTGGCAGCTGGGGACAGATCTGGATCCCTGCAGCCTGTCGGGGGTGGCAGAAGCTTTTCACCACCACCGGCAGGCTGCGGGAATCTTGATCCATCCCCAGCTGCCACTGGATGAGCTGGGAAGCTTCCACTGCCACCAGCAAGCTGTGGGGGGGAACGGTTCTGGATTGCTGCGAGCGGAATTTTAGGGGGCTTGGGACGGATCTGGCTCCCCGTGGCAGCTGGGAACAGATCCGGATCCATCCCCAATGGTTGCGGGAAGCCAGATCCATCCCCTCCACCCTCTAAAACCCCTCACTGGGATCGGAGCCCTGAGCTGGATTGGGACCTGGGGGGGGGGGGGGGATGCGTTTGGGGTCCTTGCCCCAGGCGCAAAAATTACTAGTTATGGCCCTGGTTTGAATTAAGTTAATTCGAACTAACATTGCCCCACTAGAAACCCAATTCAAACTAGCATGTCCATGGACAGGACTTGCTAGTTTGAATAGGGACGGGGGCACCATGAGAGATGATGCAAAATGGGCCATGCCCCCACCCAACATATAGAAAGAGGAAGGCACCCTGGGAGGAAGATGGTCAAAAAGTGTTAATTCGAATTAATGGTTAGTTTGAATTAACAAGGCTACACTGGGTTAATTTGAACTAAGTAGTTTGAATTAACCCTTACTTCAAAGTTAAGTGAGGTTTTATAACTTCAAAGTAAGCTTTCTTTAATTTGAACTAAAGACCTCCTTAGTTCAAAGTAATGAAAGTCAGTGTAGCCGTGCATTAATTTAATTTGAATTAATCCTCATTAATTCAAATTAAATTGTGTAAGTGTAGACATACCCATTCAGAACACTGTGTCACTTTTAAAAACTAACAGATTTATTTATTGCATAAGCTTTAGTCAATAGAATCCCACTTCATCAGATGCAAGAAGGTGGGATTCTGTGAAGTGGGACTCTACCCATGAAAAATCATGCAATAAATAAATCTGTTAGTCTTTAAAGGTGCCACAGAACTCCTTGTTTGTCTTGCTGAATTAGACAACATGACTATGCCTCTGGAATAAGCTCACAGGATAGTGGTGAAGACACTTTGTTTTACCTAGAGGTTAATTTTTTTTTTTTGCTGGACAGTGTAACAGGTCTGTCTTCATCTAGTGTTAGAGCCTGCTCCTGCAACAGTTTCCTCCCTTGCTCAGTTAAACCAGCCACCACAACTAGTGTTCTTGGCCTACTTGCCCCTTCTCAGAGTCTCACTTATTAACATAAAATAGTAGTTAAACTCAACAGTAGAATCTCCTGGCCTTTTTGTCAAAGTTCACCAGTTCATTATGCCCCATGGGTTCCTTAATGCTCTTGTTGATGGCATTGGTTCTGCTCCTCATGGCTGGTTGCTCCAGCCAAGCCTTTCTTCTCACTGATAGGGAAAGTTTCTTCCCCACTGCCTTCAGACCAGATCTCCTCTGATTCTTTGTATGTGACTTCCCATCCTTGCCAGGCTCTCTTCATCTTACCCTTCTCTCTTGGTCTCAGGCTACAGGCCTTTGTTGCTTACCCTAATTGTGAGCTTATGTGGGGGAAAGTGAATACAAGTTTTAAAAAATGTTTGAACCACATAAAACAATGATTGTGATGGGAAGAGTGTAAAAGGGGTGCTGGTTGATTTAGTACAGATTAAAAGGCTGACTGATATAACTTCAGCACTGTGTTAAGATCTTGTCTGGTGGACTGGAAATCAGTGGACCAAAATGGAAGTATTGGAAATTAGGTCTAATTGGTGAACAAAAACCGAAAAGATGGATTCTCTGCCTTTTGGGATCCTGAAAAGAAAAATATTCGAGGGGAGAGGGGACTTGAGCATGAGCACAACCACTGCTAGTCAAAAGGAGGAGGATCAATTTGTACTGTCGTGACTGTTAACCCACCATTTCCAGGGACCCTGGATCCACCATGATAGCACTGGCCTGTTGTTCTGATCCAGAGAGCAATTCTGATCAGATTGGGTCAAGAGAAGGACCCTGATGACATTAGCAACTCCAAGGGCTCCATTTGAATCCCAAGTACTCCCTGGGATTTGAGACTGTCTTCTCATTCATGCTTTGTGTGTCCTCTGTTTCCCTACTTTATTTCTTCTCTTTTCTACCCAGCAACTTTTTCCTATTGTCTGACAAGAGTCTGGCTTAGCTGTTGTGAGCCTTGAACAAAAACTGGAGCGGTGCCTAAATGGGTCAATGCTGGTGCAAGTTTGCCTGTTCTTGAAGTGGGTGATAAAGCTGTGTACCATGTCTGTGTTTTTTCCAGTAACGCAGCTGCAAGTGGATGCAACGTCAGACACATGTTAGTTTTTCCCCATCTTTACTATTCCTTTTTCTCCTCTTGTAGATTCATAGATTCTAAGGTCAAAAGGGTCCAGTATGATCATTATCTGACCTCTTGTATTATGCAGGCCACAGAACCTCCTCTCCATTCCTGCAGTAGACACCTAATCTATGACTGAGTCATTTAAGTCCCCAGCTCATGGCTTAAAGACTTCAAGATACAGAGAAACACCCAGCAAATGACCATGCCCCATGTTACAATCGAGAAGAGAAACCCCCTGCCGCTGAGTCCCTACCAATCTGTCCTGAGGGGAGATCCTCTCCTGACCCCAAATATGACAATCAGCAAATCCCTGAGCATATGGGCAAGTATCACCAACCAGACACCCCAAAAAGAATTCTCTGCATGAACGCAAAGCCCACCCCATCTAACATCCTTGTGTGTGTCATGTTTTATCTGTAAACAAACAAGATCAAACTTTAATAACACAGCAATAACAATAGCTGTAGCCCTTCTCAATTAACTTTTCTTTTCCCCCCAAAAGGAAAGTTATTACAATAGCTGTAGCCCTTCTCAATTAACTTTTCTTTTCCCCCCAAAAGGAAAGTTATTACAATCCTTAATGCTATCTAAAAGACAAAGGGTTTTCCATATAAAATATCTCTATAGCTAAAGGAAAAGGGAAAATGAGAGATCTGATTTAAAATAAAAGCCTTCATTATATTTCAAATACTTTAACTGCTTTTCCTTCTTTTCTGTATTTGTAATGAAAGGTCGAAAGGCTGTGTGTTTATGAAGCAGGCTGAGGCCTCTCCATACCAAATGCTGACCTTGTTTAAAACTGTTTATTATTGGTCCAGTTCAGGGTCACGGTAACCTCTCTGATTCTTTGAGTCCACACATTTCATCAAAATTAATACAACAAAGCCCTGATCTTTTTTTCTGGGATCAGGGGCATTGCTGCCCCCAAAATATGTTTGGAGGCAGGACCAGAGAGGGTGGGGCTGGGGCTGTCCCCAAGGGTGGGGCTGTCACCCCAGGCCCCACTGTTTGCTGGAATCAGCAGCGGCGTTCTGGCCCATTGGGCGGGATGGGTGTGTAGCCAGAGCTCCGCAGGGCCCCGGTCATACGTCAGCCTGCCCCAGCTTGCTCCGTCCCACCCCTGAGATGGACTGGCTGGGGGGAGGCCCACATAGGCCGATTGGCCCTGGGCCCAGCCTCCCAAGGGATGGCCCTGGGCAGGCTGGCAGCAGCAAAGCTCCGGATCCCTGAGCCCCAGAGGGAGGCCGCGTTGGGCTGGTGGTGGCCGGGTCTCTGGTCTCCGGGAGACCCGGGGCACTGGTATTGAGACTCGGGGCATGAGCTTCATGAGTCCAGCGCTAGCGATGCCCCTGTCTGGCAGTACCCCAGGCTGGGGCTCATGGTAGAGATGTCTTCTTTAGGTCTTCCTTAGTTTGCCTCTCTCTGAACAAACAGGCTGTCTTTTACATGGTGCTTTATCCTTGCACTGCCATTATCTGAAGCCTGGTCACCTGACTCAACCACTGACAGAAGCCCAAACCCGTCACTTGGGACAGAGATAATTAGGCAAAGGTGGGACTATGCTCTACTCCTTTTACAAGGCTGACCAACTAGCAAGTGTGAAAAAGCAGGATGGGTGAAGGGTAATAGGTATCTGTATAAGAAAAAGCCCCAAATATTGGGTCTGTCCATATTAAATTGGGACACCAGGATACCCTCGGGTTAGCCCTCCTAATGACAGGCAGTGACCCAATGGTAGAGCCTCTATTGACTACAGTGGGTTTGCAAAAGCCCATGAGGGTGTTAAATCCTTATTTATTCCTGTCTTAACTACCCCCTTTTTGCATACAGGAATGTGGGGCAGTGCTTTTGCTGCAAGCCTGGATGATGTCTGTTTGAAGATGGCTGGCTCAGGACTGGGTGTTCTAGATTCTCTGAAAGACGTAATCAAAGTCCAAGGTAAGAGGGTTCAGTATCCTGTAAATATCTGGTATTTTTCAAAAACTGGGTTTATTTAGAGAAGTCTTTTTTAGAGATCACACAAAACATTAATGTAACTAAAAAATTTAAGAAATCCTGTGCAGTTTTCAAGAGCAGAGGAAGCTTAGTTGGGGTGGGCAGTTAACATATAAAAACATAAAAATCACCATGCTGGGTCAGACCGATGATCCATCTAATCTTAGTATCCTGTCTTCCAACAGTAGCCAAATGCCATGTGCTTCAGAGGGTGTGAACAGAACATGTAATCCGCAAGTAGTCAGTCCTTTCAGTCATTCCCAATCACTGGCAAACAGCAACGGTTGCTTATCCTGGTTAATAGCCATTGATAGACCTATCCTCCAAGAATATATCTAGTTCATTTTTGAACCCTGTTATAGTCTTGGTCTTCACATTATCACAGTATCCTCTGCCAAGAAGTTCCACAGGTTGATTGTGCATTGTGTGAAGAAATACTTACTTTTGTTTGCTTTAAACCTTTTGCCTATTAATTTTATTTGATGATGCCTACTTTTTGTGTTATGAGAAGGGCTAAAGAATGCTTACTTATTTAATTTCTCCAGACCAGTTATGATTATATAGACCTCTATCACCCCCCCCCCCCATCATCTTTTCCAAGCTGGAAAGTCCCAGTCTTCTTGATCTGTATTCATAAGGCATCTTTTCCCATACCCCAATAATTTTAGTTGCTCTTGTCTGTAACTTTTCATATTCCAATACGTCTTTTGAGATGAAGACCAAATCTGCATGCCTTATTCTAGGATTCTGATGTGGGTGTATCACAGATTTATAAAGAGGCAATATGGTATTTCCTGTGTTATCTATCTGTTTCCTAATGGTTTCCAGTGTTCTGATAGCTTTTTAATGGCTTTGGCACACTTAGTGGGTGTTCTCAGGGAACTATCCACAATGATTCCAAGATTGCTTTCTTGAATGGTATTAGCTAATTTAGACCCCATTGTTTTATATGTATCATTGGGATTGTATTTTCCAGTGTGCATTGCTTTTAATTTATCAACATTAAATTTCATCTGCCATTTTGCTGCCCACCTACCCATTTTTGTGAGATCACTTTGTAACTCTTTGAAGTTTACTTTGGGCTTAAATATCTTGAGTAGTTTTGTATCATTTGCAAATTCATTCAATCTCACTATTCATCCTTTTTCCAGATCATTTATGAAGGTATTGAATAGTTCTGGTCTCAGTACAGATCCTTGGGGGACACCACTATTTACTTCTCTCCAGTCTGAAAACTGGCCATTTATTCCTAACCTTTGTTTCTTATTTTTAACCAGAAGAGGACCTTCTCTTTATCCCATGGCAGCCAACTTTAGGGGTGTTAAACTCATTTGTTTTGACAGGCCAGATTTGACTTAAATGTACTTCAGGTAGCCCTTGCATACCAAAAAGCAAAATACTATGGTGCTCTCATGGCATTGCAGAGTGCTGTGTATGCAAAACTGTTCTCCACTGATACCACTTGCTCTCTCTCTTTTAGGGAGAGTGTGCGTTCTTGTGGTGAGCAATCTTGCATAAACAATGCTCTTTGATGTCATGAGACCTGACACTTTTGCAGCATTGTGGAGTGCTGGGTATGTGAGACCACACTGTTTCTCTCTCTGTTAGGGAAAATGTGTGGTTCTGTGGTGTGCAGTTGTGGCCTACGGGCTGCATTGTTTGACACTCCTGGCTTAAGAGCTTTTGGTTAGGGACCTTGTCAAAGGATTTTGGAAAATCTAAATACACTATATCTACTGGATCATCCTTGTCTGCACACCTATTGACCTCCCTCAAACAATTATAGTACATTGGTGATGCATGATTCCCCTTTACAAAAACCATGTTGATTCTTCCACAACAAATCTTATTAATCTCTGTGTCTGATAATTCTGGCTTTACGGTAGTTTTAATCAATTTGTCTGCTATTGAAGTTAGGTTTACTGTCTTATTATTATCATGATTGCCTCTGGAGCCTTTGTAAAAATTTGTGTTATATTTGATATCCTCCAGTCATCTGGTACAGAGGTTTATTTAAGCAATAGAGTGTCTACCACAGTTAGTAGTTCTGCAGTTTTGTATGTCAGGTCCTTCATAACTCCAGTCTGGTTCTGGTGATTTATTACAGTGTATCAATTTGTTCCCAAACCATAATTACTGACACCTTATTGTGGGAGAGTTCCTCAGATTTGTCACTTAAACAGAATGGCTCAAGGTTGGGAATCTCTCTCACCTCGTCATATCTTGAAGACTGATGCAAAAGATTAATTTAGTTCCTCCGCATTAGTTTTATCCTTCGGTGCTCCTTTTGCACCTTGACCATCTAGTGGCCCTACTAGTTGTTTAGGAGGCTTCCTGGTTCTGATGTATTTAAAACAAATTTTTTTTGCTGTTAATTTTTGAATCTTTGGCTGTGGTCCTTCAACTTTTTTTGGCTGCCCTGATTATATTTTTACACTTCTCTACTAGAGTTTATGCTCCTTTCTATTTTCCTCAATAGGATTTAAATCCCACTTTTTAATAAGATGCTTATTGTCTCTAACTGCTGCTTTTACTTTGTTCTTTATCCGTAGTGGTACTTTTTTGGTTCTCTTACCATATTTTTTTTTTAATTTGGGGGTATACATTTAAATGGAGCTTCTATTATGGTGGCTTTAACACAGTCTCTCTAATGCTGTATTCCACTAGACTCTCATGTATTTCCTCTGAACAATATGTTCTATATTAATAAATTAGGTTGAGTAATAATGGTCACCATTAACTTCTCTTTTCCCATTCCTTCCCGTCTTACATGGTTCCCCTGGCTATGGTATTTTGCAACACTTCTGTGCGGTAGGAAGGTATTCTTACTCCTGTTTAATAGATAGGGAACTGTGACACAGAAGTGTAGAGAGGTTAAATGGCTTCTTTGAGATCATATAGGAGTCTTGATGGAAGATCTAGGAATTGAACTTGCGTCTTTTGAATCCCAGTCGAGTATCTAAACCACAAAGAGAAGAAGAAAAGTCCAGCAATTAGTGCGTGAGACCTGGGTTCAATTCTCTTTTTGGCTATGGATTTTCTCTGTAATATTGGGGAAGTCACCCTGACCCTCAGTTCTGGGTCTGTGCAGGGGGTTAATAGTACATCCCTCCCTCAAAGGGGTGCTGAGAGGATAAATACACTAAAGATTGTGAGGTGCTCAGATACTATGGTGGTGGGGTTCAGTCAGTAGGTACAAGGACCATCCTTCCTATAGCTAGGCATTTGTTGTACCATAGTATTAGATTTCACTACAGATTTCCATTTGTAGCTATAAGAGATATTGTAGTAAATGTTCAATATTTATAGTGACTGCTGCCCCATATGAGAATATATCCATGGTGTTATATGGTGACAGTTTTCACTGGCATGAGTTTGAGATGGTTACATGACTTGTGAGAGAGAATTGAAAGTCATGCTAATTGATGAAACTTTAGTAGAGACAGTTAATTTGGACCTCAGTCTTATATATTTTTGCTGTGTACATACATTTAGAGGAAAAACAATGTCTTATGCCAATAGATAGAACTTTAATTAGTGAGAAGATGAGTATCTTGAAATGTTATGCTTGAACGCACATGCTTTTAAACGTATTTTGATCCTTATGTCTTGTGTTATAGATGATCGTAGAAGATTCCATCTTCGGGATCCCACTTGGTTAAAGACTCGTCTGGTTATACCAGGGGGACCACTACTACATATTTTTCAGGATTTCTTCAAGTCCCGTGTCACCTCTTGGGAAACCTTCAATTTTATGCAAGGCTTGTACCTTCACAGGGATTATGTCAACAATAGAAATTTTGTAGTCCAAAAAGGTAGCCATTTTGAAACAAATCATTGTGTTTGAGTTGTTCTGTTAGTATTTTAAAATGCATAACTTTAGAATTTTGGGCCCAATTATTTACTAATGTAAGTCTGGAATAGCTCCACCGAGGTCAGTAGAATGCTGCCAATTTAAAGCAGTAGCAGAGAATTTGATTCAGCTGGAAAACTTGTTGGCTATGAAATAATACCTGGCTTAGCTAGTGATACGGACTTGTTTTCTACTTTGCTTCCTGCGTATACAGAGTGCAGGTCTGATTTTGGTGTGGGAGTATAAACCATGAATTAGACTTCTCTCCTTAAAGTCTCTCTGATTATTTCTTTTCCGAAGTTTTCCCATCATTTTGGTAAATAAAGTGATGCTTTGTTTGGGGTGGTGGTGGTGTTCATTAGGTACACACCTGGATGCTTTTCCCAACCAATTGACTCCCATGAAAGACAGCCTATACTTGGTGGATGGTGGTTTTTCTGTCAACTCTCCCTTTCCCTTGGTGCTCCAGCCAGAGAGAGATGTAGATGTCATCTTGTCATTTAACTATTCTTGGGAGGCTCCATTTGAGGTGAGTTGCAATTGAGTAATGTTGGGTAGGGATGGAAACATGGAAATGTTTATTTTTCATGATAACATGGATCAATCCAAGATGTTGGAATACAGTGTCTATGGTGTTTTTCCTTATGAGAGGAGACTTAAAGAGCTCAGCTCATTTAGCTTAACTCAGAGAGGGTTGAGTGGAGGTATGATTGCACTCAGTAAATACATCAGAAGGATGAATACCAGGGAGGGAGAGGAATAATTTGAGTTCAGCACCAAAGTGGACACAAGAACTAATGGGTATAAACTGGCCATCAGGAAGTTTAAACTTGAAACTAGATGCAGGTTTCTAACCATTGGAGGAGTAAAGTTCTGGAATAGCCTTCCAATGGGAGCTGTGGAGGGAAAAACTCTAGCTGGTTTCAGGAATGACCTTGATAAATCTATTGAGGGGATGGTATGATGGGACAGCCTAGTTTGTCAACTGTGACTGATCTTTGACTGCTGGTGGTGGATATGTGAATGGCTTGAGGTGGGTGTTTGGCTGGTAAGTCTTCCCCACGTGCTCAGGGGTTAAGTGGTCACCATATTTGGGGTTGGGAAGGATTTTTCCCCCAGGGCAGATTGGCAAAGGCTCTTGGGGTTTTCTACCTTCCTCTGTAGTATGGAGCGCAGCTCACTTGTTGGTGCATTCTCTGTGTCTTAAAGTTTTTAAACAATGATTTGAGGACATTAATAACTCAGACATAGATTAAAGGTCTATTCCAGGAGTGGGTGGGTGAGGTTTTATGGCCTCCGTTGTGCGGGAGGTCAGACTAGATGATCATACTGGTCCTTTCTGACCTTAGACTCTTTGAGTCTCATGAAGTAGGGTGGATTATAGTAAAGTTAAGTCCATTCAAGAGTTCCTTTGTCACAACATGCAATTCACTGTGAATTGTGTGTCACAACATCAAATGTGGAACCTCATAGTGACAGTAGTAGAATTAAAATCTTTCTTCTTAAAAAGCATAGACAGTTTTCATTTTACCTAAAGGTGAATCTCCTTTAGCAGAATGAGACCTGTGGCACACAACTGCATATTCTTATTCCATATAGTAGAAGACATTGTTAGATGGGAAGATAAAGGGATCAAGGATTTTTATTTTTTTAGTGCTAACAGTAGGCTCTTTATGCTGTAAGGAAATGTGTGTTCACAAAATATGTGCTTATAGTCAAATTCAATGTGTATATATATTCCAGAAAGGTTTTAATTTTAATTGGTAGTATATTTTGAGGGACATAAGGCAGAAAGATTAAATGACTTGCTCTAGGTCATAGAGAAAATAAATGAAAAACTTCTATATTCATGTTTTAAAACATGCTGTATCTGCTTTATAAAATACTTGCTCCATAACTCAGTTATGAACATTACATATAAAATATTTGTCAAATAACAAGTCAGTTATTAAATATTTTCTAATTTTTAAATATATTTGTGTCATAAATATAATCTTTAGGAGAAAAATATTTTCTTTTTCTCTGTTTTCAATAGATAAAACAGGACCAAACTTTTGATTTCTGTTCTGTGACCACAGGTTTTACAGTTGACTCAAAAATACTGTGAAGAACTGGAAATCCCGTTTCCACAAATTGTCTTGGGTGAGGAAGATAAGAAGAAGCCAAAAGAATGTTACATGTTTGTGGATGATGAGAACCCAAAGGCTCCCATAGTACTTCACTTCCCACTGGTGAATGACACATTCCAGAAATACAAGGCACCAGGTAAGGGAGTTTGTGTCAAGATCTGAGGATTAAGGTATTTGGGTATGATTAGCCAGGCAGAATGTTGGACTGACTGACCTTTTCTAAGCATAAAATGTATGCAGTGGCAGCTGTACTGGTTTCGGGATATTACAGAGACAAGGTGGGTGAAGTAATAGCTTTTATTGGACCAACTTCTGTTGGTGAGTGAGACAAGCTTTCAGTCTTGCACAGTGCTTTTCCTCAGGTCTGGGACATGACCTGAAGCATAAAAGATGATATAATTACCAAATATTACCAATAAGCAATGGTCTTGCTAGCCAAAAAAATATCATATTTTTACCTTACTTACTTCCCTGTAAGTGGTAGAGCTCTGTTACCTTTTTACAGAAAGAGCAACGGAAGTGTTTCATTTTTGGTCAGGGGAGGAATGGGGCTGTTCCAAAAGCTATTCAAAATGTGGGGCAATGTAGCTGAAAATTATTTGCTCTTTTATGAACCACTTCCTTCCCTGCCAACTATTTCTGCCACATATATTGGCTAAATATAGATGTGAACTAATATTTGTGGGGTTTATTCTTTCTCTAGTCCATCAATCCTCTATATTTGTAATAAAAGATGTCTGAAATACAATCACTTAGCTTTCTCTCAAACCCTAAATTTTTAAGAATTCCCAGCCATGTTTCTACCTGAGAACCTGAAACATTTTTCTCATATGACTTCACAACTCATTTTAAAATCAAGTTTAGTTGTGGTAGAAAGTGTGGAAGTCTTTTTATATATCTAGGGTCCAGCTTGACCTGCTAACATGTGTTAAAGCCCAAGCGGACCTGTCTACATAAGAGAATTAAAAACATGTTGTAAAAGCACACCTTTTATTCCAATGTAGGTAGTTCTTTCCAGGAAAAATCAGCTATGTTACCTTGGAGTTATTTAGTATTTCTCACCCCCAGAATTTTAGCTTAACACAGTAATGTACCATGCCATGATCTATTGCAGCAACATTTTATCTCTTTAAACAGTGTTTTTGGAGGGCAGTGAAAGTGTAAGCAGAAACAGTATTGTGGCTCAGTGCTCAAAAGCCCAAGTATTGTGATTCTACTGGGTGGGGGCTGAAATCTCTTTTCATGCAATCCTGACCAGGGGAGCAGCCAATAAGCAGATTTTGACTTTTGATCTGTGACATTCATTGGTGATTCAGTTCTAGGAAGACTTTCACAGTTTATTTTTCTCTGCCTGCAGGAGTAGAACGTAAATCAGAAGAGGAGAAATCTTTTGGTGACTTTGTCATTGGGGGAAAAGACTCTCCTTACCGTACACTAAACTTCACCTTTGAGCCCTATGACTTTGACAGGCTGGTGGAAGTGAACTGCTACAATGTCCTGAACAACAAGGACTTGCTCCTAAAAGCCCTAAATTTGGCTCTGAGCAGGAGGAAGCTGAAGAAGGACAATAGGGGATGAAAATCTTCTTGGCATAGGAAATGGGTGGACTGCAGTGCATGGAAGGCATACTGGTTCTAATAGGAATGCTCAAAGATGTGGTATCTGCAAACTACCTTTATGTAAATGGAAGAAGTGCAGATAAATTCCCCATGTCACTCTGAAAACGTACATCACATATGGTGAAAAACTTTCCTCCTCCTCTCATCTTTCCCCTCCCAACTCTGTTGTACTGTGCTTCAGATGTATAGATGTATAAGATTTATTGGCTAAGAGTCAGCATGGTTTCTGTAAAGGAAAATCATTCATCATTAATCTATTAGAAATCTTTGAGGTGGTTAAGAATGTGGACAGGGATGATCCAGTGGATGTAGTTTAGTTTCAGAAAGCCTTTGACAAGGTTCCTCACCAAAAGCTCTTAAACAAAATAAGTAGTTGTGGGATAAGAAGGAAGGTTCTTTTCTGGATCAGTAATTTATTAAAAGATAAAACAAACAAACAAGGAGTCCTGTGCCGCTTAAAGTCTAACAAATTGTTTTTGCACTTCATCTGATGAAGTGAGATTTTCTCCCATGAAAGCTCGAGCAAAAAATAAATTTGTTAGTCTTTAAGTACCACAGGACTCCTTGTTTGTTTGTTTTTACTGAACTGGACTAACATGGCTACACCTTTGGATCTTATTTAAAGATAGGAAACAAACAGTAGGAATAAATGATCGATTTTCAGAATGGAGAGTGGTAAATAGCGATGTCCCACGGGAGTCTGTGCTGGGACCAGTTTTGTTCAATAACTTCATAAATGATCTGGAAAAAGGGGTAAACAGTGAGGTGCCAACATTTGCAATAATACAAAACTACTTAAGATAGTTAAGTCCAAACAAGATTGTGACAAGTTACAAAGTAATTTCATAAAACCGGGTGAGTGGGCATCAAAATGGCAGATGAAATTTAATGTTGATAAATGCAAAGTAATGCATATTGGAAAATATTATCCCAACCATACATAGAAAATAAAGGGGCAGAATTTAGCTGTTACCACTCAAGAATGGGATCTTGGAGTCATTGTGGATAGCTCTCTGAAAACATCCACTCACTGTGCCACAGCAAGTCAAAGCTATCTGAATGTTGGAAATCAGTAGGAGAAAGAGAGATAATAAGCAGAAATATCATATTGCCTCTATATAAACCCATGCTGTGCCCACACCTTGAATATTGCATGCAAATCTGGTTAACCCATCTCAAAAACAAGAATTGGAAACATATGGAAAAGAGCAACTGAAATTATTGGGATATGGAAAAGATGCCATACGAAGAGAGATTAAGAAGACTGGGACTTCTCAACTTGGAAAAGATGACTAAGGGTGGGGGTTGTTCTAAAAGTCTATAAAGTCATAACTGCTCTGGAGAGATTAAATAGGGACATATTATGTACCGCTTCTTATCTGTTGGAAGTTCTCAGGAAAGGATCCTTGGCTTTGGAAATTGCTTCCTCCTGTTACAACTTGGTTCACTAGAGCCTGGCACTGGATCTTCAGACACTGCAAGGGCTCACCTGTTTTCTTAGGCTATGTCCACACGTACATGCTGATTTCAATTTAAGTTAAATCGAGATAAGTTAATTCAAAATAAAATCCTTAATTTGAATTAAGTTAAATCAAAGTAAGCAAAAACCTCAAATCGAAATAACAAGTCCAGACACAGGACTTGCTATTTTGAATCAGGAAAGGGGCACCATGGGAGGTGTAGCAACATGGCCCCCTCACTGGGCCATGCCCCCACCCAATATATACTAAAGGGAAGGAATCCTGGGAAGGACAAGGGCAAAAGTGTTATTTTGAAATAAGGGTTATTTCAAAATAACACGTCTGAATGGCGTTATTTTGAAACAACCATTTTGAAATAAGATGATTCGAATTAAAGTAGATTTTAAGCTATTTCAAAATAACGTCTCTCATTTCAAAATGACAGAGCTTGTCATTTTGAAACAAGAAAACATTGTGTGGACCTAATCTTTCTTAAATCAAAATAACCAGTGTTTTTTCGATTTAAAAGATACGTGTGGACATACTCTTAGACTTCTCTTGAGGAGGAGGGAGGTCAGTTTTCTACAGATGGGTAGATAATAGGGAGGTCTATTTAGTGTTAATATATTTGGCTAAAGGTCTTGTTTAGGATTTTATTTTGTTAAAGTTCGTGTTTTAGTGGAATAGCATATGCAGCTAGTGCTTGAGATAACTCAAGTACCACCTGTAAATAAATAAAATGAACATAAATGCTGTTGGTATATTGTGGAGTGGAATTACCTCACTTTGCAGAGAGATTTTAAGAAGAGGAATCTAATCTTCAGTCAGGGCATGTCTAATCAAAACAAAGTTTTTTGGGGAATAACCACTGTTCATGTGTATGATGTTTACTTTGAACTGAATGTACTGATTGTGTAGTTGAACCATCATGACAGGAAGTCTGATGCCCCATTCAAAGAAGGTCAGAGGGGAGTTGTAACTTTTCAAGAAATTTTACTATTTCATTTCGGTCAAGAAAAGGCTATTTTTTCAATTTAATTTTAACTAAACAAAATTAATTTTTCTAACATTCTGCTTTTTAGGCCACATGGTTGAAATGGAAGGTTTTTCTTTACTGTTTGATTCTTGTTCAACTTAATGATAGTTCCCACTAATCCCAGTTAAAGTGTCTTCTGGTCAAAGGGAAGTTATAACAGTAAATAAAATAATATTAGCTCTTATTATGATACTTTTCATCAGTAGATCTCAAAGCACTTCATAAGAAAGAGCTAGTATTATCCCTATTTTACTGACAGGGAAAGTCAAGCAAAAGGGGATGTGACTTTACCAAGGTCACCCAGAAGGCCAGTAACAGCCAGGACTAACATCCAGGTCTCCTGAATCTCACCCCAGTGCTCTATCCATTAGGATATACTGCTCAAATATAATACAAAAATATAAGCAATTTGCTCTCCAAGGATTTTGCTTTTCTGAAGGGTTTTCCTGTATGTACTTGCTTTATTTACAGCAATGGAAGGTAAACTGGTTTGGTAGAGCTAGGGACCAAGGCTGGAGATCAGACTAAGGAATCAGGATGGAAAGCCATTTTATTTGTGCACACATTTGTTGATGGGTTCTTAATCTGTCACTACTGGTGCTTGCTAATTAGAGCAAAGCTGCTTTTATGCCATCCTTTCTTGCATGTTTGTTTCATCAAATCCACAGCAATTACAGTAGCTGTTTTAATAACTTGTGTTAATTTATTTTGATGAACTGTTTCAGAAGACTGGTGTGTATGTATAGGTATTGCACACACAAGACTAAGTTAAAGGTACAAGAAGATTGTAAAGACAAGCACTCAAAAGTTAAGACACTACAGAAGTGGGATTTTCTCCCACGAAAGCTCATGTGATAAATACATTTGTTGTTCTTTAAAAGTGCCACCGGACTCCTTGTTTGTTTTACAGAACTAAAGTTGCAGGTAAAATCTTAATTTGATCCCTTAGTAAGTGAGCATTATGATGCTCTTTAATGTACGTGATCTCATTCCATTTTTTTCAACGGGACCCCTGCTTCATTCAGTTGAGAGAATGGATGGTGCTCATTTAATGAGCTGCTATTCAGTATATTCTATTCTCATTATTCAGTGAGTGGCACTGGATCTTACTGATGGTACAGAGTTTGAAGCCTGTTCTGAAGACAGAATTAATTTCCTTACAGGCTTATTTTGTAGTGGTCTTCTCTATAATATCTGAGTGCTTCACAAACATTATTTGATGACACAATACTTCTGTCAGTTGAAGGGTGCAATTATCCTCATTTTCGAAAAGCGTCTATTAAATTGGGTGCCCCAGTTGAATTTCTAGGATCTGTCTTTTTATAGAATTTAGCATTAAATAGCACTACATATGTTCAAAGCACTTCTCTGACCAACTACTGTTGTAGCTGTGAATGGTCGTCATATCTGCAAATCAGACCCCAGGGCTTCAAGTCAGACACCCAGGAAAGGAAGAAAACACAAATTTGTGATGCCCTGTGCATAGTTTGGTTTAAGAGCCTGGCCCAGCATCAAAATTCTGTGACTGAAGCAGGGATAGAGTCTGGTTATCTATGCAAGCATTCAACTGAGAGACTGGCTGGTCTCATGGCTTTCTGTCAGCATGTGGGAATGCTCACATTGCACATCCCCTTTCTCATGCTCAAGGGTGTGAGGGCAGTCTTTCCTCCTGCTTGTATCACTTTCCTCAAGTAGGTTATGTGGGAGGGGGCACCATACCCACCTTGACCCACCAGAACTCACCATATGGCCTCTGTCCCACCAGCCTTCCTGGCCACCACCACCATGTCATCTAAGCCAGCTGCACACTGTCCAGTTGATCCACTTATGAAATGCACCCACAGGACATCTGTACATGCTTTTGCTTCACATCATCCGCTTCCTCATCCTCGTGTCCTATCCTGACACCATGTGATGGAGCTTGCTGCGTCCTGAGGAAGGTGAGGAGCCCTGGTGGGCCAGTCTGTATTCTGGTCTGCTGTTGCAGCCCTCTAGGGATATGAGTTTGGTGGTTCTTCCATCTGGCCATAAGCATGGCTGCATAGCTGGTGCTGTTCACAAAATCACCAGACATTTGTCTCTCTTGTGGCACGAGGGAGATGCAGGTGTAACCCATGTGCCTAAATAGGTGCAATCTCTTTTAGGAACCCTTATGGCTGGGTTACGTTGCTGGGCAGATTTTGCAGCCCAGAAACCAGAAACTTCTGGTAAGAGGGTGAGGGAGCACGCTGAGCATGCTCCACCAGTTTTATTGTTGAGCTGGAGTTGCGTACCCGGGGAGAAGCCTGAGAAGAGAAGCCTGGAGAGGAGCAAACAGAGAGCTGCAGAGGACATTGGCTAAGGGACTCAGTGAAAGGAGCTGAGCAGGAGTGGACTGCAGGATGTGTTCTCCCTGCTTTGGACTGCTTTGCAGGGGAGTTGTCTGCAGTGGAACTGAGAGCTGGATGGCCAGTGACCTGACTGCATGGTGCTGGCTACACAGGAGGAAGAAAGGACTGCATGGCATCTGCCTGAAGATTCCTGCACCTAGAGAGGATGAGGATTGCTTTCGTTCTGCATTTAAGCCCCAAGGACTTAAAAGACTGCAATTGAGATAAGGGTGACTCCACCTGAACTTTGGGACTCTTGGGTTTCTTACTGTTTTGTTTAAAAGTATTATGGTTCCTTAGGATAAGGTGTGTTTAGTTAGTTAATAAAGTTCATTGTTACGTTTCTGTTGAGTAATAGTTTAATGTGGGATGGAAACTCTGAGCAGTCTTCGCTGTGAGTCCTTTTAACAACTGGATCCTGGCTCTCCAGTTGCTTTCATCAGGGGTTTTCTCTGTGAGGCACTGGAGAGGGGCAATTGAATGAATTTGAGCCCACCCTAGCAGGTTACAAAGGCACCCATCTGTGGAGGATGTGTCAAGAGGAAATGTCTGTCTTATAGAAGAAGTGATTGGCTTTGTGATCAAAATGTTATTTTAATTAAGTTTTGTGTGTAATTTCCTAAGTATTTTCTATGTATTAAGAACAAATGGCAAAATGTGCCACCAGATTATCCTCCAAATGGGTTGTAATCAGGATTGAAACCTTTTCATCCAGTGCATAGATCTCTGCCACTGAGGTAATCAGGTGATACAAGTTGTCATCCTCTATGTGGACCAGCATTAATGGGGCATGTCATTCCCCCTTCCCTTTAGCCACTGACTTCCAGTTTACAT
Source organism: Podocnemis expansa (assembly GCA_007922195.1). NCBI lineage: Eukaryota > Metazoa > Chordata > Testudines > Podocnemididae > Podocnemis > Podocnemis expansa. The sequence goes on along the minus strand of ML681963.1, from coordinate 86,742,595 downwards.
GCAATCACCATTCCTTCCTCCCACTGGCTCCCAGTTCCAGTCTGTTTACCCAGCCAATCTCAGTCTCCCATTCACTTCCCCTTCCAGGTTTCTAACTCCAGTCTACTTCCTCATAATCTCAGGTCCAGATCTTGTCCCCTTTGCATGTGTCAGGTTGTTTCCCCCTCCCAAGCTACGTGGGTGCCAACAGTGGAGGTATGAAATGCTCTCCCTGCTTTGTGTGCCATAAGTTGCTGAAGAAAGGGTGTTTATACTGGGTAGTGTCAAGAAACCTTCACATTTCATGTAGTGGCATTAACTTGGCTTGTAATACAGGTTTGTATTGTTGGAGGTGCCCCTTAGAGGCCTCTGGTATTTATATCAGATGATAGCAATGATACTATCTTAGGGTGATGCTGTCACTAAAATAGAATTTCCAGTTGTGGCTTCTCGTTTGCTCTTTGAGAAGACATTGCCATCCTTTCCTGCAGATTGTGTGCTCTGCATAAGTTAATGTGTTTGGGTAACCTTATGTCAGCCAGAAAACTAGGGTACACTTTTCATTCCTACAGTGTATGTGCCAAATACGCCCTGTTCTGAAGCAACCCTTTGCATGGCTTGAGTCAGATGCACTTTGCAAAAGGAGAAAATATGCAGTGTTCTTACCTTCTAAGGGTTGTAAACCTGGAAGGAGAAAGTACAGTGCTCATAAAGGATTAATAAGGTAACGAGTCAGTGATCTCTGTCAAGCACACATTTGTTGTTATGCTGCATAGCACCATCACAGGTAGTGCTTGGATACTCCCATTGCAGTGCTGATCCTGATGCCTTCACACACCATCATGTGCTTCAACACTCATGTGAGGGAGGCAAGTGTCACTGTGAGAGTTGGGGAAGCCATGGCACAATGACAGTGACTTGTACAAAGTCACACAGTGCATCAATCTGTGGCAGAGTCAAGGACAGAGTCCAGCTCTTCTGACTTGCATCATGTGCTTTGCCTGTAATTAATATTTGTTTTTTAAAATTTGAACAATGTGCCTCTTGTATCACAGGTACTGTATGCAGGGGAGGAAAAAAAGGGTTTGTATTTGGTGTTACTGAATGGTTAAGTGTTTGCAATAACTGACTTGCCATTCAGCAGTGTCACAATACTATCAAGTAATCCTTTTGCAATAGCCCCCATTTCCTTTACCCATGCTCCCTCTCCCCAAGCAATTGGAAAGGCTGGAGCATAGAGGAAGGTGGGTTTTACAACATGCGTGGAAAGTTACAAAATATAAACTCGTTGTACCATAAGGGAAACAAATTTCAAAGTTGCTTCTTGGAGGGCATCCTGCCAGCATGCCTTTCTCTTGTAACCTAAGGAGGATCCAGCACAAATGCCTCTTTTGCTTTGTGGGATAGTGACTGAAGATAATCCAGATTCCTACAGGTTATAGTCGACTTTTAAAACTCCATCTGCTCTATTTTTGGCACAAGTAATGTACTCCATCCGAAACTAATTAGGAGTGTGTCATGTTAAACACTGCACTTATGAAAGCTAATCAAGCTTGCAAACAGAATCTCTTTTTCTTTCATTATCTGTTTGACAACATTTTCTGTAACCCATATTTTATTTTTAGAACTATTTTGAGAATATGATTATTGCTTTTTGGGGGAAGGAATGGCAAACCAGTTCCCAGTATGGATACACAAATGAATGCTGGCTGTTATAAGGGACTGCATTTTTCTATGGCAGTGGTTCTCAATCTTTTGTTGGTTGCACCAAGCTTGGTTCCATTTTGGGGGACACAAGCCCACCACCTCCAGGTCAACTCCAGTCATCTCCTTGGCTCTCTGTGACACACCACTGTGTGGCCACACAGTAATGTGTCCCGACACAGTGGTTGAGAACTGCTGTTCTATGGTACAGAATTGTTGTCACAAGATTAGTATGATACAAGACGTAAGAGCTGTGTGATTCTTGTATCCACCTACCTGAGGGTGTGTATATCAAATGTAACAGTATCAAGTCTGTTTAATAAGGCTTATTTTTCAGGGGAAAAATCATGATGATTGGCATTAATTTTCATTGGTATCATCCAATTCTTTATTTATTGATTCCTAAGTATGTTCAAAATGTACAACTGACTTAAAACGTATGATAAAATGAAATGCATCTATTAGATCCATCCAGCTAACTGAGAACCAGAAACTCTGGAAGGTGTGTCACGTGCATTTTCAGACTCTCTCCGAAACTTAGCAGCACTGCTTGTCTCACTGCCTTGTAGACGCCTAAGTAGCTGCCCTTAGCTCATCCTTTTTTATACCTTTTCTGTAATAAGAGGCTTCATGTGCTTTACTCAGCATATGTTGGCTTTTTAATGCTGACCACTGAACTACAAAAAAAGTCTCGAGTTCTTGTGTCTAACTGTTTGAGGTCAGGATGACAGCTCTTATCACACACGTTACCTATCACACTTATCCACTAAGTTCTAGTAGGGCAGCCATGTTAGTCTAGTTCAGCAAAAGAAGCAAGGAGTCCTGTGGCACTCAAAGCTTAACAAATTTATTTATCACAGGAGCTTTCATGGGAGAAAAATCCCACTTTATCAGTTGCTTTGAAGATGGGGGAATTTACAGAATGGGATGAAAATAAATGCAGGAAAGCATGAGTCATGGGATCAGGTAACACTGTAACAGAAAATCAAAGCAGTCCTAAGATTCAGACGCTGGGAAACAATGAATAAAGAAGTGTAAGGTTAAATCACCTGTTGTAATGGTAAAAGAATCCAAAACGAATAACATTTTAAGACTGCAAAGAGAAACTGCAGAACTGGAATCGTTATGCAAATTTGATTGTGTGAAACCAGCACTAAATCATTACTATGGATTCTTTTCCCACTACAACAGGTGAGTTGACCTCACCCTTTTCTGTGTGCTGTTTCCCAGTGTTTCAATCTTAATAACTGCTCTGATTTGCTGTTATGGTGTGACCTGATCCCATGGCTTACACTTCCCAGCATTCATTTTCCTCTCATTCTGTAATTTCCCCTATCTTCAAAGTATCTGACAAAGTGAGATTTTCTCCCATGAAAGCTCATGCGATAAAAAAAATTGTTAGTCTTGAAGTCCCACAAGACTCCTTACGTGTTTTGCTGTTCACTAAGGAGCTCCTACACCTTTTTTTTGGGAACCATTTGGTGCTGCCACCTGTCTGAAACAGAGAGATGGACCTTGTGTTTGATCCAGTATGGCAGTCCTTGGTTCTCTTATATATTTTGTCTCCACTTCTTCTGGTGATGTATGCTAGGTGCTTCTACTTGTTTCTTCAACTGTTCTTCAAGGAGAGATAGCAGCTTTCCCAGGTGCCACTTTCATCCTTCCTCTGGACTAATGAATGGGTAAAGATGAGATTGATAAACCTCTTTTGTTGGGGTGTCAATAGAGCTATGTGTAGTTGTTGTAATGCTGTCCATGCCCAGGTAAAGCTGTGACCTAGTTTTCATTACATAAACTATGTGACTCTTGTTTGTGGATTCTAAAACAGGGAGGTCTTGGTTGTTTGAGCTGTTTGACTTTGACTTTGGATTCAACCCTGAAACTCGTAGGAAAAAATCAGGGTGAATGTATATATGAAACAAAACTGAAGAAAAGTTTCCATGATTCCCTGTGAAGTAAAGTTTTGCATTATTACCAGCAAGAGGAAATGGTTTAGCATGCATTTTGATATCATGGTTCCCTGCTGTAGAAGATTTAAAACACTTGTCGGTGCTTCAATCCTTTCCACTGACAGAATTTGACTTGTGCTGCTGTAGTTGGTAGAAGAGAGCCTCAGTCGCAAAATTCAACTCTGGAAGTTGGTTTAAAATTGCAGGATTCCTGTCTGGTGCTCTGATTTGGGCCCCATTTTTATCTTTTGATTTTAACATGTGTCCACTAAACTCCTCGTAGAGTCTCAGCTGTTGATGAATGTGCTGAATGTCATCCATACAGCAAATCAAATGGGTCCTGTGGCATGTTTAAAGACTAACCGATTTATTTATTGTATGAGCCTTCATGGGAGAAATCCCTCTTCATCAGATGCTTGAAAAGCTTTTTTTTTTTTTTGAAAGGTGTTTCTAGTGTCTGATGAAGTGAGATCTCTCCCAGAAAGCTCATACAATAAATAAATTGGTTAGTCTTTGAAGCATCACAGGACTCCTTGTTTGTCTTGCTGAACGAGACTAACACGGCTACCACTCTGGAACTTATCCACACTACAGTTTTTCCTGCATGTAACTGATGATGTCACATTTGACCTGAGGCAATTAGAATCCAGTCTCTGCTGGAAATTCCAGTAGACACTATTAGAATCCATCGGCTGGCTCCTACTGATTTCAGTTAGAGGGACAGGAGCACCAGGTATCAGTAGCCCAAGAAATCAGTGTAGTGTTTCAGAATCTAGTATACTAGCTAGACCCACTTTTTTATCTTTATGATGACTCCTAGAGGCCCTAGTTGGGGCCCCAAAGAGCTTAGACTTTAAGTGATGTCAGTGGGAGGATGCTACATCTGGGGGAGTACAAGATAATAATGACAAGCTTATGATTAGTATAATAATCCAGCAGTCACTGTCTCTTAGAAAATTGTTGACAATTTTCAAGGCACCTTTAGTCTATTAAAAGTATACCTTAAATATCTGCAAGGATACTTTATTTATGGCTTTCCAGTGGGACTTTGTATTTGCTTTATGACTTGAATTTCAAGATCTTTTGGACATTCTTGCTGAAGAATGGACACTTCCATTACTTTCATATGCCTTTTTAAAATGACTGTGTTGCAACATGTATGCATATTTTGAGGCCCTTATGGTCTGCTGTGTAAAACAATGAGCTTTTAGGTATGTCTACAGTGAGTGTGTTTTATATACCAGTATACCTCTGTTTACATATGGGAGAAGGGAATGGCTTTTCACGATTCTTTTCATTGTCTCATGTAAGATAAATTTTTGTAATTTCCATGAATTGATTTATTTTTAAAGTATGCAGTGGAGAATGAGGAAATCACCATAATATTTTTAAATATCCTTGTGATGACAATAACTCTTATGTCAGGAAATTCTTAGCTAAAGTTAATTCTCCACCCATTCTTTCTTAATGCTTATTATTTCTGTAGAAAAATATGTATGGTGCTTTATAGACAAACCAGAAATGGTCCCTATTCCCTGGGATGAACTCAGAAAGGAAAGAAATGGAGGGAAGATAAGTGATCCAACAGGAACTGATACATTGTTAGTTCCTCCTTTACATTTCTTAACGTTTGTGTATCTTATATGTTGCCATTGTGTCTGAGTACTTCAGTCTTTAATTGCCCAATTTCACAGGTGAAATTGTGATGAGACATGGAACAGAAACCTAGGTGTCTCTCTTTCTAGACTTTCTAGACCTAACTGCTGGACATCCATATCTGACTCATTATGTATTCTTTACTTATTATGATGTCTCTGTATATGTGACTGTTTGAAGGAGCAAATTCAGTCAACAGAGCAAGAATGAATAATTTAATACTTGTTCCCCTGACTTAGGGAGCTTTGTGAACATCTGATAAAACTAATTCTTCAGTGCCAAGGCTAAGAAACATACAGCGAGGCACTCATCAAGATGATGCAAGGATCGTTTCATAAATGGGCGTTAGCCATTTAGGAATATATCAGTGAAGGTCCTTGCGCTCTGACTATTAATTTTTAGAGGTGGATTTGAAACAATTTTAAAACCATAGGGCTGAAGGAAGCAAAGCTGAGTGAGAGGTTTCAAAGAAAAGATGTAAGAGGAACAGTTATATTGAGGAGGGGACAGCTAGTGAAATCAGAGCAGCCACGTGGATTTAAACACAGTTCATTCTTTACTACTACTTTGATTTGCTTCTACAGTATGACCTGATCTTATCACTTATACTCCCCTGCATTTATTTTCCTCCCTTTTGTAAGTTTCCCCATCTTCAAAGCATCTGATGAAGTGGGATTTTCTCCCATGAAAGCTCGTGATAAATACATTTTTTAGTCTTTAAATGCCACGGGACTCCTTGCTTGTTATGCTGAACTAGACTAACATGGCTACGCCTTTGGAACTAGTTCATTCTCTGTTACATTTACCTCAGGCTTAGGAGGCGCCTGGACCCAGTTATTCATGTTCCGTGCTGTGCTGCTTAGCCGGGTGTCAACCCGAATGCTGCCACTTCTGTCTTCTATGCTATTTAAGTGGAAAGACACTGAACTCTCTGACAGGCAGGTAATGTAACTAGCGATTCTTTTGCTATATGATTTTTATGACAACTAGTAAATGAAGAACCTTCAAACTGTTCTGACAGATGTGTGAAACTGTAGGCCTGAGCATAGTGCTTACTACTTGGAGTGGTCTCACTGATTGTCAGTAGAAAGTTTAACTGTAGGAAGTCCTACACTTTCCATTATATGTTTGCAGGATCAGCAGGCCCCCCCCCCCAGAGGACTTAGGGGGCCTGGGACAGATTTGATGAGAGGGGGGACCCCCCTCACTGTTCCATGCATAAAACTCATACATTTATGTACTGTGGCAGGTTACAGGTGAGCTCAGATGGCAGCCAGCCCAGCTGCACCTGCCACCAGGATATTTATATTTGTTCCTGCAAGTTCTCTGTTACCAGGCCACTACCATTTAGAACAGACATCAACAACAATTAAAAATATGCATCCTGCCAGGGCAGGGGGCTCCCTCCTTGGTGGGGGTCTGGGGTAAGTTGCCTCTGTGGCCCTCCCCTCTGGGTGGCCCTGAGGATCTGGTGCTAACTCTGACCGTTTAAGTATATAGGGTGAAGTCTCGTCTGCATCTGAAACTTAGGCTGAGCTTGCTAGGTCACTCGGTGTGAAAAATTCATATCCTGTGAGATGTAGTTAAGCTGATCTCAACCCCAGTGTTGATACCACTAAGTTGATGGACGAGTTTGCCCATCAACTTGCTGCCACCTCTTGAGAGGGTGGATTTACTTAAGTGACAGAAAAGTGACTTTTAAGTGACGTAAGTGACTTTCTGTCACCAGTATCTATACTACAACTCTATGTTTTGAGTGAAATATTTAAAATCTATGGATTAAAAAATCTGAGAGATTTATTTAAAGGGTTGAATAACCAAGTTAGAAATACATTGTCATTAACTGTAAACTGTAGTCTGACTTGGTTGCGAGTTCTTAATCCAAGACTTCTTGATGCAGGTGGCAATCAGGGAGAGGGAAAATATTTAACTTTGAAGAGACTGAGTAACACTTGTTCACCTCTTTTCTTATAGCTTCCATATTCAAGTATAGCACAGGCTTAACTGAAAGGTTTATCTACCTGTAAATAGTGATGCAGAATACTTCAGGCTATTGAGCTAGATTACTGTATTTGGTTATGTGCTGGATACCAGTTCCTCACACAGGTGGTAAAATCATGAATGAACACAATTTTCTCTGTGAAAATATTTCCTCATTCACATCAGTAGCATTCAAGCTAATAATATAGCAAATAATACCAGCATGCTGGCTTTGTTCAAGGATTTTGGTCAGGTTCTCAAATTTTTAGGCGCAACTGCGCTAAGAAAAAAGTTGTTCTTAGCTTATGCTAGCTAATACATGCTAACTAATTTGAAGTAAAATCCTCATTGAAAACAAGGCAGTCTGTCATCTTCACACATGCTAAGGGGCCACTAGCATTTATCTTGACCTGCTGCCACATATTAATGGTGCCATAAGCTTGCTTACACTAGGATTTTTGCTTGTGTTAGCTACCACATTAATTAACATGAAGTTAGAACACCCCTTTTTTGCCTAGTGAATGAGAAGGTTCAACAAGGGCAAGCGCACAGTCTTGCACTTAGGACAAACGGATCCCCTGTACTCCTATAGAATAATGAATGACTGGCTAGGCAGCAGTTCTGCAGAAAAAAGCATGAGGGTTATAGTGGATGAGAAGCTGGATAGGAGTCAACAGTGTGCTCTTATTGCCAAGAAGATAGGAGCATTGCCAGCAGATTCAGGGAGATGATTATTCTCCTTTATTCAGCTCTGATGAGTCCACATTTGTAATACTGGGTCCAGTTTTCGGCCCCACAGTATAGGAAGGAAGTCGACAAATTAGAAAGTGTCAAGCAGAAAGCAACAAAAATGATTGAGTGTTGGAACACACAACTTCTGAGGAGAGCTAAGGGAATTAGACTTACTTGATTTTCAGAAGAGAAGAATGAGGGTGGATTTGATAGCAGCCTTTAACTACCTGAAAGGGGGTTCCAAGGAGGATGGAGCTAGGTGGTTCTCCATGGTAGTAGATGCAATGGTCTCAGGTTGGATATTAGGAAAAAGATTTTCACTAGGAGCTGAGATGGATTAAGGGGACTTGGGGCTCCTGGGCCTCCCCTATGGGTGCCCCCCCCTTCAGCTTGGGGCCCTTGTTCCTCTCTTCTGCCTGGGGTCCCAGTCCCCCTTCCAGGCTAGGGGCCTGACCTCACACTGGTAGCCTCTGGGCAGGTCAGCACTGGGAGGCCCTGGGACCAGATGCCAGTCTCTTCCCCAGCCCGAGTCCCAGTCCTATGTCCTGCTGGTAGTCCCTGGGGATGGCGGGGCCAACTGGCACATATTGCAGCTTCTGGCGTGACCTGAAAGCTGTGCTGGAGGCCATACTGCAAGCTAGCTGGCCCCAACACCAGAGTGGAGCGACCAGTTGTGCCGGCCTGCTTTGTCACCAGCTCAGGGGCATGGCAAGAGTGCAGAGCCTGGCCTCTGGCTGAGGGCGGCCTCATCCCCCCCAGCACTGGCTGAGCGGGTGGCCCTCGTGATGTGGGAGGCCCCCTGGGCATGGGTCCCATAGGCCCATGCAGTAATCTGCCCATGATTAGGAGGGTGTTGAAGCACTGGAATGGTTTACCTTGGGAGGTGGTGGAAACTCCATTCTTAGAGGTTTTAAAGGGGTGGCTTGCCAAAGTCATGTCTGGGAAGATTTAGTTGGGGTTGGTCCTGATTTGAGAAGAGGATTGGGCTAGCTGACCTCCTGAGGTTCCTTCCAGCCTTAATATTCTACAATTCTATAGGGCCTTTGTACATTTTAAGTCTGTAAAGGTAAGTATTATTTGTAAAGACTGGAGTAAAAGTGCGTGTGTACTTCATTTCTTGTTTTATAGCTCTGAACTAAGTCTACAATAACTTGTTTTATTTATTAGCAAATAAACGTTTTAAAACTTTTCTTCTAAAAGTGATATTTGTCAGATCAGCACTCATAGATACATGTAAAGAACATTTTCATGGAATGTTTGTACGAGACATCTTAAAATCTCTAATTTTAGGTTATACCCACCATAACTATTACTGTCCCTTTGCAGGGACATCCTCACAGTTCATAGTGCTCAGTTTAATGAAACTAATTGGGGTATCTGAAGAAGAGTAGGCAGTAATCTGCCTTTATACCTCAGACATGAAGTAGGGAAAGAAAGGTAGGTCAATTCTACTCTGCTTAGCCTGAGGAGCTTTCACTTCCACAGGCTGAAATCTTAGTTTCCATAAGCTAAGCTTTGCATATAGTCAACTACATGGTGGCTGTTCCCTTGGTTTTTGTCTATTTGTAGTTTTCTTATGGTGGATTGTGGCTGAGTTTAACATTCCATTTGATTGTCTTTTCAGCACGAGAAGTACCCTTTCTACAACCTTACAGTGAAAGTCCTCAGAGCTAGAAACATTCATGGCACAGACCTGCGTAAGTCCTTGACCAAAATGATACACACTAATGTTCTGTGAGCAGAATATTTCAGTTACCCTAGGATCTGTTTGGTCTCTGTCAAAAGCACTTCATTAACATTTATAGGTGTTTAGCCTTAATTTTTTTTAGCTGAACCTGATAAGGAAAGGAAATAGAGAAACAGCCATATTAACTTCAAGGTTCCTTAGTAACATGAAAGGAACTGTTTAATTTCTAGGAAATTGAATATGACAGAACTGGTAGAGCAAATATTTATCTTACATTTTCTCATACACTGGTGTAAATCAGAAATAATGCCAATAAAGTTAATGGAGTCACATTAGTGTAAAAACTAGCATGACTGCAAAGTGAATCTGGCCCTTCATTTTTAAACTTTCAATATTGTATTGACCTTCTGATAGTTTTAAAATATAAGCTAAACAAAATTTGGTGAGAATGTTCTTTTTTTTCTTTCTTTCTTTTTTTTTTTTTAAAGCAAACTCCCTTTAAACTCATTGCTTTTATTTTCAAATTAAAGTTATTGTTAACTGGAGGTTGTCATCTTTAGGCAAATTTTTGAATATGGCTGCATCTATGAAAAATAAGCTTACATGTGCTGGATCTGAAAAACCATTTGCACCTATAAACAGCCATTTTTGTAAGAAAATTAGTTAATTAGATACCTGACTATCCCTTTGCATGTTTACTGAATATCCGTGTACAAAATGCTATTTACATGCATGCATATAGAAAAAGGGACACTCTTTCCGTGCGTCCAGCTATAGGAATTATAGGCTGGGGGAGATATAGGGAGAACACAGCCTTTCTTCTCGTTCGTATAACTGCACCTTTATTTTAGTGCACTATGCTTAGAGGTGGTGACTATATAATTAACTCTTGTACACTGATCCTACTGCATGAAGAACCTGTGAGATCTTTTCTGAGTGCAGTTTTTCCATATCTTGATGGCTGGCTCTTAGAAAGTTGTTGCAGCCAAGAGGTCAGGTTGGTGGCTTTGTTCTTGCTCCATCTTCTAGTAACAACAGATGTCTGTGTAAAAATAGAAATGCCCACTTTAATGCTGACGATAAGTTTTATTAGCATGACACTGGCCTCCATTTTAACAAGAGCTATCATCCCTACAGAAAGATTTCAGTTAACAGGCATAATTGTCGACCAAGGATGATGATTACAGTGTGCTTTTTCTCTTCTAAGTCACATGGCCTTGTGCATTCATGTGATGCTGTTTCCCAGGCTTCATCTAAGCTGTCTCCAGGCCTGGGTTTGGTTGGTCAATGCAGCCAATGAAGATCACATTAACACCAGATTAACCTTTTCTCCAGTCTCATCACTTTTTACTTGGTGGTCAAACCTGGACTGAATGAGAGTTGGTGCCCCACTCATCACTCCCACCCCTAATACTACCGTTGTAACAGATGGTATTCTTCAGGGGTTGGGTCGCTCACCTGGACAATCACACCATACAAGGCATTTGGACCCCAGTGGAGGTCAGACCGCACATCAATCTACTGGGATTAGGGGCAGCACTGGCCTCTTCCTGGTAGAAGATTAAGGTGGGGTAAAGTTGGGAAAACTTGGGAGCTCCCCCACCTTCTCTCTTGCCCCTCCATGGCTTTCCCCCTACTTATCCTCAGGTAAGTGCCAACTCTGCCTCCTGGCCAGGTCAGAGGCCAGACTGGGCCAGTGCAAAAGTGGCTGCTGTGCTGGCTGGTGGCATGGAGTGAGTGCTCATGGTGCTCCCCTGTCTTTTCCTGCTGCCACTGCCACTGCTTCTCAAGTACCCAACACCCTTTAACTTTTTGCAGCCAGAAGAGCTGCCTGGGTACTTGGAGAATTGTGATTGCAAGGGGCAGGCAGCTGCAACTGCAGGGGTATGGTGAGTATTGTGAGGAGCTCCAGGCCCTCTGCCAGTTCTGGGTAACCTGCCCCAGAGGGTGAGGACATGGACTGGAAGCTTCTCTTGGGCCCCCCCACCTTAGTATATACCCCTCCACTGCTGGTGGCACTAGTTAGAGCCCTGCAGATCTGCGGGTTTCCATTGCAGATCCATGGTTATCCACATCCGCAGATGCAGGTGCAGATAACCACAGACCCACTGCTGCAGATTGACTCATGGATGCAGCTTCTATTTTCAGCTTCTCACAGTGCAATCCATTGCTGAAGCTGCTGAGCTGATCTATGCTGGCAGCAGGCAGGGGAACCAGGAAGCACTCCAGCCAATCCTAGATTCTGATCTGCCAGCCAATCAGAGTCTCAGGCTGGGGTTTGGAGATCCACTGCTGGCCTTTGATTGGCTAATTTCCCATGATTTCCCTACCGACTTCTTTTCTTGTTTCTAGTTGGCAAGCCACTGCTGTCAATCAAAGATTTCATTGGTGTCCAGGGAAATTGGATTGATAGCACAGCATGCAAACCACAAACAAGAAAGGAAAAAGTAGGTGGGACCCATGTGGGGAATGAACCAATCAAAGGTTGATATGCTGCATGTGAGCCCAAGCTTGATTGCAGATGCGGTTACAGATCCATCTAAACCTTGGAATGAGGATTTCGGATCAGATCAGTGCTGTCACTGATCAGATGCGGTTCCATATTTTTGTATCCCTGCATGGCTCTAAGTGATAGTGCCTTTAGAGCATGGAGAGTGTGGTACACCAGGCAGAGTGCAGTCAGGCACATCGAGCAAGATGTATCCTTATCAGTGTTGTTCTGTGTCCAGTGCTGATATCAGTTTGGCTTCATGTGTGAATGTGTGCTCCATCAGGATTACCCCTGGCTCAGATCTCTAGTGGGAACTCTGTTAGCCCAGTGATCTAGAGCCTGGCTTGGATCTTAAGCAGGGACTGAGTTAGCCTGGTGATCCTAAGCTGAGGTGTTCCTTTGGTTAACGCTTTGGGTTACCTTTGGCTCAGATCTCTAGTGGGAACTCTGTTAGCCCAGTGATCTGGAGCCTAGGTGTACCCTGTGTGTAAGAGGTAAAATGAGGCAACACTCACGATTGAGGAAACCAACACAAGCATGGATCTTTGTAGCCATACAAATAGCGTAGTGGCTAGTGCCTTTGCTTAATATGCAGAAGGTCCTGGGTTCACGCCCCCAAGGGGTTGGACTTGATGATTTCCTGAGGTCCCTTCCAACCCAATGATTCTATTCTATACTAATGGCAAAAACAAAGGTGCCAGGCTAGGCTTTATTGCATTGTAGCACTATGGCAAACAATCCATATCAACAGATTTGTTGGCAGCATTGGTACGCTCAATGCAATGGAACAGCTCAACTGACAGCAGGACTAGCTGTCACTCTCTCGGCTTTATGTAGTCTGAGCTTTAGGGTTCCTATTTTTATACCTTATCTGCCTTTACCTTAATTGATCTGTGCTCCCCTCCTTTGATGCCACCTTTTAATTTGATAGGTCCCTGGGCATCACCATCTATCAAGGTGTCATGATTTGGCCAAACCTCTCCTTTGCATAGGTTACTTAGGCATAGCATACCTCCTTCTCTCTCTTGGCATGAAACCAGGCTAACACCACCTTTCTCCAAGTACCTTCTCATCTTTATCCATATCCAAATATTCATGCCAATTTTGATGAGGTTGTATTTTCACAACCTGTCTCGCAGTCCCTTCAATTCATGCCCAGTGTGCATGCCATTCAGGCCCACTTTCCTGGATTGTATCATTAGGCCTTGAGCCAATACCTAGATGCTTCTACTTATCTTTCTTAACCTTTTTACTTTCTCCTACAGAGTTATGATATTGAGTGTCATGAAAGGGCTACTTAGGAGTTTTCTGCTAGGTGTCAAATCTCCACCTCAGTGGCACCTCAATTTTATCCACTCAGTATTCATCAGGTTGCCATTTGCAGCTGTGGTAACATGCTCCATTGCCCACCTATCCATGAAAGTGGCATTTATAGTGGTTCTTACCTCAGCCTGAAGGCTGAGTTTGGTGGGACCCCCCCTGCAGACTCACTATATACTATTTTCACACAAGGTCTCCCTTGGGCTTCATTCTAAATTTCTTCCTAAAGTTATTTCTGAATTTCACATCAACTAAATTTTATCCATTTACCTGTTTTCTTCCTGAAATCCTGTGCTTCTGCAGAGGAGAGGAGAGATGCCACTCCTGTGATGTCAGATGTGCCTTGGCATTCTATCTGTAGAGGACCAAACCCATCAGAAAACAACCTAAATTATTTCTTGCCATAGCAGAAAGTTCATGAGGCCAACCAACATCCTCTCAGAGAACTTCTAAATGGAATTCTGGGTACATCATCACACATCACCAATTTGTACACGTCCCATGGAGTAAGGTTATACTTCACTAGAGCACAAGCTGTCTGTACAGCATCCCTGCAGGAAGTATCCATACCAGGCATTTGCAGAGAGGCTACTTGGAATTCCAGTCTCAAAATACTGCACGCTAGTTCAGGCTTATGCTACAACTGCAGCAGTGGGAACTACATTACTTCAATCATCTTAGCAGCTGGCAACCATGCACCTTCCTTCAGTGTGAATATTGCTTGTTAGTCACCCACTTGTGGAATACACATAGAGACCAGCCCTTGAAGAAGAAATGGACACACATCATGCAACTAAAAGTTCTTTGAGATGTGTGGTTTGTATCTGTAGTCTACTCCCTGACTTCCATTTCCTCTGCTTTGGATCCTGCTGTCTCCATGGTGTGAAGAGGAGAGGTCTGCACTGCCTCTTATGCCCTCAGTCTGGAGCACGAGGCGAGTCCTGGTGCATGTGTGGACCAAGAGATGCTACTTGCAGGGGTTAAAGTATGCCGGTATGCACCACAATGCCATTCTGGGGCCCACCATTTTTAGGGGGCCAGTGTTCTGGGGCCCCTAAAAATAGAAAATTGAGCTGGCACGTTCTGGCAGGGCAGGAACCATGACAGGAAGAGGGGAGGCGTTGCCTGCCTTGCTGTTAAGTGCTGGTAGCCCCCCTGCACATGTGCAGGCTGTGCTTGAGGCAGAAGCCTCAGCGTGCACCCAGAAGGGGGAGTAAGGGCGATTCTTCCTTGCCTCTTGCGAGTCCATGCACCGCTTGGAGGTGAGTGAGTGTGGCGTCGGGTCCGACCTCCCCTCAGGTGGCTCAGTGTGTGTTTGTGGGGGTCATGGTGGTGGGCTGGAGAGGTGTGGAGGAGGTTGGAGGGTTGAAGGGGGATAGAGTGAAGATGAGAGAACTGTGGGGTGGAGGGTTAGGAGGGCTGGAGTGGGGACATGGGGGCAGGGAGCTTAAAGAATGGTGATGGGTGCTGAGCAGGACATGGGGAAAGAGGGGTCCAATGGGGAGCAGGCATCTGGAGGCAGTAGCTGGGGCGGGGGGCAGGTGTTTGGGGGGAAATAGCTAGTGCAGGTGAAGGGGGCCCAGAAGTGCATAAAGGGGGCCTGGAAATTTAGGAGGGTTCCAGGGCCTGCCAAATTATATTTTAACCCCTGGCTACTTGTTAGAATTTTCTGGACTCAGGTGCATGTCGCACATGGGCATCCATGGTGGAATACAGATAGGACCACACATCTCAAAGAGCTTCCAGTTTCAGGGAAGTCACCTCCACTTTTTGTGCTTTGGCTGATTTTGCATCTTCAGTGGCACTGACTCCAGAGGAGTAGGTTTGTTTTGACAGTCATTTTGAATGTTAAATTGTTCATATTCAATAGTCTTAAGTAAACACGACTGTGAACTTGAAAGCGCATGAGACATAGTGGGTTGTGAAGAAAGCCATGAGTTGATAAGAAAGAAGCTGTCTGTGCAGGGTTTTACTGTTGCAAATCTTCTGTCCTTCCTTCCAGTGTCCAAGGCAGACTGCTACGTGGCATTGGATCTTCCAACTGCATCTCCTGTCACATCTCGAACACAGGTGGTTTATAATTCTAGTGATCCAGAGTGGAATGAAACCTTTGAATACAGGATCCACAGTGCTGTGAAGGTGAGGTGGGCTTCTTTCACATGGTGCTGGCTAGACTAACATAGGCTGCCTGCAATGGGAAGGTCTTGGCATTCAAAAAACAAAGGGACTTTATTTCAAGACATACAACTCATGAAATAAAATTTAGTGATTCAGGATCTGCCTCTGGCAAGCTCTGGGAAGATGTATTTCTGACGAAACAAATGTAGGAGAAAAATTTCAGTGAAGCATTCTGTGTTTCTTAAAAACAAGGCTCTGGAAAAATAGTAGTTCAGGGAAATGCAGGTACTGTGCCTTTTAAGGACTCTTGAGGCAGAGGCAAAATAGGTAAAGAAATAGTGCTTTTGGCCATTTTCTCAAAGGAAAGCATTTGTAAATTGAACACTTTATATAGAACTGTACTTCTTAAAGTGCTATACAAACTAATCCTCACCAGATCCCACTGTGGTGGGGTGTGGGAGGGCCGAGCCCCTTAGGGGGTGGAGTCAGCCTCTACCAGGGGCAGACACGCCCCTAGCATCCACTGTCTTCCAGCCCCTCAGGTAGGGCGAGGCAGGACAGTCTACAGTTTGTGGCCTCCCAGCCCTCAGAGTGGGTGAGGCCACGTCAAGTCCAAGTCTGTAGCCTCCAAATTCTTTGGCCTTTCAACCCCTAAGGCAGGGCAAAATAACACAGCTCAGGGCCTTCAACGCCTCAGGCAGGGTAAGGCAGGGCAAAGTAGCAGTCTTTGGCCTCTTGGCCCCTCAGGCAGGGCAAGGCCACGCAAACAATAGCCTGGATGGCAATGGGAGGAGGGGAGGAAAGAGGAATGCAGGCCCACCCAGTCCATTGCGTCCCAGCCAAGGGCCCTAGAAGTGGTGGGACAGTGCGCCACTATGTCAGCGGGGCTCCTGCCGAATCATGCTGACTCACAACAGCTGGGCAAGCACCTGCTGTCCCTGGGCTACTTCCTCGCAATTCCCTTCCAAGTTATCTGGGTCCCATAGTCCTCTTCATCCTCCAGGTACACAGCCAGCGGTAGCCCAGTCAGACCTTCTCTGTCTATGGGTGGAAAGTCTGGCAACTCCTTGGGTCTGTCTGCCAGTGGTAATTTTTCTAGGTCACAAGGTCCATGCACCGCTGGATACTCTAGGCTCTCAGCAGAGGGCAGCTCTTCAAGGTTTCACTTTCTGTGATCTGGGCTCCAGTCTGGTCCTCCAGCTCCTCAGCTGAGGGCAACTCCTCCAAGTCCTCACCTTGGGGAATGTATAGGTCAAGGCCTGCCTCCAGGTTTCCCCAGCGTTCCTCAGGCCCTGCAGGAAGGGGCTCCAGCCTCTCTGCCGGCTGGAGCTCTGGTGACCGCTCGGTCATCTCCTAAGAGGCTCCCCCAGTGACTCCCTGGTCTGCCCTTTTATCCAGTCCCCCTTTCCCATGGCTCCTCCCTTAGGTTCCCAGGCCAAGTCCCATGCAGGAGGCTTCTCTGCCCAGCAGGGGGAGCGCATGAGTTTTTTGGTACCCTGCACCGTGCGCGGCAGCCTCTGTGGCCTCTCTCCACTACATGGGGTAAGTAAATTTCTGTTGGATGCATAAGGAAACAGAGACATAAAAGCATGGTGAGTTGCCTCAAACCATAGTGGAAGTCTGTGACAAAGACCCAGGGTCAGATGTCAGGCTTCCAGTCCAAAGTTCAAATCATTAGACACCACTGCTTCCTCAATAAAGACTCATAAGGCATAACTGCAGATGGGCTATCGAATTCAACATCCCCATACAGGAGTTTAAAGAGGGGCAAAGTGGGAAAATGCTGTTCTCGCCATGACGTCATGTAGGATTGGCTGGTTGAGGATGGGCTGATCATCCAAGTGTTGTAGAGATGTATATTAGGTTCATCTCTGCTAACAAAATAGCTTTCTGGAAATCAACAGGCTACACAAAAAGCTGAGCAATTTCCTGTTGGTAGACAAGCAGCCACAGCACATTAATATCTGTACTACCTTTCCCTTTAGGAAGCCACTCTGAAAGGAAGCCTGAAATACAGCCTGTTGGTTTCTCAGACTTGATTGGGCAGTAGCAATTAGAGCTATGCTGAAAAACTTTTATAACCCTGAGCTGGCTTGAATAACCATATCACTCACTTAAGACACAGCATATCATTTGGTTATTGAATTGCATGGCATTCATAGCTACTGAAAAAGCAGTGGAGACCAAGACCATTTAGAAAATTTTTCATACCCAACTTCAGGGATGTTGGCATATATAATAGCCTTCTTATTTGTTGGTGGCTAACTGGTTCTTGTCTAATGTGTCTGGCTAGATGTCTGACGTTCCATACCAGTGATTTCCCTAACACCCCCCAACTCCTCCTGAATTTCCCAACCCTCCCCAGTTGTCAGCTAGTAACAGTATTATGCCAATTTAGTGAGCACCTCAATACTCCCCCAACCCCCCCCCCCAATTTCAAGTCCTGGGGAAGCCGCTGTTTCCGTACCCTCACTAATGAACTCATTATGCCCTACCCCAGAGCATTATTGCTGGCTATACAAATCTCCTACAGAATTTATATGCTTGTCTAGTTTAGAATTTGTTATCCCAACTGAACATACTGAGTGGAATGAAATGTGATCTCTGCTGTTTGTGCTTCCACCACCACATGGCTATGCTAGTTGCTTGCTTACTTTGCAGTCTGCCCCCTTCACTCCTGTTCTTTGTTCTGCTTCTTCCTCTTTTCCTTCATTTCTTCCAGATACCAAGCCTCTTACTGGGGAGAGTATTGTGTACCTCCACGACCAGCGCAAGGTTTTTTGCTGCCCTAGGCATACAGGGATTTTGGTGCCCTCCCCCACCCCATTGGTGGTCAGTGGCACAGCACCACTGCCAGAATCCAGGTGCGGGCGGGGAGCAGCACTGCTGCTGGGATCCAATCCCAGCCATGGAGCAGTGCCACTGCTACCAGGATCCAGCCCTGGCTGGAAATCTGGCCGCGGGTGGGGAGAAGCACCATGGGCAGGGGTCTGACCACGAGCAGGGAGCAGAGCAGCCCCAGCCTAGCCCTTGGTGCCCCCTAATTTTTTTGATGCCCTAGGCAACTGCCTAGGTTGCCTCTATGGAAGGACCAGCCCTGTGTACCTGTTTGCTCTGGTCCCAGTTACCACTCTTTAAGTCATACAGATGCCTGCTGTGTCTGTTGATCACCCTGCCTCTTCAAGTGTCAAATTTTGGTCAGAGTGTCATGCACAGTGACCAAGGATGGACTCTCCTACATTCTCCAGACCGGGCATATGCCTGCAAATATAACAACTGTGCATAGGTTTCTCATTTCACAGAAATGTGACAAACCACAAACTTAGCAGGGGAACTGTTTTAGTGCTTGAAAATAAAAGGGTAGAAGACGAAGCACAGAATAACAAATGAATTGAGAATGTCACTTTATTCCACATTAGCCTATGATAGATTTTACTTATCTGTAGAAGATGTTTAGATATTATTTCTCACTTCTCCCATTGCAGAATATCTTGGAGTTCACCTTCTATGACAAAGACATTGTGCTGAAGAGTCATGCCGTGTCCATTCATTTTGATGTAGGGAATATTACTCCAGGGCAGACTTTGAATCACACATTTGTGTTAAATCCCCAGGTGAGACTTTTCTACTCAGTTTCACAGTGGGGAAAGGACTATTATGGGTAGGAATGCATAACTGATGTGATGAAGCAGCTGGTAGTTGTACCAAGATTACTTCCCACCTTAGATATGTTGCAAGTGTTGATTTATGAAACATGCCTTTTCAATTTGGACAATAATATGGCTAACAAGTTTCAACCTGTGTGCTTGTGCTGGGTAACATTTCAGAGATAACAATGAATAATCACATTCTACCTTTTACCAAGTATTATTTTGAAGCAATAACTTCTGCCATAGCTCACATTCAGCTTCCCATTATTTGGCTTCCAGGACTCAAAGCATGACACAAACTCTTAGAAATTCTTGGTGATGTTTGACATTGAGTCATTACTGAAAATTCCTCAGGGAAATATTCAGACTGTGTTTCTGTATTAAGTTATTAAAATTGTTGTTTAAAATTGTTTTATTAATAATTTGAATGTATTTTATGCTTATGTGACATTGTCTCATCAGTTCTTCAGTACTGTTTGTCTGCCTTTGTCAGTTTTCCAAAATGAATAAGCACATAACCAAGTTAAAAAAAGAAAGCAATTAACTTCTCTCATTTTTCATTTTGCACAGAAGCCCGTTTTACAATTTAAAAAAATTTTGTTCTAAATTGTTTCTAGCCAGTTTAAATGTGACCCTTTATTTGTTATACTTAATTGGTCCCTATTAGTAATTTTATTCATGGTATACTATTTTCCTTCATTTTATTAGTGTTTGCTATTCCACCACCCCAATTTAGCCCTTCCGTAGGGAGCAATGGGCCAAAAATTAAAGACCCCAACACAGGGCTTGAACCTGTGACTTTGAGATTACAGCACTGCCACACTACTAACTGAGCTATGGAGTCTTCTCTTAGGCAAACTTCTAGGAATAAAGGATAACCTGTGTGCTCCAAAACCCTTTGATTTTTCTGTAAATTGCTCTTTCTTCCCTGTGTGTGCATCTGTGCAGCAAACTCTTAACATCATGGTCATGGGTTTGAGCCGTGTTTTGGGCCAGTACTTATTAGTTTGAACTAGGCATTCCTTGGTTCAAACTAAGAAATTTCTTAGCCTAGTGTGGGAAGTTTTTTTTACATGCGCAGTTGCGCAGCCGCACACCTTAGAGCGAACACAGGGGATCAGACTTCTGGAGTTCCAGGTTAGAATGAAACTCCCTGAAATCAGTTAGTTCTCTGTGGTTTCTGTATGAAATTATAAATTGACCCAAGCAGGCTTCACAAATCCAGCACAGATCAGTCTGATGAAAAAAGAATGGTGGCACTCTCCCAAGCTCTGTTCACAATCAAAAGAGTGCTAAACTGAGAGACCAGTTTCTGTTTCACAAGTCAGGAATTGGTGGGGAAATTCAGGGAGACAGAATGCAACTGTTCAAACAAAATTTTCTTAGCAGTCAAACACACACGTTTACTCTTGCAACAATATCCAACGGAATCTTTAGAGTACAGGTTGTCAAGTCTTTACTTTTGCATGTTAAGCAGAACAACCGTCCTCCCCAAATACACTGGGACCTTTTTGTCCTGGAGGGGAATGTTACTTTTCATTGTCAGCACCACATGCTGCAGTATATAGATTTTCCTTAGAAGCCTCCCATCTATGTACTGATTAGACTTGGATCATATTTTAGTTGAAGAGACCAGCTGCAGGCCATAGAGGAAAGCCAAGTAAGGCATGAATATTGGAAATAAGGCTCATGTTTAGAAATGGCCATTGAGGGTACATTACCTTGATGAAATTGGGTATAGCTTTACTTTTTCAAGGGTCTCTGCAATGGGCTGCTGCTTTGTCCTGGAATCTAGATGCCATAAATCAGTTTCCATTTTGTTTACTCATCATATCCTCTGTCATGCATATAACTGAGGTCCTCTATGGCGAGAACAGTCACACACAGTCCCATCTCTGCAGCCCTCGTTGCTACTGCCTCCCCTGACTGCATGCTCTCACAGCACTTCTGTGACTAAAGACTTCTTGGGATCTTATGATAAAGCACAGGGTGTATTTAGTAGAGAAATACTTGCTTCTTGCTGCCCCCTTCACTTTACTCCCATATAAGATTTGCAGCTACAGTGTTTCCTTGTACGTTTATCCTCTGGCAACAGACATGAGTCTTGATGCATTTCATACTACACTATATGGTGCATATGTGGAGGGTAATCTTAGGAGTGTCTTTTTTCAGATCAGTTTTGTTTCCTGGTGAAGATGCCATGTTTGGGTCAGGGCAGGGAGGGTAGCTAATACCTTCCCTACTATTAGCTCTCTATGCCAGCCTCAGGCATGGCTGGTCATTTTTCCTGTTGGCTACAAGGTGCTCTAATGGCAGCCATGTAACAGAGAAAGGAGAAGGAGAATGAAAGCAGACTAAATAAGAGATCAGAGAATCTCTGTATCAGAGGCAGGTCAGCTCTGATAGCTACAAAGGCTGAGTGTAAAAGTTCTCTCTGAGAGAAGCTACATCAGAACAGAGGAACGGCCATACAGGGTTAGACCAATGGTTCATCTGGCCTGGTATCCTGCCTGCCTACAGTGGACAGCACCAGACACTTCAGATGAAATTTGTTTTTGTCTCCAACTGTCTCTTTTACTCTGATTAGCTGTGGAGGCTTTTTTTCTCTCCTTTTACTGTTTTTTGTTTAATTTGGGGTATACATTTAGGTTGAACCTCTTTTATGGTATTTTTAAAAGCTTTCCATGCAGTGTGCAGGCTTTGCACTCTTGTGACTGTTCCCTTTAATTTTCATTTAAATAAGTTTCTAATTTTGGGGTAGTGTGACAGGCTGCTCCCAGAATCAGGTCCAGTGTGCCACTGTGACTCTCCCCCCCCCCAACTCCGCTCCTGAACCCCAGCTTACCCTACTTTGCCAGGTGATCACTCACTCCTGAGTCAGTCCACAACAGCCTCCTTCATGTCATTGGTCCGAGGTAGTGGATGTGTACCCTCTGGCCACTCAGGTGATGGCCACCAAGTAAGCACTCCCTGCAACCAGATGCTGCACTGGGAACTTTCATCCTAGAGGAAGTGGGTCCCTTCCCCAATCACCATAGACATGTTCTGTCCATTTAACATAGAAATGGATAAGCACAGCCTCACTCACTCATACCTTCTAAAGTCCACATAGCTTTAGGTAAAACTGATACTAGTTTATCGGTTAGGATAAAATTTTAAGTGCGTATATTGCAAATCAATGCACAATTGTTTAATAAAGGAGTCAGGAGTTACCACAAGCAAATAAAAGGTATTAATATGCATGCTAAACTAATAACACTATTACAAGACTACTATTTAGACTGCTCTCCTCATTCTTACCCATAAGACTTGTTGGTGGTGGTGTTCAGCCAGCATAGGTCCTCCTAGCCATGTGGATAGGCTCAGAATCTTTCAGTTGCTTTCAAGGTGGTGTTTCTCCGGCAAAAGCCAGCAGCTTCTCTCCCTCTCAAAGTGTCTGCATTCTTTTCATTTCCCCCTGGGTCTCCACTATCTATGCTGCTGTGTGATTTCCTTTGTCCCACCTGAGCTATGCAACTAAATTTGCATTGCCTTTGTCATGCGTCTCTCCAGCCTTTATGCTGAGTTAGCCCTGCTGGTCTGAGCTGTGTAACATGCTTCACATCTCTACACATACATGATGTTGCAAGAAACATGGTACCATAACCATAAGGTAGAGCATTGAAAAGAGAAGCTTGTGTGGCATAATTGGCATCAAACTATACAATTACATTGCAAAAGTGAACATAAAAATCACACAGATTGTATCTTAGGGGTGCACAGATGTGCATTTCGTGACAGGTAGTTCCATTTTTGAAGTTAAATGCTAACACAGAGGGTTTCTTTGGTATTTTCCCCACATTACCATCTTGGTCAGGTAGTCAGTAATAGATTCTTACTGCTATACTCTTGCTCTATTCGAGCATGGGACCAAGGCAGGTGTGGACTGGAGCTATGCAATGGGCTTCCCAATATTCAGGTAACCCACTGTGTGTCTGGTCTCTTCCAAGGAAAAGGAGGGGAAAGAAGAACTGGATGTGGAATTTTCTTTGGAAGAAAGGTAAGGTTCCCACCAAATGCTGCTAATTGCACATCTAGATTTGAACTAACCTTTACAATCTACTGTAGTATTTCTGAATCCACTCACTATGGGAGCGGTTGCAATTATACATGCCAAGCTGCTTCCACAGTTTGAAGGGGTTGTTGAAGCACTGCTCTAAGGAAGAAAAACAACAAGGAGTTGTGTGGCACTTTAAGACTAACAGATTTATTTTTTGCTTCAAAGCATCTGAGGAAGTGGGACCTTCTCCCACGAAAGCTCATGCAAAAAATAAATCTGTTAGTCTTAAAGTGCCACACAACTCCTTGTTGTTTTTTTACTGGACTAGACTAACACGGCTATCCCTTTTGAAATTGCTCTGAGGAAGTCACACTCTTGGTATTCTAGGTGTATCTGAGTAAGTTAATGCGGCTGGATATTTCACAATGTATATTTCAGCAGGGGTTCCCAACCCTTTTTCAGGCTGGGGACCCCTTTTTAACAAAAACAGTCTCTGTGGCCCGCCCCCCCCGCTGACTATGTAATCTGGCCAACACCACTCTGGCGGTGCTGCTGGGACAGCTGGCGAGCGGCACCACCACCACCATGGCCCATGCCACATCGGAGGCAAGCCGTGCAGTTACGGCCCCCTGCCCCTGCCCATGCCAGGGAGCCACCATGCCCCATCCTCTTGCCGGGATCTGGCCATGGGTGGGGAGAGGCAGCCCTGGTGGGGAGCATTGGGACTGTAGCTGGATTCCAGCTTCAGTAGGGAGAGTCTCTGCAGACCCCTGGCTGTCCCTGGACCCCGGGTTGGGAACCACTGTATTTCAGTGTCTTGTTGCAGTGTGTCTGGAAAGGTTGGGTTCCTGTTTAAATTCTTCCTGTCTGGATTCTGGCTATTCTGTGACATAGTGGGAGAATAGAAGCAGCTGTATAAATTGAACATCTGTTTCTCTTGTGAGGGTGGAAAACTTTGTCTCATATGAAGGAAACATTTGCTTCAATGTCAGATTTAGATATAAAGAGCCTATCACAGTTTAGGCCTCAAATGCGGTGAGTTGGAAAGGGGAAGTAAAAGGGATTGTTACTAAGGAATCAAAACTCATTCATATTATCACTTCATTTCCACAGCACGGTTCCCCCCACTGAGGCGATCACCAACGGAGTTCTAGTGGTAAGTAGAAGTTGTGCTTTTGCTTACATGCTGGAGGACAGTTAGTTGGTGTGAGCTGTGCTGTTTGAGGAGCACTACTTCCCATACTTACCCTTTCATTTGCCCCCTTCTTGTTCTCTTTTTAACAAGGGAAAAATCAGACTCACTGTCTCTGGCTACTACTGTAGTATCATCTCCTACTTCCCCCCAGATTATCAGATGGATTTGTACTTGGAACCTTAAGTACCACAGAAGAGACGTCTGCCTTATGAGCTAAAGAATAATTCCATTAATTGGATTGCAGTAGCAGGCTGTTATATTCTAGTGGACCTACGACTAACTAAGGGATGACATGACCCACTGTCTGTATGTTATACTTGGATTTACAACCATTTCTTAAAATTGCTATGTCACTTAAGCGGTAATGGTTTTCAGTGCAAATCATTTTCAGTGGGACAGATTTTGTAAAGCTGTGGGTTTTGGAGAATGTGTGTATGGTGGAGTTGGGTAATGGTTGTATTTGGGATGTGTCAGCATTGAGGTACACATTGCTTTCCATCAAAGACAGTAGTTGTACAGCTGCCTCTTCACATTGATGCACTTCCATTTCTGTACCCCTGAGTAATAAACAAGCTTAGGTGCCAATCTTTCCAAGCCAGTTTTACTTAACACTGGTTTAGGTCAGAGGCAACCAGGAATAAGATGCTCGAGGAAGATACTCAGGCCACAGAGTCCATTTGAGCACAGTGAGAAGAGCCCTGCTCAGGAGAAATGCTTTTCTGGACAAATCCATCACAAATTGGTTTTGTTTTGTTCTTGGATTATTTATCTAACAAATTCTCATCAAAGACACCAGCATTAACATCAATGTGGAAATGAACATGTCTTCCTAGTCAGTTAAGTTCTCATGGCTCATCCCTTTCACATAGGTTCACCCCTGCCTGTGTGTCCAAGGCTCCATCAATAAAAGCGAGAAGACCAAATGGATAATACAAGGTAGGTCTTTTGTCAGACATGGCAGTTTCCTGCAATAGCCTAGAAAAACCTTATTGAATTAAGTTGAAGTATCTTTGGGGAGTCCTTTGTATTGAATGCAAAGGTTATATATTATTGGGGGCCTTGTCTTCTGGTTACCTTTTCCATAAGGCCAGGTTCAAAGGCCCACATGGTATAAAGGAAAGTCTGAGTTATTCGTGGTTATTTTGGACTTGTAATAACAGAAAAAATAAAACCCCTTTGTGGGGTTTGAAAGACTGACTCCTAGCAGAGGCCTTCCTGGAGCTAAGGGAGGGGTGATCTCTGGTAAGTTTATTAGCATGCATATAGGTTCTTTTATTATTTTTAATGTGATTTCTTTGTAGTGAAAGCACAAATAAATGAGCTTGCTTAGAAAGGGCTGTGTAGTACAATAACTTAGAACTTCTAGTAATTATAACTTTGAAGAGAAAGCAAAGCACAAATGCTGGCCTGTTGACCCAGCCTGGCTTTCTGGGGATATCACAGTGTAGTCAGGGAACTATGCAGTCTGGGAGTGCTCTGTGAGGAGAGGAAAAGATGTGACCACTACACAAGAGAGGACAGTTGGGAAGCTGGGACCCTCATGTAGGTACATTTGAGGGGAAATATGGGTGCAGGTGCCTTGAACCATGACAGTTACATCTTTCCTTTGACATACCTATCCAATTCAGGGGTTGAGTGGCAAGGATATGGTGGAGAACTGCACTTCACCTTATTATGGAGCTCTATACGAAACATTGCTAAAAGGGCCTTCAGGAGGCCTGTCTGGGTCATTTCTAGTGGTCTTTTTGTTCACTTGGCTGCCAAGGGCAGATACTGGCATTCTGACACAGGATTTACTGGGGACACTGAGCAGGACAGCTGGGACAAATCAGGATAATTCTGTAGGCATAACCCTGTCCCTTTCCACACTAAAATTCCCTAGGTAAAATTCCCACTTTGCACTTAATGCGTTCTCTCAATGCTGACAGCATTGCTGAGGGGGCAGCTCTGGTGCTAACAGACCTGCATTATCACCATATCCCTGTGGCACTGGAAACCAGGAAACAAATCTTAATGTTGCTTGTGCGCTTGTGTAGGCTTAACTGTTGAAGATGATCAGAGGAGCAGCACTACTAGGAGCGTGTTGGGGAATCAATGTGTAGCTTACTCTGGAGGACATAAAGTCACCTGAGGAGAGGTGATTCCAATCAAGAGCACTATGTTATGGATTTCCTTTTCTGTGTTTGTGCTCTGAATTGTGTGGGCTGAACCTCTCACTTCATTATTTTTAGAGAACTGTCAGGTCAAGTTGTCAGTGCCCGGTGCCTTTGAGAATCGATCGTCCACTTTCTGCAGTGCTGATTCAGAAGAGAGGAGGAGGATCCCATTTCTCTTCCATGTAGACAGAGAAATTGGCCCAGAGCTGCACTTGGAGCTGCTGCAAACAACAACTGTCCTAGAGGTGAGAAACAACACTTGCCAGGGGCGTTATCTTCTACTCGGGCAAACCTACTGTGAAGTCAGGTTGTTGGCTCCTGAAAATGACACTTGGGTCCTGACTTATGCTCAATTGATGATAATTCCATGCCCTTCCTAACCCATTAGAGAAGTCATGTTAGAGGCAAAGTTAACATAGGGTAGACCTAGCTCTTACACTTGTCCATGAAAATATGTCCATTATGTTAAGATAGGAACTATATATATACACCTCCAGGTGACTGCATAGCGTAGTGGTTAAGAGCACTGTAGTGGTTAAGAGCGATGCCCTTTGATACAGGAGACTGGGATTCAAATCCCGGTGGGTACCTGTCTACCTTCCCAGGAGGGGTCCTTGGGCAAAAAGACCCCCTAACACCTCACTTGCCTACCTTGAATATGAGAGTGACACGAACTAGGAGAGTCATGCTGGCTTGGACGTCGCCTGGATTAACAAGGTCTGCACCAGATGTTGGAGAACCAGGACAATCTGACGATAAGTGGGCTACTGGAACAAACCATACGTGGACGAGACAAGAAAACCTGGAATTGATGGAATGCTACTACAACAGTAGACCTAATGAGAGGGGATATATGAAACGTATGAGGGAACTACAGATGGACTAAAGACCTACATCCACACTAACTGAGAAACAGCTAGTTACCCAACGCTTCAACATAGTAAAGAGGCAGCTGCTCTCACAACTTGAGATAGACGAACTCCACATTACATCCCGGACTCAAGAAGAAGACCCAGAAGAACAACTAAATGTGCAGCCAACACCTGAAGCTGGAACTTCACTGCCACCCCCTCCATTACGGAGCACAGCAGCTGATATGAGGCATAAGATCATGGATAAACTAGCTACAGTCAACCCTCGAGACCGATTACCAAGGCTCGTTGGAGAAGTACCATCAGATAGTATGCTAGAAGATGCCAATAGAGCCCTAATGACAATTCCTACTACCACCATAACTCAAACCAATGAACTGGTATACGCTACAGCCTCTGTAATCCTGGAGATGCTTGGCTACACGATCAAGAAGAACAGCAGTACATACCCCCCTGGAAAATGAGGTTGGAAGATAAGATCAAGGCAACCCAGAGAGAAGTTAGTCAGCTGGTGGAACTACAGAAGGGTGTAGAGATTAAGGATAAGACTCAGCAACTGAAAAAATATAAGGGCCTGACTCCATCTGAAGCCCTAGAGACTGCTAAACAAAGGCTCACAGCACTGGCTACCAGGCTAAGGAGGTACACTAGGGAAGCAGAGGCCTAAAAGATAAATGCCCTGTTCTCCAAAGAACCATTCAAGGTGTACTCCCAACTGCAGTGCAACAACACAATAACAGCAGAGCCACCAACAGCAGAAACTGAACAGTACTGGAAGACCATATGGGAGAACGAGAAGACTCATAACACCAGTGCAAAGTGGCTGCAGGACCTGAGAACAGACCACAGCAATCTCCCAGAACAGGAACCAGTCACCATCATAGTAGCAGACATCCAACAGTGGGTCAAGAACATGAAGAGCTGGACAACACCTGGACCCAACATGATCCACACCTACTGGCTAAAGAAACTAACAGCAGTGCATGAACGCCTAGCAGCACAGATGAACCAGCTGCTAGCAGCAGGCTCCCACCCAGACTGCCTAACACAAGGAAGGACAGTGCTGATCATGAAAGACCCCCACAAGGGAACAGCACCGTCCAACTACCAGCTGATAACCTGACTCCCCACAACATGGAAAGTCCTATCAGGCATCATAGCTGCCAAGCTACAGGACCACATGGGCCAGTACCTGAGCACAGCTCAGAAGGGCATTGGGAACAACACCAGGGGCTCAAAACACCAGTTGCTCATAGATAGAGCAGTCGCCCAAGACTCAAAGTCTAGACAGACCAATCTGAGCACAGCCTGGATTGACTACAGGAAAGCCTACGACTCAATGCCGCACACATGGATCTGTGAATGTCTGGCGCTATACAAAGTCAACAGGACACTAAGGACCTTCCTCAAGAACTCAATGGGACTGTGGAAGACAACACTGGAAGTCAACTCAAGACAGCTTGCACAAGTGGCCATCAAGTGCGGCATATACCAAGGTGATGCGCTGTCCCTGCTGCTGTTCTGCATTGGCTTGAACCCCCTCAGCCAGATAATCACAAGGACTGGATACCGATACAAGTTCAAGAGTGGAACTACCATTAGCCACCTCCTCTGCATGGATGACATCAAGCTGTATGCTAAGAATGAATGACACATCGACTTGCTAATCCACCTGACACAGATCTACAGTGAGGATATTGGGATGTCATTCGGACTGGAGAAGTGTGGCCGGGTGGTAGTAAAGAGAGGGAAGGTAGTCAAGACTGATGGGGTGGAACTACCAGCAGGCCACATAGCAGACATACAGACCAGCTACAAGTACCTTGGCATCCCACAGTCACATGGGAACCACGATGAGGAGGCAAGGAAGACAGCAACATCCAAGTACCACCAAAAGATAAGACAGGTCCTGAAGAGCCAGCTCAATGGGAAGAACAAGATCCACACCATCAACAGGTACGCCCTGCCAGTCATCAAATACCCTGCCGGTATAGTGAGCTGGCCAAAGGAGGACATGGAGGCTGCTGACGTGAAGACCTGGAAGCTCCTCACAATGTACGGAGGTTTCCACCCCAGATCCAACTCCCAGAGACTGCACACCAGCCGGAAAGAAGGCAGGCGGGGTTTGGTGAGTGTCAAAGCCACTGTCCTGGGTGAAACCCAGAGCATCCAGGAGTACATCAGTAAGATGGCACCCAAAGATGAGCTGCTGAGAGAATGCCTGAGGCAGCAGCAAACATGGGAGGAAGATCAAGCGGAAGAAGTGCCATGGCAAGACAAGACCCTGCATGGGATGTACCATCGACAGATATCTGAGGTGGCTGACATTGGGAAATCCTACCAGTGGCTGGAAAGGTCTGGACTAAAAGACAGCACTGAGGCACTGATCATAGCAGCACAAGAACAGGCACTGAGCACCAGAGCCATTGAAGCAGTCTACCACACTAGACAGGACCCAAGGTGCAGACTGTGCAGAGAAGCCTCAGAGACAGTCCAACACATAGTGGCAGGATGTAAGATGCAGGCAGGAACAGCATACACTGAACGGCATAACCAAGTAGCTGGCATTGTGTACAGGAACATCTGCACAGTACATGGGCTAGACCCTCCCAAGACCAGATGGGAGATTCCACAGAAGGTCATGGAGCATAACAGGGCTAAGATTCTGTGGGACTTCCAGATCCAGACGGACAGGCAGGTACTGGCCAATCAACCAGACATCGTGGTAATAGACAAGGACCAGAAGACAGCGGTGGTGATAGATGTAGCAGTGCCAAGTGACAGCAACATTAGGAAGAAGGAGTATAAGAAGCCGGAGAAGTACCAGCCTGCCTGAAAGAGGAACTAGAGCGGATGTGGAAAGTAAAGGCTAAAGTGATCCCAATGGTGGTAGGAGCACTCGGGGCTGTGACTCCTAAGCTGGGAGAGTGGCTCCAATAGATCCCAGGAACAACATCAGAGCTTTCTGTCCAGAAGAGTGCCGTGCTAGGAACAGCTAAGATACTGTGCAGAACCCTCAAACTCCGATTAATTTTTGGGTATAATTATAGTGTGGGATTGGGACTACCAGCTATTATTAAGGTGATCCAACACTTCCAATTAATAGATACTAGTTTTTTTTTTATAACTTTATCCAGCTTTAACCATTTGGGCTCAAAAGTTACTGCCAGATATCTGCCTTAGGTTGAAATATTTCAGAAAAATTCAGCCCAAATGATTGAGCAGTTTCTAAGAACATAGCTGTGGAGAAATATGTTGTTTTGCCTATGGTATGTTCAAAACAAAACAAAACAGGTGATTTCTTCTGTGAGAAGCTCTGGTACCCCTCTGCCTTGGAGCACGGACTTGACATTTGGCAGGAGGGGGTGTTTCCTATGTTAGGGATATTCCTTTCACCATCCCCATGAATATTTGTCCAAATCTGACCAATTTAATAGCCCCTGAAAATTGCAGTTTGCACTTGGTCAGTAGAGAACTGCTAGAGCTTTGCAGCTGAGTTCCCTGAGGGTTCCATCCACACTGGGCATGCTTCACCTTAGAACGAAACAATTTCCTTGCACGTGCAGTTCTCATCTGCTGTGAACTGTGCTGGGCCAGCTACTGGAAATGGGAGCAAGGGAGTTTGTCTCTGGGTGCTCTGAATGGCCCTCCTGCTGACACCCAGGCATTGTGGAGGTGGAAGCTGTCTTATGCAAATGTAGAGGGGATAAGAACTGGATTTGGAGAGGGAGCTGGAATAGTGGATTGGAACAGGGAGCCTACAGGATGAACTGCAACTTAAATCAGATAGGAAGGGGGAGGGAAATTGTGAATGGGACAGAGTGGAACTGGCTGGACAAGTGGACTGGGAGCTGGGGTGGGAAATGATGGGACTGGCAGCCAGTGGTTGGGTTGGGAAACTGAGATTGGATGAGGAGCTGGGTGGAGACTGGAAGTGCCTAAACAAGGAGACTGAGATAAGGAACCAGTAGGGTGAAGGAGGGGGAGACAGAAAAGATCTGAGAAAGAACCAGAGTGTGGGAGAGAACTGGGACTGCCTGAGCAAAGAGATTGAAACATGGAGCCAGGGTAGAGGGCACTGAGATTGGAGAAGGTGCCCAGGGAGGAAGACTGGGACTGGAGGCTGGGGGTGTGGTGCAACAGGTGGGATGAGTAGAAGGAAACTGGGATGGATTGGAGCCAGGAGACTGGATGCAAGCGGCAGGGATAGAGTGGGGGGGACTTGGGAATTGTTTGGCAAGAGGGATCAAACTAGGGGTGGGGAAGGTGACTGGGATGGGAAGTCTGGAGAGTTGAGACACAGACTTGCTGGGCAAGTCTGGATGGGTCTTGGAATGAGAAACCTGAGGTAAGGAGCCTGGAACTAGGCAAGTGAGAATAGAATGGGGGCAGGGAGCCAGAAGTGGGGAAGAAATGGGACTGGAATCAGACCGATTAACCTTGGTTGGAAATGGGTTAGAAGAGTCTGTGCCTGCTAAAGTGAACTTTCCTCCAGAGCCTGGAATGAAACCCTAAGTTTCTGAGTCTCACTATTCCTCTGCTGTTAGCAAATGTCTGTGAAACTCCTCAGGAAAGTTTCCCATCCTTTCAAGTTCTGGGCCACAAAGAGGATGACAACCTACAACTGCTGCTAATTACT
Organism: Podocnemis expansa; assembly: GCA_007922195.1. NCBI lineage: Eukaryota > Metazoa > Chordata > Testudines > Podocnemididae > Podocnemis > Podocnemis expansa. Next base: position 86,710,428 of record ML681963.1, on the reverse strand, counting down.
CCATTAGCTCAAATGGCAGAGGTCTGTGGGATGAATTGAAAGATTCCAACCTGCTGAGCTGTGTAGGTTTGTTAAATATCAAAATGGGAATAGTCAAATTTCCACTGAAGTCAAAGGGAAGAGGACCATTGATTTCAGTGGAAATAGGGTTGGGCCTTCCTATACTACCATGTATCCAGGTTCAAAGAGCAAGTTCTGTTGCTGGTTTTTGGGAATGTTTCTGTATAATATGAAAATTGGGTAGGCTTCAATTATTTATTTAATGTTTGCTTATGATTTTTTAACTTTTTAAGTTAGTTTTTAGGGAGATATTGATATATTTTTTCCTGAATTGCGCTTCACCTGAACTGTGACATAATACAGATTTTGTAACTGGATAAGTAAACCAACAGCCATTTTGACTCATTTGAACAGTGTACATATGATTTTCTGTTAATCAATAGCATGTAGCTGAGTGGTATGTTTTAATAACAAGTGTACAACATCTTGCATAATGGAAGGAGGGTTCTTTAAACGTATATAAATAGATTTCTCTGTATGTAAACCAAGCATTTTAATTCCTAGGAGGGATGGAGTGAGGACCTGAAAATGCACACTGCACTGTTAGGAACAGGATCAATCCCTCTTGCAACACTTCCTCTTGGACAGGAAGTTGAAATTAGCATTCCACTAGGAAAGGTAATAGTCTCTCTTTCTATACATAGGGGATTTTGGGACATGGAAGTGGGGATGATGAGTAAAGCCGCGCACTTTAAGCTCCATGTTGTTCATTTGTTATTGTTCTTTTTTAAGTCAGAAGCATTTGGGGTCATAGGCTATCTTTTACAATGTGTTTTATACAGCACCTTGGTACAATGAGGCCTAGGTCTGACTGGAGCTACTATGTGCTACTGTGAGATGGATGGAAAGGGACGGGTGAGTCACAAATAAGGAATGGAGGAGGGGGAATGTTGAGGGAGGACAGGCTTTTGATTGACACCAGAGGGAAATAAAGAGGAGAATGTTGGTATTTAGCACAAATACATGATGTAAAAGGGATAATCAGAGGGGGACAATATTATAATGGCAGTGGAGGGTAGGAATGAATGAGAGGGCTAATAGGGATAAGCCTACCACTGTTTCTCTTAAAGCCTTGAATTTTCCTTGTACTCATGCCTGTACTCTCACACTAACCTGACCTTCAGATTTGGAGTTGCGTTTCACTCAGAAATCCTACCCCCTTTTGCCGCATAGCAGGCTTCTAGAAAGCAGAGATGTGCTTTGCAAAATGTCTTGGATTCAGCATCTAATTCCCATGGTAACTAATCCTTTATATACAGGGTGTCTCTCCAAATGAGCAGTCACTCACATATTTTTGCTGCTTCACAGTAGATTTGGAGCTGTCATCTCTGAAATGTGCAAAATCTCATCTATAATTCACAGATTAATTTAAAGCATCATATAAAACAGAGCAAATCTGTGTGTATATTCACAGCCCCCTTCCCCTGTCCTCACCTTCAATTCAGCATTTTATCCGTTTGGTCTTGCTGGTTGAAGACCTTTCTGTGGAGATGGGAAGAAATGAGATGTCAGTGTTGACTTGAGATGAGCAATCACAAGAAGTATTTTCCCAGCCCATAATCTCTGGTAACAAGAGCTGATGTTGCATTTACCTGGCTCTGTTCCTGTCTTATGAAGAGGAGACAGAGGCTAGTGGTAGGTGAAGGCCCTCTTTGATGAGAACCAGAGCAGATCTGGAATCTTAGCATCTAAACCTGTTCCTCCCTCTGTCAGTCTGGCAGTGACCTATCTCATGTTTCCATTCTCTTAATCCCACTCTTTTCCTGCTCCAGGCCCTTGGCTCTCTGCCAGAGGGTTGTGCGTGGGATGCATATAATCTATACAGATAGTGGAATCAGGTTAAACCATTCAATAGCTGAGGGAAGGCCATTTGCAAATAGGCGTACCCTGCAATTACATCGTCTACATCTTCCAACCAGCCACAGTGGCAAAGTGGGGAGTCAACCATGAAGTTAATAGTAGCATATCTGATCACTCACATCTGAAGTGGTTAGCTTTACTCAAAGATGGTGTGGAAGCTTAAATACAAGAGGCTGTTGAATCTGGCACAAGATGTACACAGACTTTTTGTGCTTGTAATTACTATGCTTACACTGATGGGTTTGTTCATAATGTGGTGTTGTCATCTTCAATGAAGTTGGGAGAAGCCTCCAGAATTTCCTGTCACATAAGCTGTAATGCACGCAAAGCTCTGTTCTGTTAACTTAGATGTTCAGAATCTTCTGCTGTGTTGACTAGTATGCTGGAGAAGGTTTCCGTGAATGAACTATGTTAGCACTTTTTGATAAAGTTAGTCAAAATCCATGTATTTATTGCCTTAGCCACAATTCCAGTTATTAAAAACTGTCACCTTTTTGCTATATGTGGAATTTCATGATTCTTCAGAAATTGCTTGCTCACAAAAGTGGCTTACAGAAAAGCTGAAAATCCAGTCAGTTTAGACTTTCTGAGGAGGCATATGCTGTTGTGTTCCCCTGTGATGACTTTATTGGTAGCCTTTCTTGTTTCCCTAGTCTACAATAAAGTTTACTCTGATGAAAGCATACATTTGTTCTTTGTGAATGGTGAAATTATAACATGGCTTGTCTTCAAGCCGGCTTTACTTCTGGGTAGATCTTGTATACTTTTTTTTATGATAAGTTGTGGTGTTCTTTATGCTTCACTGGTGATGTCATTTGCAAAACTATCCTGAGATACAAGATTATTCCTTCTTTTCCAGGGACAGGGCGTGGATCTGACTGTGAAGGTTGAAGAGAGGTGAGTCAGAACATGTGATGAGCAAATACTGTTGTCATTTGTAAAGGATCTTAGTAACTATTTTAGCTGTCTCAGTCTTGCTTACCATTCATTTTACTTGACTGTCTCAAGTGAAAAGAGGTTGCTATTGTAAAAGGTTTTTTCTCCTTCTTTATCAGTTCACTGTAGCTTTACTGTAGAATAAGTTTTCATTACCCTGGAAACACATCTATGTGTTCAGAAAAAGAAGTGAAATTATAGTGAAATTATAACAAACCTGGGACTGAATGCTGAAGAATTGCTTACTGGGTCAAATCTGAAAAAGTTGCATTAAATAGTAATAGTTGTATTTATCGACAAAGTAATGCATGTGTGAGTGTGAGCAGGAGAGCTAGCACTGTGTTCCAAACAGTGGAATGTCTCTCATTATTCATAGATTATATTTTTTTGAAAGCAGAGTTTATTTTTGAGCTATTGTAGGCATGGTTGGAAGATGGTATGAACCACACATCATATCATTAATACACATTTAAACTATTTTTAACCTGTTGAATGGTGTACTGTTTTTCTGTAGCCAGATTTTATATCCACCTTTTCAAGGAAGATTATTAAAGTTCTTTTACATATACTACAACTCAGATGGCTCTTTTGAGGTGCATGGACACTTGGCATACATAGTAGGAGTTATAGGCCTGCTTCAAAGAGCTTTTGGTGAAAAAAGTCAAAAGCTGAGATGGGGAAGGGAAAGGAAAATGGCTGAAAAATAAAGTGACTGCATAAACTTGTAAGTGGAAGGGCATTAAAACTAAATTTAGTTGCTTTACAAACAAGGATGCTTTGCTGTTAACTATTCCTTGATTTATAATATATTAGTTAAAGAATGTTTGTTTTGCCTTCTTGACTGTATACATCTTTTTTTCTTGTGTATCATCTGAGAAATTGTATAGGTGATTGAACGGACTTGTCAGGCATAATATTTTAAAATATTTTTTATTTTCTTGTTTTAATGTTTAATTATCTGGTAGAAGAGAGCAGGGTTGGAGAATTCATTTCTGTAAGGCTATCCTAAACATATGAAGTCTTTTGAGAGGGACTTGAAGGAAGCATGAAGTTGGTTTGGAATGCTGAAATGAGAGAACCTGTTCCAGAGACAGGACAAACTGTGATTTCTCATGGCTCTTATCACTTGAACAGCTTGTTTCTTTAAAAATAGATACTGACAAAACATATAAACAGGAATGCAACACAGTTATTAATGAAAACCGTGGAAAATAAATGCATTTAATTTTTTCTCAGCTGATCTTAATTTCTAAGGCAGTGTACAAAATCACAGGGTAAATCTCAAGTGATAGTCATTTTGAAAATTTATGTTTCCCTTTTGCCATTTCCATTCTTCCTCATTCTACTCTTGCTTGTGGGAGTAGCTCTCAGGAGCTTGATGTACGCCTTAGTTTTGACCTCTGTAAAGGAGAGAGAGAATTTTTGGACATCAGGAAGAAAATAGTTTCTTCTGCCCTAAAGAAGACACTTGGTTTGCCAAAGGAACCCAAGAAAGATGAGGTATGAAGTTACTTTTTAAGAGATCTCTCAGTCCTTTGTGATTAGTTTTAGGGACAGATAACCAATGTTCCCTCTAAGGCTTGAATGCAGCTAAGCAACATAGGTTGCTCACTGCATGCCCCCGATCCTGCCTGCCCCGCTTTCCCCACTACAGGGGAGTGGGGCGCAGCGGACCACCAGGGCCACAAGCTCTGCTGCCTGCCTGGCCTCCCAGCAGCAGGGTGGAGCAGCCAGCCCAGCCTACCCCCCAGCTGGCTGTGTCTCCCTAGTGGGTGGAGAGGGGCCAGTGCTGAGGTTTGCCACGCAGGGTTGGGGACCTGGAGAGGCCCGCTCCCAAAGAGTTTGGGCCGCTTCACCCCTGGCCCCCCCCCCCAGGCAATGGATCAGGCCCATTCAGGCTGGGGAAGGGGCCGGGACGAAGCGGCCCAAACTCTTTGGGAGTGGGCCACTCCAGGGCCCTGACCCTGCATGGCAGAGCTCAGCACTGGCCCCCTCCACCCCCCAGGGAGGCACAGCTGGGTGGGGGTAGGCTGGGTTGGCTGCTCCGCCCCACTGTGGTAAGGCTGGGTGCGCAAGTGGATGGAGCAGCCTCCAGCCCCAATGGTCCATGGCCCCCCCTGTTTCCCACCCCCTGGGAGTTGGAAGGGGGGTGGTTAGGGCCCCCTTACCTGGCTGCTGGAGCATCGCAGTTGGAGGAGCTCTCACTGAGCATGCGCAGAGAGTCTGTGCATGCTCAGTGAGAGCTTATTCTGAGTGGGAGTTTTAAAAACTCCTAGCGCAGAGGAGCTCTCTAGGCGGGGACTGCAGCTGCTGGCCATGCGTGGCTGGCAGTATTCCCTGTGCCAGGCAGCTCCGGGGACTGTGCGGCCACGTGGCCATGTAGCTTAGAGGGAACATTGCAGATAACCATATTGTTAGTGAACCTCAGTTTAATGGGAAAATAGATTGTAAACACACAAGTTTTGAAAAGGCAGCTCAGTATACAAGAGACTGTCACATTGTAGACTTATAGGAGTAGAACAGGGACAAAGAACCCAGAAAAAATAAAAAACATGAGAAAGTTATTTTTGCTGCTAACTGTCTCTGTTTTCTGTCCCAAGTAGCTGCTCAGATGCCTAGATAGAATTACAGAAAATAAATCAGAATATTTGGACATATTGGGCTCAGGTTTTTGGTACCAACAAAACTCCTTAATAGGAATACTTGTCTATCTGACTACCTGCAATACTTCATTTTTGTATGTAATGAGAAAATCTATTGTGAAACCTAAAATCAGATGACCTTTGTGTGTGTATACTTTACTATACGTATGTAATGCAGTGAATTTAATTGCATTTGTTTTTCATAGCCTTTCATTTTTCTACTCTTGTAGATTCCTGTAGTGGCAGTAGTAGGATCAGGAGGTGGGATGAGAGCCATGACTGCTTTCTATGGCAATCTGTTAGGACTCCAGCAGCTGGACCTTTTGGATATCCTGATGTATATGTGTGGAATCTCAGGCGCCACCTGGTATATAACTGGAACTATTCCCCATAGTCCTTTCACCTGAGAACCCAAGTCAGCATAGCCTTGGGAATGATGCTCTACTGACACAATTTACTTTTACCAACATGGATGATTCAGTAATAAGCTTATATATTTCCACAGTCTGTGTTACTCATTTTGTTACTTATTTAATTATTCTTCACATTTCTAAAATGCATCTATAGATGCTCGCCAACCCTCCCAAGAAATTAAAAGTTATAGCATAAATATTGCCAAAGAACTGCTCATAGAATAAATCTTCCCTAATCTATACTCTCTAAACAGCCTTAACTAAGGGAAGAAAAAGGTGAGCCTTGCAGAATGCTCAGTACCTTTCAGTAGATGCTTGTTTGGAGCAAAACTTTATAAGAGCAACCACTACTTACAAGAAACATTTTCCCTGCAAACACTTTTTGTATTGTGAATTGTCAACACTCCCCATTATAGCAACAGCCACTTAGAAGCAACATAGCCAAAGGGCACTGTTGTTTTGTTACTAATGAGCATCTACTGTAAATTGCATGGAGTGAAGGGATCTGAATTACTCCTTTGGGTCCCCCAAATCAGTGCTGAAAAGGAGAAGCAGAAAAGATGTATCATCTCCCCTTCCTCTTTTTAAAGAGTTCATTTTTTGTCAATCTGTACAATATTTTCATTAACTTAATTCTTACCAAAGGACTTCAAACTATTTCCAGGGTCAATGAGTAGATTTGTCTCTTTGAGGCCTTATTAGGAGTGTAGCCATGTGTGGGACCGGGTGGGCAAGGGCCCACCTACTTGGAAATCAGGCCTGCCCACTGCAGCACCCAGCAGCAGTGCGAACTTCACCACCACACGGGAGAGTCAGTAGCTGACAGCTCTGGCTGCAAGTAGAGAAGAGGCGCCAGTGCCAGAGTAACCTTTGGGTGGGCTAGAATTCATTTAATTGACCTTCTCCAATGTCTCAAAAAAATCCCCCAAAACCCAAAAAACCCCCAACCAACTCCCAGCTACAAGCAGCTGGAGACCTAGGATTCAGTGTGTAAAGAACTCAGAGCTAAGATTTTTCAGTTACCATCCCCACCTTAAAATACTATCTAAGAACAAATACAATGAACTTTATTTATTACTAATATTGATAAACCTTATGCTAAGAAAAGGAAAATGAATTTAAACAGAACAGTCCTCATGGAAACATTTTGAGGAAAGAAATTCAAGAGTCCCAAAGTTTAGGTGAAGTTCACACATTTCTCAATTACAGTCTCTATTCAAGTCCAAAGGCTTGAATTGCAAGAAGCAGCAATTCTTTTCTTCTTTGATTACAGGGATCTTAGGTAGGAATCTATGCAGGCTTTTCTTTCCCTTATGGAACCAGCAGTCAGTCACATATGAGAAAACGCTGGTGCAAAATGCTTCACAGCAGGGAGAAAACATCTTACTATCCACTCCTGGCTCAGCTTCTCCTTCTTATACACTGAGCACATGGGTTCTTCATTGAAACTCTCAGGCTACTGCTCTCATGGCATCTGAGCACAAACCAACTAGAAAAACCTTCTAGACTGTAGAGCATACTAAATGCAAGCACCCACTTAATTTCCCGAAGCTTCTGGATCTGAGCAGCCAAATCTGCCCAGCAACATAACCCAGCCTCAGGACATCCCTCAAACAGACAGCTCCTTTAGGCATATGGGTTACACCAGTGCCTCTGCTCTGCTTGTGGCCCCTGCCTGCTGGCCAGCCCCACAGCCATGACAGCAAAGCTTGAGCTGCTGTTGGATGCTGTGGTGAACGGGCCTGATCTTGCCACCTCGTCCCCTCCCTCTGCGTCACAAGAGCTGTAGTTGCTACTCAGGTAGCTGCCAGTCACACAACTGGATGCTGCTCATAGCCAGGCTCACTGCCAGAAAATGAAGGCTGGCTATGTGACTGGACCTTAGTCCCTTTGTCACTGCAACTCCTCATTTGAAGAAATGAGATTTTAGTAATATCAAATTTGTAGTGAAAAACTCAAGGGACAAGTCCCTGTAGCTTTAAAATAAATAAGTTTGTAGAAAAGTGTCTAAAATATGAACTAACGTAGAGGGAAGGTGCTGGAAAAGTGGGTATATCTAAAGTGATCCCAGTAAGGGGATAAGGAGAAAAGGGCACAAAAGATGAGTAATATAGTAATCAAAGGTTTAGGAAAGTTTCTTTATACTAATAATTAGGTATTTACTGAAAGTGTGAAGGTATATATAGAAATATGATATTAAGACTTGAAGAGAATAGAGTTTTGAGACCCAATCAGTAGTATAAGAGGCTGTGGGAGGCTTAGTTATCCACAAAAAGGCAAATGCAGTGAGGATCACTCCCTTTACAGATGTGTTAGCCTGGTGACTTTGGAGTGCTGGAATCAAAGCTCTCTAGATCTGGTGTTGGGGGGAAACAGATGTCTGAACTGTGTCCTGGTCCGGCCCCTACAGCCTCTTCCTCTGCAGAGAGAAGCATGTGGGTGGGTGTTGACGCAGAGGTGGAGAGGAGTGAGCAGCAGGTGGTGGTGGTGGGGCTTGGGGGATGGGGGGGGGACGGAAGAGGGGAGTGAAGGCAGGACCTATAAGGAAGAGATGGAGTGGGAGTGGGAGCTTCTGGTATGTGCATGTAAACCTGCTCAAATGGAAGACTCATGCGATTCCTGTGGGCCCAGAACATTGACCTATTGTAAAATTATTGCAAATTCCTTACAAATTCTGAGGTGCTATAGACTATAAATGAAAGATGTTTTCAAATAAATACAGTGATGTTACTTTCAGTTCTGTTCAAAGCACAAGGGGGGAGGGCAGCCATCTTTCTTAGACATTTGGTAGTGAATATAACAGTTTTGTTACTGAAAAACTTGATGGATATTTTACTAGGTGTTTGTCTAAACTCTACGAAGACCCTCACTGGTCCCACAAAGACCTCCAGGATGCAATTAGTGTTGCTCGGAAACTTGTGACCAGCAGCAAAGTGGGGGCGTTTTCTGCTGAACGACTGGTGTATTACTTCCAGCAGCTGCTCTTGTTGGAGAAAGAGGGACGAAAAGTCACTCTCACGGATTTATGGGGCCTTATCATAGAATATTTCTTACATCAGAAGGTACTGAGGCTCCGGGATTGTGGATTGTCTGTTTTCATAATTGGAGTGTAACAAACCCATTTGAAGTCTCAGGCAATTTATCTCTTCAGACTTGTGGAATACTTCCTAAACTCCCAGAGATAAACAGAGTTTTACAGGAAGAATGAAAACTTTAAATAATATCTAATGGTAGTAAATATCCCATGTGATTTCCCCATGTTTATCATAAACATGTTTCATGCTATAACAACAACAACAACATAGCCTTTATATTTTCAAAATGCCTCACAACTGTTAGCCAACTCATATTTATAAAGACCTGGCAGGTTGATAAACATTACCCCTTTTTACGGATGGTGGAACTGACACAAGGGGTTATATTACTTGTTCAAGGCCACATGCTGAGTAAGAGACAGATAGGGTTAGAACTCCAGAATCCCTGGCCCACAGTACTTTGATCAGTAGGTATGTATGTCTAGCATTTTGTATTTTCTTTTATGTTTTTATTGTCTCTCCTGATGCCTAAAAGAACTGTTTATGAAGACCAAACACTATGAGATATAGTTTTTTCTCAGGTTATTTAAATTTCTGGATTTTGGGAAAACTGTAAAATGAAATTCCATATTAGTTCAACAGATTATTCCCCAAGGTTTTAAAAAAAGCCCCTGAAAAACTGAAGAGAATTTGTTTGAGAATTTCCTCCAGGTTGTTCACTATTCATGCTGTATGATTGGTCATATTAGTCACATTGTCTTGCAAGGACAAAAGGACCCTTATTTATAAAAGCAAAACTGAACACCAAAATGATATGACTTTTCCCTGCCATATCCAGCAGGATCCATCGAAGTTGTCTGACCAGCAGTCAGCTGTCAGGTGGGGACAGAACCCCTTTCCTATCTATGCAGCTGTCAATGTGAAGCCTAATGTTGGTAGCCATGAATTTACAGGTATGCAAGGAAGTGTTTTTCTCCCTCTAAAATCTGTAAAAAGCATTTCCTCCCAGTTTTAATTGTTTTTGTCTGTGTTCCCAGTCTCGTCACAGCACAGTAGTGAAGATGGGCAGCAATACAAATTCTCCTTCATACCCTTGCTTTATTAAATTTTCTGGGCTGAATCCTTTTCCCATTAAACTCTCCAGGGAGATTTGCCATTCACTTCTATGGGGCCAGGGTCTTCACACCTTACGTATACTTAATTTTCCATATGTTTAAAGTATTTGTAGTTATGTGTTCAACAGAACTTCTCTAGAATTGACACAGTTTATTTTGGGATGTGTCTGAGTGGGTATGTGCACATCTTTATACTGTCTAATGATTTTTTTTGTTTCCAACAAACTTTTGAATGTTGATGTGACAGAAAGAAATTTTCTGTGGCTGATTTGCAACTCTGATTTCCTAACTATTCCTATTGTTGGGATGAAAAAACTTCTTTAAATCCATTGTTTACCCTTTCTGCCCTCATTAAAAATATCAATGTCTGATGCTAGTGAAAAGTCCGTATAGTGAATTTCCATGAATCTCTTTTAAATATATCTTCTGTCAGTAATGTTGCTCCCATGCCATAAGTAAGATTTCTGTGGGATTAGTCATTGTCATCTGGGAGGGTTACCCCCAGCACCATAGGCAGCACTGAGATGAGTTTAAGAAACTGAATTGTTTTCTAAGCCATTTTCACTGGAATGGGAAGGGGGATGAAAATGTTTGTTCAAATGTTTTGTGAGATAATTGTCTTGGTTACTCCTTTCTCAGAGTGGTGTGAATTCACACCCTATGAGTTTGGTGTCCACAAATATGGAGCTTTTATCCACATAGAAGACTTTGGCAGTGTGTTCTTCAAAGGGCTGCTACTTGGGAAACACCCGGAGCCCAGAATTTGCTTTTTGCAGGGTAAGATCTGATGCTGCTAGAAACATTCTGTTATGCTTCGTAGTGCTGTAACTTTCTGCATATTTATGAGAAGGTTAAGAATAACCAGATATTTAATTCTTAGTAACTTGAATTAACGGTTGTACAACTGCATAAGATGTTGCTCCTGGAGGTTGTTAGGCATCTAACTATACTCTTAGTGCTCTTCACTGAGCAAGATATTTTTTATACCTAATCAATCCTATCCCAATGTTATCCATCACATGAGGTATCTGATGGGCTGAAATTGAATTTGGTCATGCAGTTCAGTCCTTGAGAAATCTGGGGTACCTAAATTAATTATTTTCTTAATCTTCTCTCCCTTTTCAGGGATATGGGCCAGTGCATTTGCTGCCAATCTCGATGAAATCTGGGAAGAGGTGATTTCTTCAAAAGTTGGCTTTTTAGAATCCCTGAAAGATGCCATCAAAGCTATAGGTAAAGCATAAGACAGTGGGCTTTTCTTGAAGTCATATGACAGAGCCTTGCAAATATCTCCTCCATTCAAGCCAGGAACTCCTTCTGCAACATAGGAGAAGATAATGTAGGAGGGCCTTAACAACACTGCCTCATGCTAGGCCATTTAGTTTAGAGAATAGCAACAATATATGTGGGGGCTGACAAAAGAGATAAGAAAGGGAAATACAGTTGGAGAGACTGAGCAGTACCACGACTTTTTCAAAATTCACAATAGGATCAGGTTTTGGACTTATTTGCACAACAACTGTAATGGAGTCATAGAATCTGGCAACATCATAGTTGTCCCCTGAAGCACTTGCAATACTTTTGCAATTTCTAGTTTAAATAGTATTTAGCAATGTCCCCTTAGCCAGGTGAAAACCACACACTGTCGAAAGTGGGGCATGGTTAGGGCCCACTCATGCTACAGATTTTAGCTCTAGTATAATGAGGTTGGAGACCACTGTGTCTTAATTGTTTTCCCAACATTCTATTATAGGTGGGAACTTAATAATATCATTCAGTTTTAAAATATTGTTTCATGTATTAGTTGCATTTGTTCTGCTAAAGACAGCAGTTGTTTAAAATTCCAGCTGTTGTGGGGGAAAGTGTAAATATAAAATGGCTAGGGAAAAATGGTCAGGGCATTGTGATGTTTGAGTTTGGATGAGGAGATCTGAATTCTGGCTGGTTGGTTTGTTTCTGCAGATGAGGCTCGTGGACATCAGTCTCTGGACCCTTTACAGTTAGAAAGGCGAATGGTTATGCCAGGTGGAGCTTTCTCACATTTATTTCAAGATTTATTGAAGTCTCGCTTCTCTGCTGGGGAAAACACCAACTTCATGCAGGGACTGTACCTTCACAGGGACTATGTCAATGCCAAGGAGTTTGTGGCCTGGAAAGGTGGGTAACAAGATTCTGCATGAGAGAGGAGGAATTGCTCAGTGACAGTGCAAGTATGTGTCATCCAAGTTAGTACTGCTGTAAAGCTTAAAAATATGCAAAATGCTGCTGTGAGCAGACCATTCAGTTGGCAGTAAGGAAGGCTGCTCAAAATGCACTTGTCTAACACAAGTTAAAAACATGCTGCTGTTTCTATAAATGCCAGCAGCAGCAGACATCTCCATGAAGACAGTCACCAAAATGACCAGTGTTAACGCTGGGAGTACAGTAGAGTCCTCACAAACAGGGAAGGGGTTGTAGTCATGTACATGACAGCAGACTTTGGCCTATATATCTCAGACAGAAATCATCCCAAATTCCTTTAGATTGCATTGGAAATTTCCATATATGAACATTGTCAGTCCCAGAAAGAAGGATGGCCTTGTGCTGAGAGCAGTGAATCAGGAATAGAGATCTGGGTTCTGTTTTGAGGTCTGCCGCTGACTTGCTGTGGGCAAGTCAGTCTTTCTTCCCTACCTTACAGGGGTGTTGCAAGCATAGATGAGTTAATGCATGTGAGGTACTTGGATCCTGTGATGGTGATTGCTTATAAGAATTTCTGTACTGGGCAAGTATAGACCTTTCTTGATTTGTCTTGGTTTTTCTGATTGTCCGGGGTGGGGGTAATTGATTTTGATTTGGTGGGTGGTGGAGTTGGTAGGAGTATAGTTAACGTAATTCCAAGGAATTTAAGTATTTTTTTTCTTAGGATTTCAGATGATTTTCAACTTTTCTCTGAAGTTAGATTGAAGTGTGTTGTGTATTTCAGTGACAAGTATGATTTTGGGGTTTTTCAGGCACTCACTGGGATGCCTTTCCCAACCAGCTAACTCCAATGGAAGACAGTCTGCACTTGATAGATGGGGTTTTTTCTATCAATTCTCCATTTCCTTTGTTGCTTCAGCCAGAGAGAGATGTAGATGTCATCTTGTCATTCAACTACTCTTGGGAAGCTCCGTTTGAGGTGAGAGACAAAAAAGAACAGATTAGGCAAAAACCCATGAGCATGCTACCTAAGACATTATGGATCTAGTCAGAATGGTCAGGTGCCTGATTTAGAAATATCTGGGTGATTGAGAGATTTATTAACGGATATAATTCATTAATACAACATTCTATCAAGTTTCTAGGCTGTCTGCAGAAATTACTGGATAAAATTTTGTGGGCTATTATGCAAATGACCAGATTAGATGATCTTATTTACCCTTTCTGGCTTTAAAATCTATGAACCTGTAGATCACTGGTTTAAAAACAACATCAATCTGGTAAATTTCCAAATGATAGGTGTTAGGCAATTTATCTGGAATTAATTGACAGTCTCTTTCCAATTCCCGATGGGCAAATATGAGCCTAAAATATAATCATTTCCATATGAGATGAACCATTTTTTCTTTACTTAAAATGCCATGTTAAATGAACATTTACATTTAGAAATTCTACTAAGATTGTATTGTCAGGGCTCTGAGGGCCCTTGGCCTGTTTAAAAATGCAGAAGAAGGTGTTTCAAAAGTAAATTCCTCTTCTTTCAAATCCTACTGATGTGGCACACCAATAGTGACCAAAATATGGGATACTATAATTAATTATTAATTAATTCTATCACCTTCAACTAAGACATCCCCTGAGATGCTAATCGTCAGCAAAGATTGAACTTTGGATTCTTTTTTTCCAGCAGAAACCTTTACTTACTTGAGCTACAGGAATAATTGCTCTTCTTGGTATGGAGTAGCCATTATAGAGGGATATGGACATGCACTTTGCCAGTGGGATTACCCAGCTAGTAGCTAGACAGCTGTAGAATACTAGGCTATGTCCACACATACATCATGATTTTGAAATAACCCATTTCAAAATGAGTTATTTTGAAATAAAGTCCTTATTTCGAAATAAGTTAATTCGAATGAACAGTTTGTTCATTCGAATTAAGGGAAAGCCTGCTTTCGAAATAGCTGTTGTTTCGAAATGGTTATTTTGAAACAAGGCCATTCGGACATGTTGTTTTGAAACAGTTGTTTCAAAACAATGGTGTTGTTTTGAAAC
>ML681963.1:86632832-86696121 GCA_007922195.1 Podocnemis expansa | reverse complement strand
TTGTTTCAAAACAATGGTGTTGTTTTGAAACAGTTGTTTCAAAACAACCGTTTCGAAGCAACGGCTATTTCGATTAGATGCGAGGTTTAACAGTTTCAAAATAACAGTGCGCCATGTGGACATGCCACTTCTTATTTCGAAACAACCTCTGTTGTTTTGAAATAAGAAGCCTGTGTGGACATACCCCTCGAGACTGGGAATACTGAATTCTGTACCTGGGTTTGGGAAGGGAATGTTGTGTGGTGGTTAGAGATGGAAATAGCTCAAGCAGACAGATGTATTGTTATTGATGATAATATTTGTACTGCCATAATGCCTAGAGGCCAAGATTGAATCCTCATTGCATTAAGCACTAAATAGGCATATATTTTTGAGCTCTTCTGTAAATCTGCTCATAATGTCAGAATGGAAACTTTAGCGTGCTGTGCACTTGAAAAGTCTCATCTTTATTTAGGTGCCTAAGTGCGAACTGAGCTCTTTTGAATATCTTGTACCACCTTATATTTAGATGTCATCCAGTAAAGAAAATAACTAGTTTTGTCTTCCATGTGCAGGTCCTGCATCAGGCCCAGAGGTATTGTGAAGAACGGGAAATCCCTTTTCCACACATTGTTGTTAGTGAGACAGATAGGCAGATGCCCAAGGAGTGTTACATGTTTGTGGATCCTCAGAATCCAAAAGTTCCCATAGTGCTTCACTTTCCGCTGGTGAACAACACATTTCAGAAATACAAAGCGCCAGGTAAGGAAGAGTGCATGAGAGGTTCAATCAGACTTGGTGCTGAGCATTTTCATCCCCATGCTTGGGGAGGTACTTAGCATCTTATAGGATTAAGCCCTGAGAACCTGAGACTTTGTCTAGCCTACATGCTTAATTTGGTATGACTATATCACTCAAAAAAAATACACTAGTTATACCAACTTCAACCCTCATGTAGACAGTGCTACGTGGGTGGGAGAGCTTTTCCCATCAACACAGCTACTACCTCTAGTGCAGGTGGAATTATTAAGCCAACCAGATAGCTCTCTTTTGTTTACTTAACATCTTAACCAGAGGTACTACAGTGGTGCAACAAATTTGTAGTGTAGACCTGCCCTGTAAGAAAAATCATTGGGAGCAGTAATTATATGACTGGACATTGTTCACTAGAATATCCATCTTCAACATCTCGAGAAGATAGTCATGTACTACTTAGTGATGGAATATTTATATTATTAAATGCACAATTATTATGGTAGTGCATCTCCTACTCTACCTGTTAGTGAGTGGTAGAATGGACCATCTGCTTGAAACTGTTTTTAATGTTTCCAAGGTAGATTTGGTCATGTATAGTTGTACAGATGTGCTGTTAATTCAGTTTTTACAAGCCCTTTCTACTTTCTTACCAGAAATTCTGGGTTTCTCAAGGTGGGGGCTTCTGTCATAGAGTTGATTCCCTTTTTAAAATGTGCTCTGAAATTTTGTATTATGATAAAGACAATGAGCCCTGAAGTGTATGGTTTTGTGAATGATAACACTGGTATACTGTATTGAAGTGCATGGTCCAGAGGTTTGAATGCAAAACTGAAGAGTACTGAGGAGAAGACATGTTTATCTGGGTTCCCCTCTGCAGCTGAAAAACTTATGAATTAAAGCTATTCACACAGCCTGGGGAGATAGGGACTAAGTATATGGCTTGCAAATCTCATGTGGTTAAAGTGCTTCAAACACACATACCTATTTCACCTTGTCAGGAAACTTGACTGCACCCATAGAAAAAGGACAAAAGAGTTATCTGTAAAGCTGGAGGAGCCGATGAATCTTCTATCTATCTTCAACTTGTGGGCAGGTTTATGAGAAACAATGAAAGTATACGGATGGTAGCACTTTCTTCAACTCCTGTACAAACATGGGAGAATCTTGTTGAGATCTCTGAAGATTATCTAATTTTTTTTTTCTGTCCTCAGGAGTAGAGCGTGAGACAGAAGATGAGAAATCCTTTGGCAACTTCTCTGTTGAAGGGGAAAAATCTCCTTATCATTCTATGAACTTCACATATCAACCCAATGAATTTGATAGACTGATGGAATTGAGTCGCTACAATGTTATGAATAACAAGGATGCTATTTTAAAAGCCTTTGCTTTGGGCATGAAAAGAAGGGCACTCAAGAATGCCAAAAAAGAATGAGACGCAGCCTTGCATTTCAGACATTCACTGACTGCAGGGCATTGAATACAAGAAAGCTTAACTCAAGAACTCTAAGGGGCTAAGGTAGCTGGAGGTGACCAATGCAGCTGATAACTTAATTATGTTCTGTAGCTTCTTCAAATACAGTATGTATAAGCCTGACTTCACTTCTGGTTGAAATGTGTGAATGAAGCTTTAATAATAGTATTAAAATATATTTATATGAGCATGTCTGTATGTATTCCTGAGCTCTCATCATCTTGCACAGTATATGAACCAACAATATTAAGCCCATGATGCTTTTTCCATTGACAAAAATGTAATGCTCGTAAACTAATACCCAGAATTTTACTTCTTCAGGGGAAAGAGGGTTTCCTTCCATATACAGTACTATCAAGGGGCACGTCTTCATTGCAAAATTTTTTTTGAAATGAGGAGGCTTGTTTCGAGAAAACCTATTCCATGTCCAGGAAAGCACTTCACTATTTTGAAATAAGATGCACGGTATACCGAAAAAAGGAACTGCTATAGCGGTCCGGTTAAATCTGCTTTTCTGTCGAAAAAGTGCTTATTTTGAAAAAGGCTATTTCGAAAAAGCACTATTTTTGACACAGAATGGGTTTTTTCAAAATAACTCTGCTTCCTGTCCCCGTCTGTGTCTGTGACCTTCTCCCAGGACAGACCTTCCTCCCAGGGTTCCTGGAGGAGGAAGAACCTGCCCTGGCTGATGAAAGATCAGGATTCAAGGTCCTGGCCAGATTTTTCCAGAACTGGTCGGCTCAGCCCACAGATAGGCAGGCAGGCATGGCAGCATGAGGAAACCAGAGGAGAAGCAGGGTGCCCTCATGGACACATGAGGAAATCCTGGACCTCCCGGCTGTGAGGGGCCAAGAGGACACATACACCTCGCTCAGGGGCCAGCACAGGAATGGTGAGGTGTATCCCAGTATGTCCCGAGCAGTGTTCCCTCTAAGCTGCGCCAGGGCGCTGTGGCGCAGCCCGCCACAGCCACCAGCGCAGCGGAAGCTGCCGGCAGCGCACAGCCGGCAGCCTCCACAGAACTCCTCTGGGGCTGGGAGTTTTGAAAACTCCCGCCCAGAGGAGCTCCAACGGAGCATGCCCAGAAAATCTGGGCATGCTCTGTAGAGCTCCTCTGGCCCGGGAGTTATGGCTGGGCCCTCTGGCTCCCGTCCAGCCCCAAGGTGAGCGGGGGGGCTGTCAGGGGGGGCGAGCAGGGGGGCAAGCGAGGGGCTGTCAGGAGGGGGGTGAGCGGGGGGGCTGTCAGGAGCAGTGAGGGGGCTGTCGGGAGGGGGGCTGTCCGGAGGGGGGCGAGCAGGAGGGGGGCTGTCGGGAGGGGGGGCGAGCGGGAGCGGGCAGGCTGCCGGGAGGGGGGGCGAGCGGGAGCGGGCAGGCTGCCGGGAGGGGGGGCGAGCGGGAGCAGCGGGGGCGGGGCTGTCAGGAGTGGGGGGAGGGGCTGCGCAGCGGGCCCCGCGGGGGGGGAGCGCAGCAAGCAACCGGAGTTGCTCAGCTGCCCTCTCCCCTTAGAGGGAACATTGGTCCCGAGACATGGCAGCCAAGAGCCATAACCAGGACACTTAGCAGGTCAGGTGTAAAGGAGCTAACGCAGGCATACCAGCGGACCAGGGAAGTGAGGGACCCCACCAGTGCCTGCCAGTACTTCCAGGAGCTCGACAGCTTCCTCGACCAGGAGCCCAGTGGCGTCCCTGGAGCTGCCATCAACTCAGGGGAGCCCTCATGCCCCAGGGAGCCAGAGGCACAGAGCAGCTAGGAGGACCCACAGGCCACTGAGGCAGCCCTCCACACTGTAGCCAGCCTGGAGGCGGCCCCGGCTGCTGGCACCAGAGACCATCAGGTCAGAGGAGCAGGAGGGGGCTCCCAGTGAGGAGGAGGAGGAAGGTCCCAGCGAGGGGACATTGGGCCATGGAGCCACAGCACCTGCAGCTGAGTTCTGTCTCCCCAGGACTTAGAGTTGGGGGGTGGGTGGGTGGGTAGGGGAAGTGGGGATGGTACAGAGTGTGCTCAGTAATTTGGTATAACATTGTTACTAGCTGACAACTGGGAATTCCCTGCCCCTCCACAGCCCAGTGAGCACTTCTGGGTATGGCTGTGGGTGGTGAGAGGCAGTGCAGGGGGAGGTGGAACAGGGCCAGGACAGGTTGGAGGGGCATCCAAAGAACCTCCCATGGGGCTGGATGGGCTGGCGTCCACGTGCAAGGGGGTCACGGACCTGGGGAGACTGGCACTGTATGCAGAGACATGCTAGCAGGTGAGGCAGCATGCCACTGGCAGTGCTGGCATGTGGCCTCTGATGGACCACCGGAGCATGGTGTCCCGCTCCCTGCCACCATGCCTGCCATGCCCCACCAGGGTGGGGGCGTGGAATGATAGCACAGCAGCACATACCAAGGGAGCTCCATCTCAAATAGAAAACTCAGGGGTGCCAAGGGGACAGCAAGTTCCCCCAGGCAGCACAGCCCTAGAACTAATCATAGGGTTTTTTTTCTTGACCTCTGTCCTGCAGCTGCATCACCTGTGCCTTCTGGCCCTTCCAGGGCAGCACCGGCCCAACCTTGGAGGAGGAGGAGGGTGCCATGCTTGAGGTCCGAGCAATTCAAGGATGTTGTCCACCTCAGGGACCGTGCCAACTGCTGGATGGACCTTTGGCTGGGGTGAGAGTTTGAGCACCGCAGAGTCGAGCAGGGGTTGTGGGCAGTGCAGAACAGACTGCTGGAGACCATGGTGGAGCTCCTCCAAGAGCAAAACTGGATGCTCCAGTGCCTGGAGCACCAGCAGTGCTCCTTGCGCCCCGCTCCAGCACACCCCCTAACTGGTGCCGGCCAGGACTCGGGGTGGCCACCTGCAGGCCCGAGACCCCCCAGCTCCTCACCAGTAGCTCTGGCCCTGCTGCTGCCCCATCCCTACTGCCCCAAATGGCCCCTGTCCAAACTTCCCCCTTCCCTGCAAGGCCCCATCCTCATCCCTAACCCTCACTCACCACCTCCCTCCATTGCCCTCTGTAAAACACCTGTACACCTCATTTCTGTGTTCTGCATCTTTTGTTGATGGGGGGGTGCCGGGGGTTGTGGGGGGGTGGGCATCGGCAGGTGCAGGAGGGGAGGTCTCAGTGGAGTGGATTTGTTGTGAGGTTGTCCCCTCAGTTGTCCTCTCCAATGAAATGGGTGGCCAGCGCATCATGAATAACCTGGGCTTGGCAGTGGGCCCATTATGTGTGGGGCAGGGCCTCCTCTGGCTGCTCAAAGTCCTGTGCAAGCTGCTGTGCCTCCTCTTGCCAGATTTGGGGAAGGCTTCCCCCCACAGCTCACAAAGATTGTGAAGGGTGCGGCAAGCCCCGATAAACAGTGCCAGGGTTTGCTCACCAAGCTGCAGGCAGGTTAGGAGAGCCCTCCACCTGGCCTTCAGACCAGCATGAGGAAGGTCTCTTTGCTCACCTGGAAGTTCTGCAGCCAGAGCCTGTCATCCCTTGCGGTGAGCACAACGCTCTCCCCCAGTCGGTGCTGGCTTCACGTGCCCAAATGCATCAGGGCATGGAGTGCACTGCTGTGAGCATCACAGACTATGTGGTTTGCTGGAGGGGATGCTGGGTTCCCTGTAGTGCCACAGGGTCTGTGTGCCAGGGACGTCTGCCTCATCGTCCAAACAGCCTTTCTAGACCTTGCCAGGTGTCACACAGGTGAGTCAGGAAGTGCTGCAGTGCAGTCTGTCCCATGAGCTGCTCTCCCTCCATCTTGCCAGCCACACAGGGGAGGCCACAACTCTTCCTCTTGTATGGCACTGGCCAGGGGAGGGGAACCCGGAAGCTGTGCCTGGATGCCACACTTCCCACAATGCACCCCTCCTCGCTTACCCCGCCCCCTTTATTTTCAGCACAGCAAGCCCAGTGTGGACTCACTATTTTGATTTCCTCAGGTCCTCTTTATTTTGAAATAAGTGTCCCATGAGGATGCTCTATTTCAAAATAGCTGTCAATTCGCTAGTTCAATAGAAGTTTTTTTTTGAAACGGGAAAGCAGTGTAGACATAGCCAAGGTGTTGTCATGAGATGCAGAGGGCTAATAAGCATGCATGTATTTGCACAAAAGAAGGGAGTAAGCTTTTTTTAAGTGCTCTGCATTCTTTAGCTTTAGAGTTTTACTATGAAAATAGATATGTTTTAGTGGAAGGTTAAAAATGTAGTTACTTCATCTGCTCCCAAGAAAACAAAATTTTCTTGTCTCCAGAAAGCATAAATGTAGATATGTATTCAGAATTTGTTTAATTTAAACTGGAAATGCACATAATCTGAAAATATCTGAGTTTTGGGTGAGTTCTAGATCCATAGTCTACAGTTTTGGCCCTGTTTAAATCTGAATTAATTTAATCTCATCTCATTGTAAAATCACTAAAGCTAATAATTTGTACAACTGATTATCCCTTCAATGTTCTAAATACAAAGGCAAACAAGGCAGAGCTGGTTATCAATATCATTTCAAAAGCAAAGCTGTGGTTAGGTTTGAAATAGCCACTCCATTCTAAGATCAGATCTTTAGTAGCTTGTATCTTTCTCAAAAATGTTTCTTGTGGGATAAAATTTAGCATATTTGTCATCACGCTGAAGGTGATTTTTCTTTTTGTTGTGGAAATCTTAAGAAAGTTTTAGCTGCTTTTGTATTGTCTGAATGCAAAAAAGTTTAACACTAAAAACTAAGAAACACCAGTCTCTTTATTTGCATTTGGATACTTGTAATTCAAAGTCATTTTTTCATTTTAGAATATAAAAAATTGCATCTATATTAGCCCACTGAGAAATGTGGCTTATTAAAGTATTAAAATACTTCATTAAGAAGAAATGAAGTTTAAATTGATTAAAAAACCTGCATATTTGCAAACACTGTACTTTCATTTTCTCTTATGAAAAATATGTAGGAAATGTGATCACCTCAGAGCTGTGTGTGCAAAGGTGCATTTGTTAAAACAATACCTTGAGGGTTTTTTTTGTTGAGGCTGGTGTTACAGGTGGTCTGTGTGCACCAGTGAGTTGGTGGATAGCAGCAGTCTACTCTAATAAACCAGTAGGCACCTCTGTATATCAGCAATTCCTCTTTTGACTGTATTTGCTTCTTAAAAGAAGTGAGGGAACACTCATGTAACTTGGTTGCATCTCTACTTCTATATGTAGCCTTGGAAGTAATACTGTGACAAAGAAATGTTGTCTGGCAACGTAAAGCAGATTAATTGTCTGAAAAGTAAGGATCCTTGTTCAGCACAAGAAGACATTTGCATCAACCAGAGTGTCCACTGTCAGTGTCAATCAACCCCTTTCCCTTGTGTGACTTGCATTCTAACTAATTTATAATAATTGTATTCATCGAATCATAGGGTTGGAAGGGATGGCATGAGGTCATCTAGTCCAACCCCCTGCTAAAAGCAGGACCACTCCCACTAAATCATCCCAGCCAGGATAGAATCATCAGTTAATTATATTGCTATTCTCAAGCTGAATGAGGAGGGTGCTGAATTAGATGGGTGCTGTCTACAATTTTTTAACTGACTAAATTTTAAGAACCCAGTTTAAGAGAGTACTCTTAAATAGCATCTTGCTTTTGTTTAATTAGTTTACAAAGGGTTTTCTATTTCTTTAATTTATAAAAAGATTTTTTTTCAGTAAAGGTGAAATTACTACACAGGAGAATGTGAAACTGGCTGTCCATACGTACACGCCCCAAAATTCCTCATTCATGATCCAGTTAGTCTGCACATACTTATCATAACCCATAGTACACTTCATCCAGTGTACTAAATACGCCAATAACAACTATGTGGTTGAAACCCAGACAATCACTGTGCTGTCAGGTGAACTCACAAAGCAAAATGACAAAAAACAAAAACACAGGCACTTCTGGGTTAACATTTTTCACAAAGCAGTCAGTCTATAGTTGATCTATCAGTTCTCATCTTCAAGGAAGCCTGTACACCACTTTCGATCATGGGAGACATTAAGAAGCATGGTCTTAAAGAGACTGGATTTATAGCTTATTAAAACCACCTGTAACTTTCTAACTCCTTTTGTGGCCTATGATTACAGAGGTATTAACAGGCCACTTCACTTTGAATGTTACCTTAGAATGTATGCAGACTATTTATACTTACGCTCAACTATCCATTTGATCTTGTGCATCACTGGAGATCATTTCCTACAATTGATGGGGCTGTCCATAAAAGGGAGTGCTTATCTTATGAAGATTTCATTAGTTTCCTTTCTTTATTTTCAGACATGTAATGCTAAAGCTTGCATTTACACTGGAAGCAAGTGAGTAAAGTCTAAAAGTTGTAGAATCTGTCATTGGTATCAGCAACAGTTTGGAGAATCAGTTGTAGGGAAGGGGGCTCCGCATGCATGCTGCATTCTGGGATAATAGCCTCTACTCCTCTCACCCCAATTCCTTCTTTTCTGCAAACTCTACAAATGATTTCTATAGTTGTATGTGGCAATTTGTTTTGTAACTCAGTCTAAGGCGGAAAAAAGCCAAATAACCAAAGACAAGACTGCTCACGTGGGAAAAGAATTTGAGACCTTTTTGTAGGGCAGATTTTCTTCCACAAAAGCTCATGCAACAAATACTTTTGTTAGTCTTTATAAGTGCCACAAGACTCCATGTTTGTTTTGCTGAACTAGACTGACAGGGCTACCCCTTTGGAATTTGTAGGACAGATTGTTTGTGAGAAGATGGTGAGAAATACAGGTGTATGAATGAGAGCGAAATGAAGGAGAGAGGTGGCATGAGTGTGCTTCATCACTCAGAATGAGCATGCTTTTGACTCATGCTTGAAGAGTTATACCAGTCCTGAAAAGTCTTTTCCATTTTATTTTTCAGACCTGGTATTTCTGAAAACATCCTTAGTAAAGTAGTAGTAACAGTAACTTTTATTTTCTACACTCATGCTGGCAGTATGTGTCAATACTCATGGTGTAGCCAGTACTAGAAATGGTGTGAGTGAGCCCAGCATAGGCAGAGCTCTTGCTCACACTTTTCTGCCGAGATAAAGAGAAAGGCACTGGAGGCTTTGAACTCTTTGGCAATCAGTTGTCCCACAGCACTCTCTGCTGGGCCTCATGCTGTGAGGGTCTCGTGAGGAAGGAAATGTAACTCCCCAACCCTTGCTCTTGCAAATTTCACTGGTGCATGTCATGCTGGTGAACACAGGAAAATTATATCAGAACAATGTTCCCTTGTCATTTCAGTGTCTCTTGCTGGGAGAAGCTATTACGTCAATTCCATAGTTAAAAGCTCCTCCATAATGTCTCCTAAACGCTATGTTGTGCTCCTACATGTCCTGACGGTGGTGTAACACACAGGAATGCTTCAGCTGTAACCCAGCATCCTTTCAGTATGGGACAGTCATTATCCTTTCTGTTAAGGACTAGACACAACACTTGCTAGTGCCCTTTAGTGTTGTTCTTCTGTATGCCAAGACCAAAACATGGTCCATATAGGGAAGAAAATGTTTGCTATAACTTGGCTGGGTCATAACTTAATTTAAATGTTATTGGCCAAGTCCTTAGTTGTGTAAGCTGTCCTGGCTTCACTGACTTCAATACTCCTAGTTTGATTTACATGAGCTGAGAATCTGACCCTATCAGTTTTATTGTGTTTACAGGGCCTTAAATATAACTAAGGGGGGGACAAAGCATGATGTCTTCACAATGCATCCAAACTTCACTAGCCCTCATTGCAAGAGAATAAGGAGATCCATTTGAACCCATTGCTGGCATTTTCTGTCATTAATTATCTTACTGGTTGTCTCTGTTGCAGTCATGAGAATCTTCTTGTGTACATATAGGTACAGACAGAGGGCATTTGATATGGGTGATAGGGTAGTAGGAGGTTCTGCCTTAGAGATGTATTCCCTCAGGCCAAGAGAGTGATGGATCAGGTCTGTCTCCAGTGTTGGACATGAGAATTGGATATCTTCTCCACTCATCTGAACAAGAAGCTGGTCTACTGCTTGTAGTGGCAAGAGACACTTCTTCCATGTACTGGGGAAGGGAGGCTCTTGTATGCTGTTCTACCAGTGCCACTGGCTATTAAAGTCTTAGCAAACTTCAGAAGAGAAAAAGGTTATATGATTCAACCACCTGAGATGAGAATGGCTCTTCACTGTGCGGCGGATGGCCAAAACTGATCTCATAAATCTGAGTCTGACCTCAGCTGCTCACTCAGAATCTGGGCACCTCATTCAGTCCTATCCTGGAACCTTGTCCCTAACAGCCTGGCTCTGCTCTGACAGGGTAGAGCTCTGCAGCCACTGTTTCCCAACCAAATGGTTTGAATCCTTCTGGTCATACTCTTGGAAGCCACTGAACAGAAAGAATTACAACTTATCGCAGGCTGGATGCTGCTTCCCCTGTTTTTCCTTCATAGGTCCTCTTTCCTTGGTTGAAAAAGACTCACCATGCAGTTGTAAGTTGCAATCCCCATGCTTTTTTATTTACAGTGCATGCAAATCATGTCTCACTTTCTGCCCTAGACACAGTAGGGGCTTGGAGGCTTAGGATTCCAGAAGGCAGACTTCCTTACCACCTTCCCTGTTCTCCTTGGCCATGCCTTGCCTTGGCTTCCTGTGCTGGATGGTCCTGGGCCAGGCCATCAGCTACTCTATGTTCTCTCACTGGGACAAGGATCTGACTTAGCCTAATCACAGCACAACTTAGGAGGGATTTATCACCCCTGCTCTCCTATACAACTGTAACTAAAATTTTGACTTGCCTGCAACCCCCTGCCCCTCGATACCTCAAAAAACCCTACACGACAACCTTTGTCTTTTTGAGTCTAACCTAAGGACTAACTCTCTCCTGGTACATTTGGCCTATCAGGAACTAGTTGAAGCTACACAATATGTGTCCAAATGCTTATCAGGTTCATGTGGGGTTACAAAAAGCTGAACTCCCATATTGAAAATTGCCTCGCATCCTGGTATGTTAATATAGTCTTGCAAACTTGCATTTCTTGAGCTATTCAGTGCTTATGAGCTTTGTTTCTTACATGAAGAATTGATAGCCAAGTGGGAATGATTTCAGCTACAAGAGTGCATGAGCTTGGGGAGAGGTTCAATTAATGGATACAAGTGTAAGATGGTGCCACTGAGACTCCTTTTCAAGGTGGTGTCCGATTTCCGCCTTTATGAGCCTCATCATTTCAACATTCTTCTCTCACCCATATGCTGCTTCCATTGTGGCCCTTCTCATCCCACTTGATTTTTAAAAGATTATTGAAATGTAAAGGATGATGCTTTTGAGATATAGCCATTCTCCAACCCTAACATTTAAAGAACAAAGCAGCCCTTAGTCCTGAAAAAAGCATCTGTTAGTTTTCCCATTGTTTTCTTTGGGGCATCTTTCAACTGATCTGTTCTCCAGATGCGAAAATCCTGCACAGATCTTAAATTTAGAGATGGGATATAAGTACTTACCTTGCAATTCTGTCTTATTGCCTTAGTACAAATGATCACAAAGACCACAGTACTGCTGAAAACATCAGTGAATGATCTGTCTATGATGTTTCTCTGGGAAATGGATGGGTTTTGGGGGGTTGTATCTTGACTAAGGTCCATCTGGAAGCCATTGACCTGGGAGAGAAAATGAATTCATTAGAAATATGCACTCTGCAGAACTCGGGACAAGCACAAGTGACCTCCAAAGAATCTGTGATAGATTGGTTCTTTTCCAGGTAGGATGTCCAAGACATGAACTTTATGTCCAAACATAGTGCCCAATATCAATATTTTTGCAATTAGACTGGAAACTACCTTGGAAAAGGTGTTCCTTTATGTTTTCCCTCCATATCCTGTCTGGCAAAGTGGTGTCTGGAAAGAGGGAAAGCAACTTGTGAGATTCTAGCTGGTGAAAATAGCTAAAACTCACGAGGTTTGCATAAGGAAGGCCCTAAAGATCCTAACTGCCATGGAAGCACTGGGGTATGCCAGGAGCTCGATTTTTGCATAACTCAAGGAACACCATTTAGAAATTGAGTTTTTATTTCCAAAACTGATTGATAATTTGACTAACAAAAAAACAAAACAAAACAAAACAACCCCCCCCCCCACCCAAAAGCAAGCTAATTAAAGTAGTAGATATAATTATGTTGGGTTTAATTTTGGTCACACTGAAATCAATAGCACAACTTGTGTTGACTTCAAGAGGGTCAGAATTTCATCAACCACACTTTTAATTGTTCATGAAAATGCATGTTTCTGGGCAGATATTGACATTTCTGTGTGCTTTGTCTCTTGTTCTTAAAGAGATTTAACACCGTGAAAAGATTCTGTAAAGAAATCCAGAACATTTCATTCGACTCTTGCCCCAGCCTACTGCATATCCCATAATGTTGTATTATCTCAAGTACAGTCAACCAGTTCTGGATGCTTTACTATGAAGGAGATTCTCTGTTGTATATGTGACTATTGGCCTAATAGCAAGAGTAGCATGCCAGAAACACCATCCTTCTATCTTATCTATAGAATTCAATCAGCTACAATCTGTAGATAGCTGATTGGGTTTTTTTTCTTTTAAATTAGCCTCCTACCAACAGAAGGCCAGTGCTGTTGAGCTGGTATATAAATGGTTGTGGCTGTTCTTGTTACAATCTTGAGGGTTCATTGAAGATCAAACTATTGAATGAGTTAGGAATAGAACTTTAATCACACAGACAGGTACCAATCTCAGGTGGGTAGCTGGGAGCAGCCACCTTAGATCTCCTGTGGGGTACATTTCCCAGTTCATACAATACTGGCTCATACTAGGGAGTGTCTCTAAATTCACAACCTTCTACAGGCATATCTACAGTTCTCACATTCCATGCCTTAGTCAAGGTGCTCTCAGACACCAGCAGGGAAAATGCCCCCTCTCTATAGCCTCAGGAGATCAGCAGGGTAAAACTAATCTGGTTATCAATTTTAGTTGCAATGTGACTCAAACACCAAAGATCCTACTTGTAATGGTAGAAGGCAATGGTTCTTGTGATTTTTGATGTAGAGACAAGTGGCAAGTGTAAACAATACAGCAGGACTGAAGATAACTCATCTGTAAAGGAGAGCATATGTACAATGGCAAGTGTAGTATAATCATGGCTTGCTGCAGTTTTATCAGCTCCTACTGCAAGTTCTGGTACTTTCTTACCATCTTTATTTTCATTTGAGATGCATCCTGCAATGCCCATGGACCAGGAATAGACTATTTTTCTTGTTGAAAACTAGTTCACTTTTAGTAGAGAAAATATATCATTTTGCACAATTTAAATGTTTTTATTTTTTAAGTGTGCGTTTTGTAATCCCACTGAGACACGAAAGAGAATGTTGTGCTGACATCATGCCACTTCCTGAGAGCTTGTGGGTGTGACACTTGGCAGTGGGCCTTGTACTTAGCCCACACAAGGTGTGGTGATCTTTGTGTTTGGCAATCGCCTTGAATAGTTAGGACTCGAACAATTTCTAGAGGGGCAGCTGTGTTAGTCTAGTAAAGCAAAAAAAAAGCAAGGAGTCTTGTGGCACTTAAAGACTAACAGATTTATTCTCCCACAAAAGCTCATGTGATAAATAAATCTAATAAGCCTTTAAGTGCCACAAGACTCCTTGCTTTTTTTGACTAGAACAATGTGTCAGAGTCATCCACTTTCAGCATGCCAGACTGTCAGACCTGCTAGTTTAGCAGTTGAGATATTTTTTGACTGCTGGAAGTGTTGATAGTGGCTTTCCCAGGTCTTCTCTTCCTCTTGAAGAAATGCCAGAAGGAAACACTGTAGAGGATGAGCATGGAACTGATACAATGGACCCAACACCTGGTGTTAGACTGAAGCTCTTCTCCATCTCCTCAGATTCAGAACGTGTTGCCTTAGCTGCTCTGTGACTTCCTAAAAATGAATCTGTAATTGGAGTTCTTGTCTGGGAAGGAAAAGGCTTTTTCTTCTGTGATCTCTCTCTGTCATTTTCAGTTTCTTTAGTTATATTACAGTATCTAAAGACACCAAATGAGGTTACAAATGCAGAGTAGGAGACGTTTACTATCTCAGAAGGCATACAATCTAATTAGACAAAAGAGACAAATGATGGGAAAAAGTATTATTATGATTATTTCATAGATCAGAGAATTAAGGGAGATGAAGCATGGGATTTTTCAAAAGCACTCAGCACTGGCCTAACTCTGCTTCCATTGAAGTCAAGTCAGGCAAATGCTAAATGCTTTAGAAAATTCTACAGTGAGTGACCTATCCAGTGTTATACAAACCAGTCTCAATGTGAGGGCCTTTGACTGGAAATGAAAATTGGCCATGAACCCAGGGAGCCTCTAATGGGACTGTGTAATCTGAATGTAGAGAAAGAGACATGTCTTTCAGATTGACTGAGATGAGGAATATTTCTAATCCATAAATGCCAGGGTTAACCAGGGGGATTCATCTTTGACTTTTTTGGTATTTTTGTGAACTGATTCGGCCACATCAGAGGAATTGTCCTGTGGACTCTGAAGTCTTCCTTTCACCACAGGGTGGTGCTGGTGGTATGTCGCTTTTGAGAATTGAAATAGGGAGATAGAAATGTATGGAGTACCTTTTCCTGAGTTAAGGGAGACCCTAGAAAAGCAGAGTAGGAATTAATTTGAACATCTGACTGTTGCGTCAGGGCTAAATAAGAACTGTGGATTTTTTTCATTACAAAAGGTGATTTGACCTCATCTCCTGCTGTTCCCCAGTGTTTGAATCTTTACAACTCTTTTGCTTTGCTGTTACAGTATGACCTGATCTCATGACTTAACACTTCCCTGCATTTATTTTCTTCCCATTCTGTAAGTTCCTCCATCTTCTAAGAGCCTGACAAAGCGGGATTTTCTCCCAGGAAAACTCATGCAATAAATAAATTTTAGTCTTTAAGTGCCACAGGACCCCTTGTTTATTTTCCTGGAAAATTAAGGTGACAGTGAACTGTTCATCCAGAGAGAGAGAGAGAGAGAGAGAGCCTCCCAAAAGAACCTCACAATTCCATGGAGTGGGGAATAGTCAGAAATGATGGCAGCTAACCTTCCCTTCTCCCCAAGGTTTGGGTCTACAATCATGTTTGCTAAAGAGATGAAGCTAGTATTATTGGTAACTGGAGCTGGTGGGCCAGGTGATTTTTCAGAGGACCAAAAAGGGCAGGGAGGGAGGGAAGAGTAGGAGGACTGAGATCTATATCCTTTTATCAACTGAAATTGTTCAAGTGCACATGCACCTTTTTTAACTGAGACAGTCAACAGTTCTGCTGAAGGTGAAAATCTGTTACCACTCTAGAGCATGCTCTAATTAGGCTAATCAGATACTGCTAGCATCCTGGACCTCTCTTAATCAAACTTCAAGCCAAGACATAAGCTAGCATTAGTGGTATAAAAGGATATCTCCTTTTTGGCCAAAGGCAAGGGCTACACATTCTTTCTCTTCTGGCTGAATCTCTCTGCAGCATTTGATATGGCTGACAAGAAAATCCTGCGCTATCTTTGCTATCATGGTGATACAAAAAAGAAGAAAATTGTGCTCTCCCACCTTAGACATAGCACTGCTAGAGAGACTGCCTTTCAATAGCTTCAGTTGTTCAGTTATCAGACCTCTCCCAGGGAGTCATGATTAGCATAAATTTCCCCACTTCTAGATTCCTCATCTGGGGAATGCTGGGTGGTCCCTCGGGGATGCATGTGTAACTTCTATGTGCAGCTCCTGAAGAGATTGTAGAAGAGCATGAACTTAAAATATCAGCCATATGCGAATGATAGCCAGCTCTATATTGTCTTCCCGTTGTGCTCAAACAGAAGCATCTTCTGTGTATGCAAGAGCTTGGCTGAAATCAGTGATGGAGTGAAGAGCAGCTATCTTCCCTGAGGTGAAGCAGTTGAGAAGATGGAAGCATTTCAAGCCAGTTATATAACATTTCTGCATATGGACCATACCTTTTCAGATTATTAAAACAGCATTTGTATTCTTGGTGTCTGTGTGAACTCAATGTTTCTGGACATTCAAATAGCCATGACTATGAGAAACGCT
This sequence comes from Podocnemis expansa, assembly GCA_007922195.1. Taxonomy (NCBI): domain Eukaryota; kingdom Metazoa; phylum Chordata; order Testudines; family Podocnemididae; genus Podocnemis; species Podocnemis expansa. The sequence goes on along the minus strand of ML681963.1, from coordinate 86,679,877 downwards.
TATCTATGGATGGCATGAATAGTGTGTCCCCTCCTCTCAGACTGATCCATGCATTTATGAATTCTAGTTTGTTGTTGTCATTAATGATGCCCAAGTGTGACACAGTCAGCTTAAAAATTGATTCAGAACATAGCAATTTGTTTGCTTTAACAGAGCCAGTCAGTGAGACTACATCATCCCACTGCTCTTCTCTTTTCTTAAGCTTTCCCTCGAATACCAGGCTGAATTCCAGATTTCAGACCTTATCATCTTAAGCATTTGTGGAAACAGTCCAGGTCACTTTAAGGGACCACATTATCCTACATGATTATGAACTCCTATGGTTGCTGTGTTCCACTGGAACAATGGAACTGTCAAATTTAGCACTGAAACTTATGTTTGGGAGATGGCTTTCTCATCAATTGGCCCATGAATAACAAAGAGCCACAAATAGAAATATTTGATTTGGGGAGAGTTTGGATGATCTGTACTTGAGATGATAGCTGAGTATTCCCTATGTGCTAGGCAAAGGTCTTGGAAGGGTAGAGCAAATATATAGATTTAAAAAAGAAAATTGACACTAATTTGGACTAGTTCTGTTGCCTTCCATAGATTGTCAAAGGAGTTGGGCACTATGGAATTGGGATCCTCAAGATCTGAACCCATCTCACCTTCCTTTATGGGTTAAAAAAATGGGAAACCTAATGAGGCAGAAAAAAAGAGTCCTAAATTAAACTAAGGCTGGGAACTCTATTGCCCCAATATTTTTAGGAAGAGAGCAGACGTGGTCTGTGAGTGGGGAGAAGAGGCGTCAGAGGAGCTTGATTGATCCCATCATGCTTTTTAATTGTGACATTTCAGTCAGGAATTTCTATGAGGAAATCTCAACAGGCTTTGGAGGAAATGGTTACTTGCTTAGAACAGTATGAAATCTGACTGAGGCAGATGCTTTTTGATTCATTTTCAATCTGTATTCTGTTCTGCAGTGTTAGCATACTACCGTATAGTATCAAGAAAAATAGTTTTAATTGATTTAACAATATAAAATATCAAGTTTTATTTTTGTTTTAAGAACAGTCAAACCTCAACCATGACAACAAAAACAACTTCTTGCTCTTACGTAAAGCAGTTTTTGTACTTGCACAAATTCTAGTACTGTATGTGCACTGTAAGTCACCTTGGATAAGACTGGCTACTCTACAAAGCCAATAAATACTGTATAATAACAAAGCGTCTTCAAAGCATCTCATGAAGTGGGGTTTTCTCCCATGAAAGCTCATGCAATAAATAAATCTGTTAGTCTTTAAGTGCCACAGGACTCCTTGCTCCTTTTGCTGAACTAGACTAACATAGACCTTTTGGAACTTGTAATAGCCAAGTATTATTCCGCGTCAATTTATTCTCGCTCTCTCTAATCAACTTGTATAATGCATAACCTTACCCATTTTAGGGGAAAGAATGCTGTTAATCTGTTCTGCTTCTTCTCAGTCACAATTTTGTTTTGAAAATGGCTTTCCAATGTCCCTTTGAGATGTGTAGACCTTGTCACCAAGTCCCTCTATCTGTGAAAAGTGCCAAATCATGTTCAAGCTTTCAACAGCTCAGTGTTTGTCAGGGTGGGACATCAAAATTGTCCTCATTCTCTTGATTAGCCCCCTGATTAGGACATATTTTATCAACACCGATTTGTTTCTCCGGTCTTTGAAGCAGCTGTAAAACTAGTAAGTCCTCCTCTGTTAGCTCCCTGAATGTGAGCAAATCTTCATCCACTGCCACAACAGTTACTAAGTTCTCTTTTTCTGTGTTGACTAGAAATGGATCATCATTCTAGGGATCATCAAACGCTGCAATATCGTCTTGGACATCTTCAACAGGCACAGCAAATTTACTTTTCCTGGAACAATTGAAAATTTTTGTCATCTTTAATTTTGTTATGCCTCAGCAACAAGACAAACACACTTTACCAAATTTACAATTTTTAAAATACTCTGAATATTTATGTTGGGATCTGCATGGAGAACAAAAATAATCTGGTTTGTGATTTTTGAGCACTAATATCCTTTCATGTTCTTAATCACATCTTGATCCATAGACCGCATCAATGACGTAGTATTAGGGATAAGAACTTGAGCTCAATATTAGTGAAAACCACTCCTTGGGAGCATTGAGAAGTAGTTATTTAATAAAAGGCATATCTTGTGGATCAATTGTCAGCTTCACTGGCCAAGTCCACTTTTGTAGTTGGTTAATGAAAATCTCACCTGCCAGCCAGCATTCACTGAACTGATACAATTGAGGGGAAGTTTACTTAAATATCTGGATCATTTTGACTTCCTGATCATGAACAGTGGGTGTTTCACTCCTATCCAGATGAGCATAGTTATCCTGTTCTTTGAAGCTTTCCCTCTTTTTAGCTTTTCATTTTTTTTCTACAGATACTTTGTCACAAAGCCCTTTCCAATGAAATCCTGTTTTAGCAGCATTGTAGATGTTAAGTGGGGAAAACTTTTCAAGAATTTGAGGAAAATTTTTTGCACTGTCACTGCTTTGCTGCTGGTTTTTCTGACAAATGTTTTTCACCAGGTTCTTTTTTGTGGCATTGAAGTATTTCATTCACCTAGTAAAATAACCATTGCTTTTCCTAAAATGGTTCAATCCAAACTGAAGCAGCAAACTGAAGGGCTTTTTTTTAAATTGTGGGTCCAGCAAGCATTGCTCCTTGTACTCTCTTCTTGAACAATATAAAGATAGCCTGGTTGATCTCAGGGGCTTTTCCTTCACACCTGTGCTTATGGCAGCTATTTTGTCCATCTTTATATTTAGCCAAAAGTTTATTCTTCCACATTCACATTGTGCATACAATTGCCATGAGCAACTCCCACTTGTTTGCAACAGGGGTTAAAGTATAATTTGATGGGACCTGGAACCCTCCAGCATGTGTGGGCCCCCAGGCACAGGTGGGGCCCCCCCAATACCCATCCTCAGAACCCAAACCCTGGCCACACACACACACACACACACACACACAAACCCCCAGCAGCTCCCCCAAAAGCCCTTTCCTCCTCTGTTTGCAGGCTGCCTGACCAGCCATAAGCTGCTCTACCCTGCAGGGGGGAGATTCCCAAACTCCTAGTCTGCTGCAGCTCTCTGCTGGCTGGGCTTAAGGTCAAACAGGGTTTATGGTGGAGCCACCAGATGCTGTGTTCTGGCTGCTGTAGCTATTTTTAGCGGGGCCCTGGAATGCAGTGTTCCAGTGCCTTCCTCTGTTTTTTAGGGGTCCTGGAACACTGCCAGCCTAAAAATAGGGAGCCCTGGAACTGCATTCCACTGCGTTCCCTCTTACTTTAACCCCTGGATTGCAAGTAGCTCCTGGAGACCACTTGGTTTTGAGTCGCAAGTAGCCTCTGGAGTTTGACAATCTTGGATAATCTGTACTTTTTCTTTCAGTGAGAGACTTCTGGGCATTTTGACTGTTTATGCACAAAAATGGTGCAGGTAAGTGAAGATGTGATGTCACAACATCACAAATATTACTCTTATGTGGCAGTTATGTTGCTGTTACTGAGTAGACAATTCATGGTGGGAAAAGTTCTTTGGGGGGGAAATATTGCTGTAAATGGCTGTTGGTCTTACAAGGTGCTGATGCCAGAGGCAGATTACCACACAGGCCTATGGGGCCTGTGCCTGGGGGCCCACCACCCTGCTGGCACTGGGCTCTGGGCTCTCTCCCCACCCTTGGGTCAGTTGGTCACACAGGAAGTCTTTGGAGCTGCACTGTGCATGCCAGTCAGCCCTGCCATGCCTGGGGGCCAACCAGCCTGTCTGGGGCTGGCCTCAGACACCCCACAGAGCGGGCCTATCCACAGAGGGCCAGGGTCCTAGGCTGGAGTGGAGTCCTTTGTCCCAGGTGGGGGGACCCAACAATGGGGGAGGCCTAGGGGCCCTGAGGCCTCTAATTGCCTCTGGTTGATGCAAACAACTGTCCACCATATTTGGATACTTGACTACCTTCCGATTATGTTCAAGATCTTTTAGTGGTGTTAAATTCCTGCCATCACAGAGGCACTGCACTTATTCCCTGCTCTCATACCATTGTTTGGAATCCCCATTAGTCATACATTTATATAGCCCTGGATGATCATAAAGTGGTGTTTCCAAAGCCTTGCAGTATCTAAAGTGTTTAAGAGGCATGTGCTGTAACTGTAGCATGACTTCAACATGTGAGGCATTATTACTTCCAGTTTGACAACTATATGTACCACTGAAGTTTTAGAACAGAATCAAAACTTGTTAATGGATCACACAATAGTTCAAAAAAATTCCAGCACTCTTAAATTCAGCTGAAACATAGTGATGAAAAGCACTGTGAAGAGAACAAGGAGTCGTGTGGCACTTAAAGACTAACAGATTTATTTTTCGCATGAGCTTTCATGGGAGAAAAATCCCACTTCGTCAGATGCTTCAAAGATGGGTGAACTTCCATTCTGTAAATTCACCCATCTTTGAAGCATCTGACGAAGTGGGATTTTCTCCCACGAAAGCTCATGCAAAAAATAAATCTGTTAGTCTTTAAGTGCCAAACGACTGGTTTTTTTTTTTTTTTTGCTGGACTAGACTAACACAGCTATCTCTTTGGAAACTGTAAAGAGAGGCATCATTATTATTAATAATACAAGTACCATATTAATTTCTTGCCTCAAATGCAGCATCAGATACATAATTATAGACACACAGAAATGTAAACCTTCATACTAAAACAAAAATAGATAAATACTCAGAGAAAAATGATATTTTCCTTACTGCTGTCAATATATAGAGGTGTCAACTTGAAGTGACTTCATCTCAAAGGACTTTTAATAGTCTTAGACTCTCTCTCCTTTCCTTAAGAGAAAAGAAACAAAATCCCACATGTGTACATTATACAATAGATTGGTTTTATGTTACATGTGAAAAATTTAAGCTGATTATAGTCATGATATAGCGATCCTCGAACATTAAGGGTATCAGCTCATGGATTTACTAAATGTACCCCTGACAACTGATTTGGAATGTCCTGGTGAACTGGGGAAATCTTGTACAAGAAGACTTGAGAAAAACAAGTGAAGTGTCTAATCTTACATTTCTGTTCCTTACATCATAATGGAACAGACATAATGATGTCACAAACCATTTGCAACTAAATTGAGCAACCATTACTGACATAAATAAGCACCTCTTTACAACAATAAGAGCTCATCATAAACATAAGAAAGGATTGCAGAATCTAGTCCTTAGGAGCAATAAGCAGCATGGGCCCATGAGATTAAAAGTAGCATATATCTTAATGAAGAAAAATGTTACAAAACAAATATAAATACTTACATATGGAATTAGATTAGCAGATAACGGAAAAACTGCTGGTGTCATATTTTTGGCTTTTCACAATTCAATACATTGTCTTCTGAAATCTTTCAGTTCTAATTGACTTGGATAGGAGCAGTGTTATGTGTATTGAACATGAACTTGAAAGACCATTCAAATTTTAACTGTACTGTGATATGTACTGAGCTGTGGGTTAGGCATCTAGTGTGGTACTGCATGGTTGTGTTAGGTCTTGTTTTAGTTACTATTTTCAGTAGTGGAAGTTACAGGTGATGCCAAATGGAAAGGTGTTGTGAACACCAGTTAGGATGGAAAGAACATGAAAAGAGAAATTAAATATCTGGGAAGAAAATTTCAAAATGAAAATAGAACTGGGAAATGTGACCTTGAAATGCAGATATCAATGTAAGGGAGAAACCTGGGATCAGTATCACTGAAAGAAATCTAGGAGTTTGAAGAGCATAGCAGGGCAGACAACACAGTGCAATATGGCACCAAAACATGGCTGAGCTAAATTGGGGTTGCATTGATGTAGACATCACATCATGGGGTAGATGGTGATAGTCTTCTTTCTGTTTCTCTCCCTGGATCATATATGACTTGTGCCTGAGCATTGTTTTTGTTTGTGTCCTACCTCTTTCACAAGATAAGGATAAATTAGAGCAGTGGTCCCCAACCTTTTCACTAACATGGCACATGTCAATGAGACAAACAATTCCATGGCAAACCCACTTTTTTCAGCTGAATTGGTTGCTCATAAATGTCACATTTATTATGGTTGCAGTCTTACTAGAAAGGTTTGCACATAGTGCATGGAACAAGCTAAAGAAGGTCAAATGAGTTAATGTTTCAAATCTACCAGAAAAAAACACGTCATCTCAATTTTGCCTTTGGCCACCTGCATTTAGAGTGTCCACATTTTAGAACTGAAAGTCTGATATCTCACCTTTAATTTGATGATTAATTTTTACAAGGTTTATGATTTGTAGTTTGTGTTGGCTAGAATATTGTTTAAGATGAAACAATGTTTGTTTTATGTTACCTTTGCACAAAATTTGATGGCACACTTGTATATGTCTCATGGCATGTCAGTGTGCCATGGTGCACTGGTTGAAAACCACTGAATAAGAAGGTATTGAGAGAAGAACTAGTGTAGAGTTTGATCAGGGGTTTGGAGGGCTTGAAGGACTTTTATGTTGGAAGAACTTACTATGCGTGCTGTGGGTAGGCAATGATTAATGGGAGACATAGGGCAGATCTATACTTAAAATGCTGTAGCTCTTCAGTGAAGATGACACCTAGGCTGATGGGAGGGCATCTCTCATTGTAGGTCTTCCACCTCTGTGAGAGGCAGTAGTTGTGTTGATGGGAGAAGTGCTCTTGCTGATGGTATGCTGACTACACTGGGGTGAGGTTGATTTACCTGTGTCACTAGGTTTAGATGTTTTACACCACTGAGAGATGTAATTGTACTGACCCAAATTTCCTAGTGTAGACCTGGCCATAGTTGGCAAATATTTGAAGAGAGTTATCACAAATTGGTGAAATTATTACATAGGAATGAATAAGGGTTACAGGAGTAATGAGATTACATTCAGAAAGTTTTGTTAACATTCATCATATATTTTCCCTTTGAGAGTAAAATGGATTATGCTGTAAAATAATCTTCCAAGGAAAATAGTAAGTATACCATGTCATTGCTCTTTAGAGCTAGACTGAACAAAGTGCAGAAAAATGTAATGGAGGGAACATACCTGTATTGGAATATGACATAAAAATTCATCTTTATTCCAAGGTTGAGAATAGAATAAATGCATTTCATCTGTAACTGGGCCAAAAAAAAAAAGGAAATCTATCATCTCTGCTCCAGAATAAATGCTTTATTCAACAAGTCTGTTGGCATTTTTACTACAGACTTCCGGTTGAAGCTCAACAAACAAGGAATCCTGTGGCACCTTCAAAAACCAACAAATTAATATTATTGGTCTTTGAAGGTGCCATAGGACTCCTTGCTGTTTTGCTGAACTAGACTAACGTGGCTACTCATTTGGAACTAGTTAAAAGCTTTGATACTGATTTGAATTTCCTCTAAGAAATATTCCTCCACCAAGGGTTAGAAAAGCGAGTTTTACAAGATGCACAAGGAAAATGTACCTCAACAGTGGCTGCTCCACCCAAATTAATTCATACTTATTTAACATAGATTTGTTTCAGGAAGTTGAGGGGAAACAAAGGGATAAAGGGACATTTTGGTTCTCTCTGGGATACAAACCCGCCCTGTCCTTTTAAAATAAGTGTAAGACTGTGGAGTCAGGGATGTTATGTTAAATGTTGCTACTAGTAAGTGCCACATGGTTCTTCCATGTATGTGTTTGGGATGAGATCTTATGAACCAAGATTCTGTGTATGCCCAGACATGTGTTAAAAATAAAAAAGGTTTTGGTAAGAACAGGGGTTGTTCTTGGACAAAATTGCCTCTCCTCTTTCCTTGTGCTGTGTTGAGTGATTTTAGCTTCCACTCTAGAGATGACTGCTGTTTAGTGGTGTTGTGGACAATTTATGTAGTGATTTTCTTTGGTGCTCACAAGCAGTGAGATAACAACAGGCACTATGAGCTAGATTCATTATATGCACAAGCAGGGAACTATAACTCCCTGATATGGGCTTTTTAAGTCCTTGAGCAACTAGGCACTGAAGGGTGAACTAGGCAGAGCAAGGAATTGAACCTTAGACTCCTCTTGTGTAAGCAAGTGTCCCAACCATTAGTCTGTTGGATATTCCTTAGAGTGGGTGTGGATGCTCCACTTTTTTTTGACTAGTGATTCTGTTCTGGACGTGGGAAGCCTTCCCTGCATCTGATGAAGTGGGTTGGAGCCCATGAAAGCTTATGCGCAAGGAAATCTGTTACTCTATACAGTACCACAGGACTTCCATTGTTTTTCCTTCCCGGACCAAAGCTTTGCTGAATCTGGCACTTTTTCTTGCAAACTTTTGAGTTAGACAGAATGGCATTTTCCATTTGAAAAGCCATTTTCTTGAAAAATTCCTGCTTAGCTCTAACAATGAGAGTCCTGTGGCACCTTATAGACTAACAGATTTCTTCAAGAATAAGCTTTTCATTCATCTGATGAAGTAGGTTGGAGCCCATGAAGGCCGATGCCCAAAGAATCTGTCAGTCTATGAGACAGTAGCATCACTGGTGCTGGGCGCAGGGGGCACATGCCCTGAATCCCAGTGCCAGTGCCCTGAGTGGGTGAAGCCCAGTCCAGCCCTGGCCAAAGCTGGGCATCCAGAGCCGGGCTGCCCGCAGAGGTGGCTGCTTTACTGAGCCCTGTCCCTGTCTGGGGATCTGGAGCCAGGCTGCCCGTGGTGGCAGCCACCTTAGCTGGCCCTGTCCCCATCCCCAGTTGAGGATCCGGGGCTGGACCGCCGGCTGGTGGCATCAGGAGCCTGATCTGGGACCGGATTGGGATTGGGCCTGGGTTTTTTTTTGTTTTTTTTTTTTTTTGGAAAAGTGGACCCCGAGTCTTTTCCCAGGGCAGCATTACCCCTGCTATAAGATGCCACAGGACTCTTGTTGTTCTTGCTGTACACAGACTAACACAGCTACCCCTCTGGAAATTTCTGATTAGCTCTAGTTATTACACTCTGGAGCAAAGAGCTAGCAGGGAAGCCATTGTCCTTCACAGGGTATCTTTCAGGCACAGTGCTGGCTAGGACGACTCCTGGGGTGAATTATATTTATGTATACAAATCCCTTTTGAACTGAACCATCAAGATGAGCAATTCTTACTGTGAAGCTGCAGGATCTTATTGCTGTAACCCTTTTTCGTCATCACCCTGTCCCCTCCTTACTGTTTATTACTTACTTCTGGTCACATCTAAAATTATATGTTAAGTTTTGGGGCAGGGACTTTATAGATGTACAGTAAAGTGTCCAGCACACTTTTTATTGCTGTAAAATTAATTACCAATATGCATTTTGATGTCCTTTGGGGATTACAGGTGCTATAGAACTGTACTATATTATTTATTATCAGGATTATTTGCTAGAAAGTTGTACTTGACAGGATGTAGTGCTATTGGTCTCATTGTCCTCAGTAAGGTAAATCAAGGCAGCTGCAAAATAAGTATTCCCACCTTCCATGAACTCAGTGAACTTGCTGCAATAGGTTGAGGAAAGGAGGAATAGATTGTGTAATTTTTTTGAAATGACTGAGGGGGTGGGGCTCTGAGTCAGTTAATAAAACACCTGCTCATCCACTTCTGTCAGTATAAAGACTAAATCTTCATCAGGCATCACTGCTGGCTGTGAGAGATATAGTATTCAAGTGTCATCTTTATCAGCCAACTTGTATGCAACAGGGCCGCAATGGGATTAAATTCAAGCACCAGTCAGGTAAGGAAAACCCTCCCGTAGCTAAACAAAAATGTGTGAGGTTCCAAATCAGATGTTCTCATGTGAAAACATCTGACTTGAGTCCTGCTTTTACTGTGAAGAGAATCTGTGGAGGGCAGATTTACACTTCCTCAGGTATCCACAGTTGCAAGCATTGTTCTCCCATGGTAGCTTGGTTTTGATTACTACACTACAGATGGTTTTTGTAACTATACTGTATGCACAATGATATCAATAAAACAAGTTGATGCAGAATAACTTGATGTTCAGTGCAGTGGGGACTATCATGGCCTCTGAGGGCTTTATGAATGCCTGTACATTTTATTTTAAAAGTCAAATTGTATTAAGAGTTGAAATGTAAGTTTTTAAAATGTATCCATTTCTGCTCTATTGATTTTTCAGGACCTAAGCAGAAGTAGTCCAGCACAAAAAGGGAGACAGGTGAGTACTGACCAGTTGGAACATATTTAAATACCGTACAGTGCTGATTATAAGATTCAATACAGAACACTCTAGGTACAAAATCTAATCTGGGATTGGGGATGGGATTAGTGACATTTGCTAATCACCATTCAATTTTAACTTTGCATGAAACACCTGTATGTATATCTGTTGAATCTCTTCATTCTACTGTATCTATCTATGATACTTCTCCTATCACTCTTGTATGGCATTTAGGAACTAAATCACCTATCCTGGATTCATGTTAAAACATATTGTTCTCACTGTGTTTTGATTTTCAAGTGCAGGAAAATGCATTCATTCAGTGTCTTCAATCCTTCAGGAAAAGGATTTTTTTTTCAGTGGAGAATCTGTCATTTATTGTTATTTATTTGAATATATTTTTATTTACTATTAGTTGTTGTAGTGGCATGTCAGAGCATTACAGCATAAAGTATTTTAAAGGAGGCAATAGAAGAAGTATGTCAGAAATGTGTATATTGGAGTAAGGTGTGTATGCATGTTCCAATGTTGGTGATCTTAGAGGCTAATGATAGGAGTGGGACCAGTGCAAGAGAAGAAATTTTACAAGTGAAAGAAGGCCCACAGAAATCTAGTAGCGCAGTGATTGCAGCTGAAATGCTTCTCTAAATAAGCAGACCTTCCTAAGAACCAGATGGTAGACTCCTTATTCATACTGATAAACAGTCATGCAAGTAATTTCTTTGAAACTAATGGTACTAGCTGAGCAAGTGCTTGCCAAAATGCATAAGAGCCCCACAAGACAGTCCTAACGTGAGCTTGTTCTCAAAAGTGCCTTTGGGCTAGATTCTGATTATCTTAGTCATGCTAGGCAGCACTTTGCTACATGATCAGTTGCACTGACTTCAGTGGGACTACTCAGGAAGTAAGGTGCTATTAGGCAAAATCTGGCCCTCAATAGAAACAGCCACTTCCTGCTCCATCTGTACGTCTTGCTCCATCTATGGTTTTGAGGTCTTTGAGGTATTGTTTTTAGAGGAGGTTTATCAGGTGTAAATTTAAATGTAACATAACTACTTGGAGATTTTACCTCAGCATTCACAGGTTTCCAGTGATCGGGTCTGTGGAACAGTTTTGTTGTAAAGGAGAAGCTAGTGTATAGTTTGCCCTGAGAACCAGGTGGGCAGGTTCTGGTTTTGTGGTATTTGAGACTGGCCACAGGAGAAGATGGGATGCTATATGGGGTGGCCAAGTGCTCAGAAGTGATATAAAGAATCTTCTTTTTAGTTGTGTGGCTGGTGGGCCTTGCCCACATGCTCATGGTCATGCTGCTTATTATGTTTGGGGGCAGAAAGGAACTTCCCCCAAGTCAGATTGGCTGGGACTTCGAAGACTGTTTACTTTCGTCTACAGCGTGGGCAATATAGATCACCCGCTGGCATCTCTCACTTAATCAATTCCCTGCCACTGACAGGGCCTCTTGCATTGGTGGCACCTTGTCCTTCTGTTCTCCATCTGCGGCCCTCGTTTAAGTCTCCTGAGGACTGAAATGTTTTGGTCTGACTAAAGTCTTTTGGCTTAATACTTGGCTATCTAAGTAAAATCTAATGGATTGTGGTAACCTGGAGCTCAGATTAGATGATTTGACAGTCCCTTCTGGCCTTAAGCTCTATGAAGCTATTTCTGTGCCCACACACATCTCATTGATATCAGCAGGGCTCTGCATGGGTATTGGGATCTGTCTGTGTATTTCTCTGTGCACTTCTCCACAGAGCCTAAGGTGTTCTGTAGAACAGATTTTAATTTGGAAAAGATGAAGCCACTGTAAATGCAGATGTTTTCAGGAAGCAATTCCATGCATAGGTGGAATTTTGGCAGCAGGAATTTATCTAGCAACTAAAAAGTAGCTATGGCTTGAACCAGCACTATGTACTGAAAGTGACAAGTACCAGGGCAGAGGCTGTCTCCCAGCTGAAAGAAGTGATGATGATCCAGCTCAAATCAGGAATGCAATGTCAGATTATTATTATCAAATGTGCCATCAAGGTATTTGATACCAGTCAGTAATCAAAAACCTCTCCAATGGAGACTAAAAGAACTGACTATAAATTTTGTTTTCTACATTTGTCAGAGAATTTGTGAGGTGGTAGGAAAGTGAAGATATCATTTCTTGAACGAGTAGGTTTATTCTGCTAGAGGGAGGGAAAATATACAGTACATTTTCTGAAACAATTCAGTCTACTTAACATGCCATTGAAAGGTTCACTCTTAGGTGAAAAATAATGGCTTTAGAAAATTTCCTTTCCTTTTGTTACAGATAGCACCTTGTTTTTTAAAATGGAAAGATTTTAAAGGTCAGCTGTACTTGTTGTTTATATTTGCTGTCTGACTTTTGAAGTTTTTCCTCCTTGTGAAAAACAAAAATACACCAGTCAGTTACTCTTTAACTTCTCCTCAGTTTCCCTCTGATGCATCTGCCAGATGCTACAATGGAATCACAAACATTATAAAAAAAAAATGTAAGAAGCATTTAAATTGACCTCAATTGTTGATGTTTTTAAAAGAATCAGAGAAGCATTTCTGTTGGTTTAAGCTTTAGTAAAACTAATTTTTCCACAAAAATTAAACTTAGGGCTCATTGGCTATGCCTACATCAGAAAGCTTAGTTCAGATTTCCATAGTCCAAACTAAGCAGTTCCTGCTTAGTTCGGACTAACCGTGAGTTAGTTTGGACTGACTTCAGCTTTTTAGTTCGAACAAGTCACGTTTTTTAGTTTGAACTAAAAAGTTATTTCAAACTGAAAAGTGTGGCTAGTTCAAACTAAAAAGTTAGTTCGAACTAGAAAGCACAGTTAGTTCAAACTAAACACTTATTTCAAACTTTTTAAGTTCGAACTAAGGTATCTACATTGCGCTCGTTCGAACTAAAGTATGAACTAAGTGCTAAGTTTGACCTAACCGTTCAAACTAAGAAATTTCTAAGTTTGAACTAGGCAAAGCCTAATGCATACCCGGACTAATTGGCTAGTGCAGACATAGCCAATATGACCTGACAGTTACCATGATATTGGGGTGGGGATTTGTAACTGGTGTCTGCCATAAGCATTTAACTTTGCTTATTGTTCACTTTTGTAAGAGAGAAAGGGGGAAATCTTTTTGGCCAACAGTATATGTATGGAAGAAAATTCTCAGAAATTAATGTTCAGTGATCTTTTTGGAAAGAGGCTGGAGGAGTGGACTGAATGGAGTGTGGAAGAACATCTGAGGGAAGGTCTGTCTGCAGTTTTGCTTTAGTGCAGGTGATACTTAAATCTGATTGGGTGGCTAACAAGAAACACATTTATTTGCTGGGAAATTTGCTGGTTATGACCCAAAGAACATGGCACTCATGCTGAAAACCAAAATAATTATTTATCTACTGGAGGCACTGCATCCTGTCAAAAGAATGTGAGGCATGTAGATTAGCACTGTATTGACCCAAGGCCGTCTGAATCAGAGCAATCTTAGAGTTCATTTCCCTTTGTGGTTATGAACCTATTAGAATGAAGAACTCTGAGCATGTGGAAGCACAGGTGAAGAAAAATGTCACAAGATCACCTTGTAGTCTGAAACCATTCTATTTTGCATAATCCTGCAAAAGAGGCAGAGCCTAATTGATCACATATTACTCCAGTTTTACACTGGGATAATTGTACTGAATTCTGCTGAATGCAGTAATGAATTTAACCCTGTTAAGGGACATATCAAAGGGAAAGGAATAAGTATGTTACAACAGTTAATATATGGTGAGATGCTTCACATGCAATTGGCTTTGCTTGAGTTAGGGCATAGAATCACAGAATCATAGGGTTGGAAGGGACCTCATGCAGTCATCTAGTCCAACCCCCTGGCAAAAAAGCAGGACCACTCCCACTAAATTATCTCAGTCAGGGTTTTGTCTAACTGAGCCTTAAATATTTCCAAAGATGGAGATTCCACCACTTCCCTAGGTAGCCCATTCCAATGCTTCACCACTCTCCTAATAAGAAAGTTGTTCCTAATATCCAACCTCGACCTCCCCAGCTGTAACTTCAAACCATTGCTCCTTGTTCTGTCCTCTGTTACTACTGAGAACAGCCAAGCTCCGTCCTCCTTAGAGCACCCCTTCACATAGTTAAAGGTTGCTATCAAATCCCCCCCCAGTATTCTCTTCTGCAGGCTAAATAAGCCTAGTTCCTTCAGTCTCTCATCATAGGTCTTCTGCTCCAGCCCCATGATCATCTTTGTTGCCCTCCGCTGGACTCTTTCTAATTTGTCCATGTCCTTTTTGTAGTGGGGAGCCCAAAACTGGACACAATATTCCAGATGTGGCCTCACCAGTGCCGAATAGAGGGGAACAATCACATCCCTCGATCTGCTGGCAACCCTTGATCTGATGCAGCCCAGTATGCCATTGGCCTTTTTGGCAGCAAGAGCACACTGCTGACTCATATCCAGCTTACCATCCACCATGACCTCCACGTCCTTTTCTATACAAGTTCCAAAGTGGTAGCTCTGTTATTTTAACAAAACAAACAAGGAGTCTGGTGGCGTTTTACAAACTAACAAGTTTATTTATCGCAAGCAGGGCTGGCCCAACCATATAGGTGAACTAAGTGTTCACATAAGGTACCAGGCTTTGAAGGGCACCAAATTAGACAGAATTGAATATTTTATATATTTGAAAAAATATATTAATATATTATTTCTTATAAAACATGGAGGGGGGTGGGTGTCAGAGACATAGTTTGCCTAAGGTGCCAAAAAACCTTGGGTCGGTTCTGATCACATGAGCTTTCATGTGTGAGAACATACAAGGTAAGAGAATGAAATCGTGCTTTCCAGGAAGTGCTGATGCAGTCTAATGGCTATTAGCAGCTACCTAGCTGACAGACAGCTGAGGACTGCCTACAGTCTGTACTTGAAAGGCTTCAGATCTCCCAGAACCAACATTTTATGCATTTTACCCTTCTGTTTTAATAACATTTTAAATAAGCAGCACACATCCTAGCTCTCTATTTTTAAAGCTCTTGAAACATAGAAAAAGGGAAAATAATTTTCTGTCCCAAGCATTGTACTTGACACGCAATTTTACAGCAGTATTCACTTTTTGTCTTGCTCTATCTCAGAAATGTTTCCTCTATTTCATTTTATTTTTCACGCATGACACTTAAAACTTTTTATAAGTGGTGACTTCCTGAGGTCTGAGATCAATTTCTACTCTTTTGTGCATCTTGTATCCGTCCTTTTTCTATGGATTCTTTCGCTGCCATTCAACGGAATGAATGAAACCCACTTTGCCATTGCATATTGAATATCTAGTAGTACTGAGATATCAGTCAGAGTACATTAAATAAATGTCATTTGCAGAATGACAATCATAATTGTAATCGTCAGCAGGATAGTGTTCCAGAATTTCTATATTCATGGGGGATTTCAAAATACATGGGCCTAACCTGGAGTCATTAGTTAAGCAAAACATTCCTAGGAACTAGATGTGCAGCTCTGACATAGCTGAGCACTTACGTATATGAGTAGTCTCACTGACTACAGTGCAAATAAATGTGTGAATAAGCATTGCACAATTAGGTACATAGACTTTAATGGGACTTCGGCTTGAGGTATGACTGCATGATTGGGCCTTACGTTTGCAACCTCATTTTTGAGCAATGACAAGCAGAATATAATTATTATAGGGACTAGACCATGCTTCCTGTTCATGAGGTAGTAAGCCATGTTGAAAATAGAGACCAAAAGGTAAGGTGTTGGTAACCAATGAGCTCAGAGTCCTTTGGCCTCCAAACTTATTAGCCTATGCTATGATTACTGTTGAGTTAACAGAGGATACTGAAAAGTTGTTGTTTATTGATAAGGAGAAGTATTGTCTGTGTTTAGGACATTACTCTTGGATCTTGAAGGCTTGCATTCAATTTCCTACTCTACTATAGACTTCCTATGTGGCCATTGGCCAGTCATTTAGCAGCTCTGTTCTTCAGTTCCACATCTATAAAATGAATTAGCTAGTAGATGATTCCTTATTAACTATTAATTCCCCTGCCAGGATGCAGCCACAGAAGGGGAAAGGCAGCCCTGGCATGGAGCATCAGGACTGTAGCTGGATTCCAGCCCCGGGTAGGGAGAGGCTCTGCAGACCCCCTGCAATGTGTCCGTGGACCTCTGGGGGTCCCCGGACCACAGGTTGGGAACCACTGGCTTAGAGGGAACATTGCCTGCAAAGTTTAAAATGGGGGGGTCCCACACAAAATGATTCGCCCTTGGCCCTGCTCCCCCCTAGGGATGGCCCTGGGAGCACCTCACAAAGATTTGGTTATTAAGCTGGAGAAAAAGAAGTCCCTGGTCCTCCAGTTCCAGTTAACAACCAGTTCAGTATTAACTTGTCCAGGAATGGCACTGAGCAAGTGATAACTGTCAAATATTTGAGCAATGTCACAATTAGTGCTGGAAAGTGCTCAAAAGATACAGCATATTTCAGACAAGTCAGATATTTCTGTGGGGATGCCATGTCATCAAACTTGCCAGGGCACTGCAGATTTATAGAACTACAATTATACAAACTGTAGTGTATGGCAGTGTTTCCCAACCAGTGTGCCACAGCACACAGGCGTGCCATCAGGTCTGAGTAGGTGTGCCACAAAATTGTTTGAAAAACTACTCAAAGAGCTCTGGATTGGCTCGTTAATATTCATGAGTTCATTTGGAAACTATATGATGGTGTGCCTCAAGTTAATTAAAGGTAGCAAGTGTGCTGCAGCAGACAAAATGTTGGGAGCCACTGGTGTATGGTGTAGTGGAACATCGACACTAAGGAAGAGTGGAGATGAATTCATGTTTTCAATTCTTGAGGTCTTACCAAGTGGCAGAACAATGTCTTGATATCTCATGAAGTGGCAGGACAAGATCAGAAATGACGATATTCAAAGCCTAACCCAGCAACTACCGCTCACAGGATTGATTCAGTTTTCCTGGCTTTCTAGGTATAAATGTATTATTAGAATGGAACACCAACACATTCTGAAGCATATGCACCAAGAATGCACACTACGTGATAAGCGCTCAGAAGGATGTCAAAACTTCAGTGGCATTATAAGATTATAGAATATACAGTCAGACTTTACACCTTAAGCCTCTTGCTGGAGATGCTCTTGGGAGGTGCTGTTTTTACAGAGGCTACATCCATTTGAGATTTGACCTGCTGTACTAACAGAAAGTGATCTTGTCTTACCCCTTCTCTTTTGCAGTTGTGAAACATTCAGTGTTTTGTCAAAGAAGTGTGACTGCTTTATCAAATCAAATCATATCATAGGGCTGGAAGGGACCTCATGAGATCATCAAGTCCAACCCCCTGGGAATTGAACCCAGGACCTTCTGCATGTTAAGCAGAGGTGCTAGCCATTTTAATTGCTTTCTAGTTCCAATTATCCCTAAGTAGGAATAATTATTTACCTTTATCATCTCAGAGATGTATATGCTGATTTGAGTATTTCCTTGGATGCATTTTTTCTGAGTACTTCCATGTTTTAGGTACATTACAAAGCAATTAGCATTGTGTAGATCATTACATGAGTAAATAGTCTCCTGGATGTTGGCATTAGTAGTACATTGTTCAGTGCTTCCCTTGTTCATTTATGTTTGTTGATATATTTGCAGGTGCTTTAACTTTTAAATTTGGCAGTTTCAACCATTAATTGTAGAGCACTATGTCATTTGATCATTATATTTCAGTTTGTAGTTTTGCCAGAAAAAGGCTGAAAGTTTCCTTTCTGTGTTCTGGAGGATACTGGCTACAGCAAAACTGGTGCAGGGCATGGATGATAGGATTTCCGGAGCCCATGGAGGGTATTACAAGCTCTCTTCATAAGACAGCTCTTTCCTTTGCAACACCAGAGTAGTTCAACGAGAAGAAACTGGGGCTCTAGTTTATGGTTAATTATTTATATTGTGTTAATATCCAAAATCGATGAGGTTGGGATCCCATTATCCTAGGTCCTATACAAACATCTCCCAGTAAGATTTGTTTCACAGATGTAGGAAAGTGTAAAGGAATACAGTTTAACATTTTTAACTATAGGTGATTTAAAAAAATAAAAAGAAGAAGTTTTGTTAAATATGCAGCAAACACTGAGCAAATGATGGTAAAATACATGGGTTTTATTAGGACTTATTTTGGATGACTTAAGTATCAACAACTCACTTATACCTTTGCCTCTCTTGAATAATGTGATTATTGCAAACTCAGGTCAATAAAGCCTTTGTATCATGCCATGGCATCATGTCTCATTTCTTTACATTAGATGTGCATGCACACTTCAATACATACCTTTTGTGTCTTGTTAATTGTTCTTGTGCAGAGAGAAGTAACTTCTATCAACTTGCTCCATGTAAAAATAATAGGAATGAGAAATCTCCGGAAGGCTGACTTGTGTGAGTATCTTTACTGTTCCTAGGTGTTTTTCATAGTTTTTGAAACTTGAAGGTATTTAATAAAAATATTGTCATTAGGATGTACTTCAGCACCAAGCAAGCATCCATAGCACATTATCAGAATCCAAGTACCTGCATGGGTGCCCAAGTGTAACTAGGATATTATAATCTGGCATTTGCAGTCTACATGGATTACCAAACATATTGACTGTGATGTCAGATTTCGATCCTGAATCCAGTTACAATAGTCTATGTTTAGGCTAGTACTAGAAAACAGTACCTTGTACTATACAATACTCACAGAGAAGTCAGACTCTAGCATCTTAGAGAAAATTGGAGGAATAAAGAGATAATAAATCTGTATTATTGGATTTTCCTGCTGGAAACTTGCAAGAATTATTCTTTGGGGTTTAAAAACCATAAATTTTATTCTTATTAGTCTTAAATATAAAGCAGCTCATGCACTGAGATTTGTAATAAAGAGGACAATAGATTGACCAAAGTAATTTAAAAGGGTGAAATGATTCAGTGGTTTCTACTTTTAAAAATATCTCACTACCCCAGATTTTCTTTCACATTTTGATGATATCAGGCCTAAATCTTGGTCAAAATGATGTGTATTAAACAGCAAAGAACTGATTGACATACTTTTACTGAGAAATCTGAGTCTACCCTAAAAAATCCCAAATGAGGCACCTGTTAACGCAATTTTTAATGCAATATCCTTTAACATCAAAGCTAAAAAATCCCACAAAGGAGCCTAAATCTGAGTTCATCATATAGAACATTTTGGAAACAAGTAACAAAAAAGAGAAAGCTATCTGCAGGAGATGTGATGAAGCTCAACATGCATGGAAAATGTTCAGCACACACCGTGTTGAATAACAGGAGTCATGCCACTGCTTTTGAGCAGGCAGAAATGATGCACAGTGAAGAACAACCACCAGGGAAAGGCATCTGTCCACAGTAGAGTCAATTAAGGAACTGCCACTATCTGACCACAACACTAGAGAAAATGGCAAAAAAGAGTCCAAAACACAGGAAACTTCTGCAACAGAAATGGTAACAGCTCTCCTAGTGTCTGATCATGACAGTACCGGGAATGCAGTTTCGTCTTCTGAGCCAATATTGCCTAATGAGAAGTGGTGGGTATAGATGCAAATGTCAGAATAATAGCTTTAGAAAAGGAGTCTTGCACTAAGTGGATAACAAAGTTAGCTCACTGGTTGGTTACTAACTTGACTCTCCCAGAAAAAGAATTTGGTCTCATTCGATTTAAAAATATCCTTTTCACTGGAGAGCTTGAAGACAGCTGATGCTCAAGGCAGGAGGAATGAGGTTTTCCTAAGTCTCTTCCTAAGACTTATGGATGAACACTTTTCACAAAACGATAGCTCCATATATGATCTGAATTCTCATCCTCAAAGGAAACCTGCACAACACCTTCAAAAGATAGAATCATAGAATCATAGGGTTGGAAGGGACCCCACGAGGTCATCTAATCCAACCCCCTGCCAAAAAAAGCAGGACCACTCCCATTAGATCATCCCAGTCAGGGTTTTGTCCAGCTGGGACTTGAACACCTCCAGAGATGGAGATTCCACCACCTCCCTAGGCAGCTTATTCCAATGCTTCACCACTCGCCTAGTAAGGAAGTTTTTCCTAATATCCAGCCTGGACCGCCCCAGCTGTAACTTGAAACCATTGCTTCTCGTTCTGCCCTCTGTTACTACCGAGAACAGTCGAGCTCCCTCCTCCTTGGAGCAACCCTTCAAGTAGTTGAAGGTTGCTATCAAATCCCCCCTCAGTCTTCTCTTCTGCAGGCTAAATAAGCCTAGTTCCTTCAGTCTTTCTTCATAGGGCTTGTGCTCCAGCCCTTTGATCATTTTGGTTGCCCTCCTCTGGACTCTCTCTAATTTGTCCATGTCCTTTTTGTAGTGGGGAGCCCAAAACTGGACACAGTATTCCAGATGTGGCCTCACTAGTGCAGAATAGAGGGGAATGATCACATCCCTCGATCTGCTGGTAACACTTCTTCTGATGCAGCCCAGTATGCCATTGGCCTTTTTGGCAGCAAGAGCACACTGCTGACTCATATCCAGCTTCCCATCCACCATGACTCCCAGGTCCTTTTCTCCAGTGCTGCTATTTAGCTGATCACTCCCCAGCCTGTAGCAGTACATGGGGTTTTTTCGTCCCAAGTGCAGGATTTTACACTTATCCTTGTTGAACCTCATGAGATTCCTCTTGGCCCACTGCTCCAGTTTGTCTAGGTCTCCCTGAATCCTGTCTCTGCCCTCTAGGGTGTCTACCGTTCCCCCCAGTTTGGTATCATCTGCAAACTTACTAAGTGTGCAATCTATCCCATCATCCAGATCATTAATGAAAACATTGAACAGAACTGGCCCCAGGACCGACCCCTGGGGCACACCACTCGTTACTGCCTGCCAACTTGACATGGAGCCATTGATTCCTACACGCTGAAACCGTTGTTCTAGCCAGTTTTCTATCCACCTTACAGTCCATGCATCTAACCCATACTTCCTTAATTTGCCAATGAGAATGCTGTGGGAAACCGTATCAAAAGCCTTGCTAAAGTCAAGGTATATCACATCAACGGCTCTTCCCGCATCCACAAATCCAGTCATCTCATCATAGAAGGCGATGAGGTTGGTCAGGCATGATTTACCCTTGGTAAATCCATGCTGACTGTTCCTGATTACTCTACATTCCTCCAAGTGTTTCAGGATGGATTCTTTGAGAAGCTGCTCCATGATTTTTCCAGGGATTGAGGTGAGGCTGACAGGTCTGTAATTCCCTGGATCCTCCTTTTTGCCTTTCTTGAAGATAGGTACTATATTTGCTTTTTTCCAGTCCTCTGGCACCTCCCCCGTTCGCCACGAGTTTTCAAAAATAATGGCCAACGGTACTGCTATCTCATCAGCCAGCTCCCTCAGCACCCTCGGATGCAGTTCATCCGGCCCCATGGACTTGTGCACATCTAGTTTCTTTAAGCAGTCCCTAACCTGACCTACTGTCACCAAGGGCCTCTCTTCTTCTCCCCAGTCCCCCGTACCTAGTGTAGTGGGCTGGGAGCTGACCTTGCTTGTGAAAACTGAACTAAAAAAAGCATTGAGCACTTCAGCTTTTTCCTCATCCTCTGTCACGAGGATGCCTGCCCCATTCAGTAAGGGACCTACACCATCCCTGATCCTCTTCTTGTTATTGATATACTTGTAGAACCCCTTCCTGTTATCCTTCACATCCCTTGCTAGTCGCAACTCCATTTGTCCTTTGGCCTTTCTGATTTTATCCCTGCAGTCCCGAGCAATGTCTTTATATGCCTCCTTAGTCATCTGTCCTAGCTTCCACTTCCTGTAAGCGTCCTTTTTATGTTTCAGCTCAGTGCAGAGCTCTCTGTTAAGCCACAGTGGGCGCCTTCCACATTTGCTGTGCTTTCTCCTTATCGGAATTGTATCTTCCTGTGCCCTTAGCAGGGTTTCTTTAAAATGCACCCAACTCTCTTGGACACCTTTCCCCTTCAGATCAGCCTCCCAAGGGATCCTGCCCATCAGTTCCCTGAGGGAGACAAAATCTGCTTTTCTGAAGTCCAGGGTCTGTGTTTTGCTTCTTTCCTTCTTTCCTTTAATCATCAACTTGAACTCAATCATTTCATGGTCACTGCTACCCAGGCTGCCATTGACCTCTACTTCCCTGATAAATTCTTCTCTATTTGTTAGCAGCAGATCGAGAGGCGCAAGGCCCCTCGTCGGTTGCTCCAGCATTTGTACCAGGAAGTTGTCCTCAACACTCTCCAGAAACTTCCTGGATTGCCTGTGCACTGCTGTATTGGCCTTCCAGCAGATGTCAGGGTAATTGAAGTCCCCCATGAGAACCAGGGCCTGTGCTCTAGAAACTTCTGTTAGTTGTCCACAGAATGCCTCATCCACTTCCTCCTTCTGATCTGGTGGTCTGTAGCAGACACCTACCACAACATCCCCCTTGTTGCTCTCCCCTCTAAACTTAACCCACAGACTTTCAACTGGCTTGTTTCCACTTTCATAATGGAGCTCTGAGCAGTCATAGAGCTCCTTTACATATAGTGCTACTCCTCCCCCTTTCCTTCCCTGCCTGTCCTTCCTGAACAGTTTATACCCATCTATTGCAGAGCTCCAGTCATGCAAACTATTCCACCACGTCTCTGTTATCCCAATCATGTCATAGTTCTTTGTCTGCGCTAGTGCTACCAATTCCTCCTGCTTGTTTCCCAGGCTCCTTGGATTTGTGTATAGGCACCTAAGATACCCAGCTGATTGCCCTTCTTTCCCATTTTGACATTCAATTCTATTGTATCTACCTCCCTGGATTTTCTTTTGGTGTTGACCTCCCCCACCTGCCTCAGGCATTAGGGCTTCATTAGAGCATCTAAGAAAGTTATTTGATTCCCCCCGCATGTTCCAATTATCCTCTCTTCTATCCCTGTAGTTACAGTCCCAGCACCCCCCAAGTTCCATCCCATCCCCCTGGTCTCCCACATAGTCACTTACCTGTGGGCTTTGGTCTCCTTCCCCCTTCAGACCTAGTTTAAAGCCCTCCTCACTAGGTCAGCCAGTCTGCGTCCAAATACGCTCTTCCCCTTCCTCGAAAGATGGAGTCCATCTCTGCCTAGCAGTCCTTCTTCCTGAAACAGCAACCCATGGTCGAGGAAGCCAAAGCCCTCCTGACGACACCATCTTTGCAGCCAAACGTTCATCTCAGATGAACCTGGCAACTTAAACTCACAACTTTGCTAGACACTCAAAGTTATGAACTTAATAAGCCATAAATACTGCGTCTGTTATAATAATCTACAACCAATTAGGACTGCAGCATTGTTAATTGGCCACTCCATCTTGAATGGTCCCTTGAAATGTGTGTTAACTACTTACGCTAAACAACCTGTTTCATCTTCTATTTAGCTGTGTACATTTCCCACACCCGAAGAAGAGCTCTGAGTAAGCTGGAAAGTTTGTCTCTCTCACGCATGGTTATTGGTCCAATAAAACATATAACTTTATGCTCCTTCACTCATTGATACTATAGCTCTTTCAAATGTAGCTATCAGGCACATTGTATTCACACATTTCTAAGGCACATCATACAGCTTGAATAATCTAAAGTTTTAATATCTGTCTATTGGGTTTTCCAGAGCAAATCTGCTCTGCAGTAGGTCTAGTAACAGTCCATTGGGAGATGGCACCTGCCCCTCATCTTTCTGAAGGATGCGAAGGTGCTCCTCCCATCTATTTCCTGCTGTCCTCTTTTATCAGGGATCAGCCAATTAAGTTCAAGCTCTTTTTCAGGTCCAGTAGGTGGGTCTAATCAGCCCGTCAGCTGCAGGCTCCTGAGCCTAGAGGAATGGCATTCCTTATATCCTTATATCTTCACAAGGATGTT
The DNA here is from genome assembly GCA_007922195.1 of Podocnemis expansa. Classification (NCBI taxonomy): domain Eukaryota; kingdom Metazoa; phylum Chordata; order Testudines; family Podocnemididae; genus Podocnemis; species Podocnemis expansa. The sequence continues at coordinate 86,655,819 of ML681963.1, read as the reverse complement.
TTTCCTTTTTTAGGGATAAACTGCTTGCTTGCACTATATAGTCCTGTTCTTTTTGGGCTGCATGTCTCAGGGGCTAGGTCACACTAGCAGCTTAAGTCAACCTAAGCAGGTTTAAGTCGACTTAAGCAACTCCCTGGGGATATTTGGAGTCCATTAAATTAACTTAAGCACTTGCTTAAGTTGACTTAATAATGCCTACCCTTAAAGTCAACTTTATTAAGTTGACTTACCACAAAGTGCCCATTAAAGTCGACTTAACAAAGTCAACTTAGTGAAATAGAGCCTTTTAAGTTGACTTTATAAAATCAACTTAAGAAGGGGACTCACTTAAAGTCAGCTTTATTAAGTTGACTTTAAATGTGTCCCTTTGCTTAAGTTGACTTTATAAAGTCAAATTAAGCAAATGGGGCCTCACTAAGTTGACTTAATAAAGTTGACTTTAAGTTGATCTTATTAAGTCAACTTCCCTGAGCCCTGTAGTGTAGACATAGCCAAAAAGACTTGGGAAGCAACCAACTACTATATGTACTTTATAGTTCTTCATTTAAACTATGTTTAAATGGGTCTGATGCACAAATTTCTTAGTGACACTGAAATGGGACAGACTTCTTACTTACAATTTATTTCCATTCATACAGTAACCCAGTCTGATTGCTATGTAAGCCTGTGGTTACCAACTGCTTCATCTCAAAGGATGCAGACCAAAACCATCAAAAACTGTAAAAATCCAGTCTGGAATGAAACCTTCTGCTACAGAATTGACAGTCGTGTTAAGGTATGATATATGAGAGTCCTGTCAGGGATCTGAGTCTCTCCAGCTAGGTCCAGCATATCTAAACTGAGTCAGAATTTCTTTAGACTTCATTCTGCAGTTAATGCCTGCTTTTTTACTGGAACCTTTTGAAGCTTCCTTAATGCTTAGTGCATATCTTAATATTAATAAATCTCTGAAATGACACATTCTAACATTCCAAAAGTCCTGGGCAGCTACAAGGTGTGGACATTTTATTTTCCAACCAATATTCCTCCTTCCCCAGAAAATTACCCCCATTGGAGACCTAGAATAGGTAAAATTCAATCTTGGGCCAGTGGCTGCTTTCCTAGCTGTAACATGGTCATGAACCTGGAAAGGCCTTTAATCTTAGAGTCCTCAGGATTAAATGTGAATGTCTGGCAATGTTGGAAGTGAAAGTTTCTAAATTGCCTACTGGGGGCCCATAACTTAGTTCTAGTCCCAGAAGGTAGCAAGAATATAGATTTCAAAACAGAGACATTTTTAAGCATGGAAATACTATTTTAGGTCATTTTTTGAGGTTTTATGGCTCACTCAGAGCCCTTGATAGATGAGCTTCTGATATCTACAGCGTAAATCCAGAGTTACACAGGCCCAGAACTGAGTCCTAGAGAGATACATATGCTGGCCTGGGGTAGTGAGGATAAAAAAGCTTATGCAATAAATAAATTTGTTAGTCTTTAAAAGGGCCACAGGACTGTTTTGTTTGTTTTCCTGAATCAGTTAGCGTATTTCTTTAGAGTTGAATAAATGTATGTCCTCACTCATTCTGTCTTACTCTTTTTCTCCTCCCATTCCTTCTTTTACTGGTTGCCTTACACGCACAGACTAAACATTCACAATCATAAGAATTTGCTGCTAACTGGGTTCTTTGAAATTATAGAATTGATAAAATCCTTTATCTTTTTTCTCAGAACATGCTAGAGCTGAAAATTTGTGATGAAGATAGATTCAGCAAAGATGATGAACTCTGCACTGTTCTTTTTGACATAGCTAGACTTCAAGTTGGGAATAAAGCTCGTGTGAAGTTCTTGTTAAATCCACAGGTGAGCAAATAAATCATAAAAAAAATAAATATTTTCTTATATTATATTTTATTGTTACTTCCTGTGCATTGGATTGTCCCCAATTCATATATCAATCTTCCTCAGCTTGTTATGGGAAAAGTCTTCTTAAATTCTTTCTGCCATTATTATAGTGGAGATTTTGGCCAGAATTTTAGCATTCTTAGCCAGTGGATGTTGATATGGTTGGTCAGGTTTATTTTTTCCAGGAACAGATTTCTCTGCTGACTTGCCAAGGCTGAACTTTTCAAAAATTGCGAGCCTTGATAGCACTATTCAGAATTACTCTGTCATAACATGCTTGCCATCTGTTTTTAGTGGCTCTGACTTTCCAATCATTTGGATTGAACTGGTGCAGAAACATCTGTTATTTTTACACAGTGAGTTCAGTTTTCAGACATGGGCTGCCAAAGACAACTAGCCAGATCCAACCTTTATATACTCACATTGGCATCAGGGCATCTAAATGTTGATTTTAAGTAATCCAGGGCATGATTTCAGCACAGTGATTAGGTGCCCTCTTTCAGAAACTGGGCCCAGTATTTCAGAAAAATTTCCTAAGATAATGTACAGATTACATAGGGGAAAGAATATTTTGAAGAGCTCTTCAACATGCAGACCACAGGGGATGAAGTAATTCTTGAGAAATATTCCAATATCAATGAGAGAGAACAGATGCTATAATTTGAACAGGAGGTGGAGGAAGAAGAAAAGATTTTGATAGAAAACTGAAAACAATAAGATGCAAGGAAGTGACAACATAACTGCAGTTAGTAGTTGTCTGTTAAAAAAAAAAAGATGAGAGAGAGCAAGAACTATAGAGAAATCATTTTACTGAGTATGCTGGGAAAAGCATTCACCAAGGTATTGCAGGTGAGAATGAAGAGGTATGGGAAATTTGTGCTTGCAGACACACAAGCTGGGTTTGGTTCAGGACAGAATAGAATAGATCTGCTATTTGTAATAAGACAGGTATTGGAGAAATACATAGCACTTTCTCTGGTAACCAAATTTGTTAAAACAACTTACTGTAATAAACATCAAATTTGCATTGGTGAGTAAAAGTTATGACATGTCTTAGGACTGTATCCATCCAAGGAAAAATTGATTTAAAAAAAGAAAAAAGCTCTACGGCATGTAGATGAGTGCTGAGAGAGCAGACGAGACGCTCATGGAATGATTCAGGATGACCGTAGGAGTGAGACAAGGTTTCATATTATTACTAGATTTGTTCCATGTAGTACTGGCAGAGTGGCTGTAGCATTGGGAGATGAAATAGGAAGGGTCCTATTATACTGTAGATGGAGATAATCTTAGATTCCCAGATGATATTGACCTCATAATATTGACCAAGGAAGATTTACAGAGAATAAGTGACAAAGGAGAGCAGAAAAGCAGAAAATTTGGATTAAGGGCAGCATGGAAAAGATAAAAGTTATAGCAATTGCATGACAAGAGGAGAAGATCAAAGTTGGAGACAAAGAGCAAGTAGAAAAATGTGTGTACCTTGAAAGACCAATGTCAAAGAATGGGAATTGTGAAGTTGACGTAAGAAGCAGCATCAGACTGACTAGTTCTGCATTTGGAAAACTAAGATCCGGAAGGTTAAACATGTTTCCATAAAAATTAAAACATCATGTATGAGAAAATTGTGCAATTACTGCTGTGTGGGTCAGAATGCTGGAATAGTAGGAAAGTCAATGAATGAAAGAGATTGACTGTGGAAATGAATCAGCTGAAGGGAACACTGAGAGTTTCAAGACCACAATAAATAAAAAATAAAAAAAATTAAAAAATAGGAAACAATAAGTAAACGGTAAGAGAAAGAAATAATGTTGTTGGAGAAAGTTCAATAGAAAGAACTGCAATGGTTTGGATGTGTCAAGAATGAACTTTGAAAGGATACTTTATATGGTTCTAAATATCAGAGCACAAGTAAGTGGAACTAGAGGAAGACCATAGGTGTATTGGCTAGACATTGACCAAAAAAATTTAAAGTTGAACAAAGCCATGAAGGTCTTACAAGACAGAAAGTGGGGCTCCATCATTGCTGTGTAACTGATGGAAGGGAATATAGCTGGGGTGGTGGAAACAGATTTTAAGGAGTATTTAGAAAATGGATCTGTCAAAAGGTTTATGTCCAAGTAACAGTGATGGCATTTGTGCCAAGGTAAAATATGTTGACTAGGAAAGTCAAGAATGTTCCTTCCTCATTCAGGCATGTCTATCTCCACTGGGGTGCAAGGAGCTTTTTCTAAGTATCTCTTGCTGTTTTTTTCCTGCAGAGCATGTCTCCTTTTTTTCCTGTGGAACCAGGTTTATAAAATCAGCAGTTACTTCTATAGAAAAGGATTGTTGCACATTGAGTTAATGCGCTTCTTTTTGATTTTCAGGAACAGGAGGAGCTGGAAGTGGAGTTCAATTTGCAGAACATGTGAGTAAAACCATAACTATTATAGAGTGTAACATGTAGAAAAAATATTTTGGAACATAATAAATTGGGAATGGGGAATATGTTTGTGCCTGCTGCCTCCTAAGGCAATATCCAGATCCATCAGATTTCTGTCTTTTTTTCTAAACTCTTATGTATTCTTGACTGGAACGATGCTCACAACTTATTATTTATGTAATCACCATTCAGGCTGTGTGCTTCTGGTCTCCTCAGCTTCAGTTATGAGCTTGTTGACAGATATTCAGAAAAGCTTTTGTATGGGTCTTTTACTTTCTTACCAAAATCTTGTTATAATAATTTTATTTATAAAGTATAATCGCAGGCCCAGGAAGGTGATTGTAGCACATTACATTGATCCCTTAACATTTTCCTTTGTGGATTTAATGGCTCTGGCCTTCAGTATGACGTGAGTGGAGAAGTTAGGCCCTTTAACTTCTAAAATGTTTTCTCTGTCTTTTAAATTTTTCCTACTTTTCTATCACCAGATGGCAGCATTATATTCAATGTATGCATTCATTCCAGTTAACTTAAATTTAAAGGACAGAAAACATTTTGGCTATTTGGTTTCTGTGATTGTGATGAAAGCTTTCTCTAACCCTCTGTCTCCACACCTTACACCACTACCTACAGTATGACAGCGGTATACTTGTCACAAGAGAGCCCCACTCTTTCCTATCAATACCAACAGCATAGTAGGGGCTGGCAACACAAAAGAAGAGCCATTTTAAAAAATTCCTTCAATAACCAAGTGTTTTGAGAGCTGCAATGGCTGTAACTTCCTGGCACCGGGGCAGAGTTGGGAGCTGGGTCAGGGAGCCTATCGCAGGGTAACCTAATTGGGAGTGGGGGAAAGGGACACCTGGAACCAGGATGCTCCTTGTCTCCTCATGGCAAGGGGCGTTTGGAGCCAGGAGGAGGCTGCCTGAAGGGTCCCCTGGTGGTGGGCAGAGCCAGGAGTCGTCAGGGGGTAGCCAAAAAGCGGCCTGCGCCTCCAGAGTGCAGTTGCAGACCCCTGGCATAGTGAAAGAACCAGATGGCTCAGTTCTGACCAACCCAAATAGCTGCGCATGCACCTCTCTGCACCAACAGCTGAGCCAAGAGATGGCAGACACCTTGCCCCAACTACTTCTGGGCCCATAGCACAGAGCCGTGTATGGATAACAACTGCTTGCCCCTGGGTAGCAGTGACAGAAGAGGTAAGTTGTTTTAATTTAGGTGTTTGTTGTGTGTGCTTTTTGCTGATTTCTGTTGTGTGTTAAGCGTTGGTGTTTAATCTGTACTAATGCTTCCTTTTTGCCTTCATGTTTCCACTGGAAGGATCCAGAGACAGGACTACCCTGTAAGAAATGATGACGGAATAGGATCCAGGCTGGCTGGGTGGCTTCGCTCGGCCAATATTCCCTTTCTCCGTGATCTACTCTAGTGTAGGCCCTGGTTCCAAAGGGCAGGAAAGGACTTGTGGCAGATTTTGGCAAATCAAAAGGTACTATCTGTTTATAAAGAAGTCGAGGAGGCCTAGATGACTAGAGGTTTGTTGACTCTTGACATTCTTCTTTCTCTGTTTTTTTCAGATGTCTGGCCTTTAGGAGGTGCATCTGTAGCAGTTCCTAGAAGAACAAAGGACTCCTATCCTCCCCAACACCCTCCTCAAAAGGCTTTCATGTGCCACACACTCCCACACACCTTATTTGGAAATGCAAAAGGAGATATTTTTTAAAAACATGCAAAGTAGAATAAATAAATGTAAATAGATGTACAAAAATGTTATGTAAAATGTAAATGTTAACATAATTACTACAAAGGGAAAAAGCATGTTTTCTGCAGTTTTTAGTAAATAAAAGGCATTCAGTTTTTTTAACTCTGGTGTGTTATTTCTAGAAGTTTCCCCTGCACAGCCAAGAGCAGCTGGTTACATTACTTAGCTGTATTGAATCCAACAGAATGAAATCAGGGAAATGGTGCAGGGGAATGTGAGTCTGAAGAAGAAAGACAGTCAGAATATGGGACTGAGAATGTTCTGGGCAGAACCTTTGAGGTGAAAGAGAGGGACAGACAAAGTAGCTTTGGGGCTCATGAAGTTCCTTTATTTCAAAAAAGTGTGAGAAGTAAGTGATGCTTTCTGTGATTCTTTACTGTTTTCACAGTATAGTGAAACTTTGAGTTGATGAGAGGCAGGTGACATGAAAACTAAGACTTATAGCGTGATTCTGACCTCACCCAGGTTTTGAGCCATTGTAACTTCATGGACTTCAATAAATGTACTCCAGATTTATACTAGCACATCTGAGAAGAGAATCGTGTCCACAGGGGGCTCATAAATCCAGAAGGTGCTGATTTGGGGGTACCAGCTATTGAAAAATGGGGAGGCCAGGTTTTCATGAGAAAGAGTTCAAAAAGCAGATATTTGTCTAACTAGGAATCCATCTTATCTTGTATTAATAAACATGACAGAATTGCCCACACCTCCTAAAAACAAGACTTGCATTAACAGTGTCTAACTACAACTTTAACAATAAACACAGGAACCAAATATCAGGAGCTTTGTTTTCCATTTCCTGGAAATAGGCATGGTGTAGTCTAATAAAGGAAATCATACTGGAGACCATATTTAACTATGTACATATTGAATTCGTAAGAGCCAGATCCTTTACTGGAGGAGGTCATGCAAGTCAGTGGGGAAACAGTATACATATGCTTGAAGTTCTTGCCTCTAAATTATTGTTTATACAACTATCTTCTACATGTCACTAATAATGAGTTACAAGGGCTGCAATGTGAGATTCCAACTCTAATACCAAACAATATGTATCATATGATATCTTGAATAAATCAGGAATTGCCTGATTTATTAGAGGAAAAAGAATTTGCTAAAAGTTCTTTTGGTGTTGAATTATTCTTTTTTTCAATCAAAAGGCTTATTAATGGAGTTATTCCACACACAAGTATCTGGCATTAATTTGAGTTTCATTTCCATTTTGCTATTCACCTTTAAAACAAATGGAATAAATTCTTTCCTTATTGTGCTATAATGTAATTTTCAATTAATGTGTCACCTTTTCAGCTGTGGAGGCCTGGGTTCAAGTTTTAGATGTTTTGGACTATTCATACAGATTTAATTATCTCAGACCCTTCATAGTTTCATTATGGAGTAAATAAGAAACCACTGTATGCTTTGACACAATGAACAGTTTTTGCTTGGCACAAGCCTGGGGTTGGAATACCAGTAGCTTTAAAGGTCAGGTTCCATTTTCTATTGTTAAAGAAGTGTGTGGAAACTTGCATAGCATCTGTACATCTGTATGCTAGAAAGGGCTCGTAGTGCAAGTCCTATTTCAGAGCTAGGACTGACCAAAAAAAAAACAAAAAACAAAAAAAAACCAGTATAAAAGTTGACGGGGAAAAAATATATGGTCAATATACTTAAAGATTAATTTAAATTATTCCACTCATGATATTTTTATTTTTAATTTTGTTTTTCAGTCTGGATTTCCCTGAAAACATCATTACGAATGGAGTGCTAGTGGTAATCTTTTTATTTTCTGTGATCCTTCCTGTCCCACAGAATGAACATTGGTATTGCTGGTTGCACTAGGAAACTTGTGCTGTCCAGTGCTTGAAACCCCATATTTCTAGGAAGAGAGGGTCTGGAACTTGGGTAACTATTAACTTCTCCACTACTTTAGCAGAGCGTCACCCTCTGCCAAAGACTGATGTGGTACAGCTGTAAGCACCTATTGTTTGCACATCCTAATGCAGGTCTGAGAATTTCTGTAATCACTACTCCTATGCTATTTTCTAAAGTGGTCAATGCTTAATTATGAATTAATTATGTGATAAAATGCACAAACAGTTGCACTCAAGCTATTCTCTCTAAAAAACATGTGCTAGCTGAATAGCTTTCAAGTCCATTATTTCCCCCTCCCTTGAGAAGCACATTGCTTTCATGTTATACTTGCAAGATGCCCCTTTTTGCTCCTCTTTATTATATCCCAGCATGGAAACTATGTCACAGTCACCAGCACCCAATCTAAGGACTAGGTATGATTCCCAAGAAAGCCCTCCATTGCCACTGCTTAATCAACCTGAAGAGTCAATGGAGGACAATATGAATCCTTTAAAATCCCATGCACATAATTCTTTCTCATTATTTATTTGGTCATCTCTATTACAGGCACGTGAAGTTTCCTGTTTGGAAGTTAGTGGTTGTGCAAAGAAGCTAAAGCAACAATCCACAAGTGAGGTTATTGCTTCATTAACTGGCTATTTATATTTTATAATTCACTAGTTATAACGAAAGTTGGAAAATGAATGATCTGTTATTAAGGGCTGTTATGAAGAACACTCTGATCAATTGGTCTCCCTGACTACTGAAAATGGAACAATATGTGATGGGCTTAATCTGCAGCAATGGAGAGTTAGATTAGATATTAGGAATGACTTGTCAACTATAAGGGTAATTAAGTTCAGGAATAGGCCTCCAAGGGAGATTGTGAAGTCCTCAATATTGAAGGTTTTTAAGAAGAGAGTGGACAAACATCTGTCAGGAGTGGTACTTGCTCAGTGTGGGAAGCCAGACTTTGATGACCTCTTGAGGTCCCTTCGAACTCTACATTCTGTGATTATTTAGGTGATATTGACTTTGTCATATGATACTTATATGGCCAATCCCTTCCCCCACATTTTAGCAACATCATATTTGAAACTCAAACAAATCGGAAAAGTCAAAATGCTGGTGCTCACAACAACCTTTTCTTTATTCAAAGAATACTGTCTAGGCTAAAATTTTAACATAATGTTAGTAGAAATTTTTTGTTAGTTTTAGGTTTTGTGAATTATGTTTCTACAAAATGTGAAGTTGTGGCTAGACTTCATCTGATATTGACCTTTTAAATATTACTTTATAACCACGTTTCTGTAAATAAGGCTCACCTTGTATACTTCATTTAGGCCTGTGCATGTATCAATTCAAAGTTTTTAATTTTTTTTTTGAGTTTGAGCAAAAACAGAGTCTCTCAAGGGCTTAAATATGAGATTACAAAGGGATGCAGGAGTCTGCACAAACCAATCTCATTACCAGAATGGGGCCTATGTTGTAAAAACAGTGTCTTGTTAAATGTTGCACAATGCTCTGTTACCTCATTTCAGTAGATGGTTTCTTTTCTAAGAGTTACACATTGAACAAATTTTGAAAAATCAATACCTGTTCCTAGACAATTCACAAACACAGGATGTAGGGGAGGAAGGCAAATCTGATGAATGATATGCTTGGAAAAAATACTTTAATTAGCTCTTGATGAGCCCTGGCTAGTGTGGGAAGTTTCTATCAGAAAAGCAACTTCTGGGGAAAAGTGCAAGTGACAGATGCTTAGGTCTTGACCCTACAAGGTGAAAAGCAACAGGATCTCTGTATGTGTGCAGGCAACTGTGCAAAGTTTTGCTCTTTTCCAAAATTTCATAGGTTGTGAAGCTGGGAAGGCACCCAATCATTTTTAAGCAGTGGTCATATACTAATCTGTATGGCTGCCACTGGAGCAGTCTAGGTCAGTGGCTGAAAACTTTTTTCCTCAGCATCCAGTTAAAAAAAATCATCCATGCCTGCGGCCCAAAAACTGTATCTTTGAGCAATGCGTTCCAGTCTTCTGGCAGCAACAGCAGTGGCTGCCATGACTCAGTGCCTGACGGTCTTTGACTCAGTGCTGGGTCCTGACCCTAAATTTGAAATCCACTGGTCTAGATCACCTTTGTGTTTGCAGCACCATTGAAATTTGATCATGGCTACTGCTTTGCATAAAGACGGGGGTGGCCAGGCCAAATTTCAGTAAGTGGTGTAGCAAGCTGAGAGATGGGGGGTTGTAATGCTGCTCAAATTTGGCCTAGCCACCTTTTGATGCAAATAGAGGGGCAGACAATCCCTGTGGACCAAAACAGGGTCCCAAACGTGAGGATGGAAGGGAATTTGCCCTTTCTGCCTCAAACAAATATCTGAACTGGCACCACTGGATGACAGGATCATTTCAGTTATAGCGACCCCATTACTACTGAGCAGTTATCACAGAAAGACACAGATAAATCAGTCTGTTTGATTTGCAGTAGGACCTTTGGCTTCTGTAATGAATATAACTGCCATACAGTGAATATAAGAGTGGAATAGCAATGAAAAAATGGCTCCTAAATACAATTTGAATTGTGTTTAGCCAAAAGCTTTTAATCAGAATTTTTCATCTAAATCTTGGTTATATTCCTCCAATTCAGGCACTTACCCAGTGACTCACTGAATTGTTTGAATCTCATTTACCTGAGTGTTTGTTATGGGAGTTTTAGATAGAGGGAGTTTAGTATCTTTTGGGACACACCCTAGGTTTACTAAGTGACCACACAGTTTGGAGGACTATACAAAGAACTTTTCAGTGAATGCAGTGTACAAGTCATGCGAAGTTTGTTTCCGGGTATCTATTGTTAAGGTTCTCCTTGTTCAATGTCTGTTGTCTATAGAGGAAGAGCTTATACTTACAGTCAAAGGATCCCATGAAGAAGCCCAAAAGATTTCACTGGACACTGACTTGAGCCACAGGAACAGAGAGTCTGTTACATTCCACTGTGTCAAGAATCATCAAACAAAACTGGAAGTTACACTACCAAAGATAATGTACTACAGTGTTGTGAGTTGTACTTAGCCTTACTGAAAATTACATTTGGCATCAAATGTAAACACCAGCATCAATTTGCTTTGTGTATTTTTGTGAGGGCTAGTCCTTTTCTTCTTATAATAAATAACCAGCATCCCCTCTTCTCCTTTAATTTAGCAGGGCTCCAGTCAAGAAGACGTCCTGACTCTGCCTTTAAATTCACACCCTTTGCAAGAAAAAATAGTAACTACAAAGGTGAGTACTGCAACCCTTTTGGAACAATATTTGAACTGTGTTTGTTTTTACTGATGCATGACAGTTATTAAAACACATATGAAGTGTAGCTGATTATGAATGCTTATAAAATGACTTCAAAATCATCACTTATTTTTAAAGTACCAAATAGTACTAATAATTTATTTGGACCTGATAAGCATTTGAAACCTGCAATCTTAAGATTCTATACTTCAGTGATCTATAAGACTATAAATCATTCTGTCAAATGCATGCCAGAAGGCATTTAATTTAAAAAAAAAAAAAGAGGGTAATGCCATTTAGCTATGTTTGGTGATGTTCTTTTTGTATTGCTTTTCTTCATTATATTGAAGACAGTTGTATGTACTGATAGCCTATGGTAGGAAAGATAATATCTAACACATACTATTTTATTAAATTAATAATGCATTTTATTACTAATATCTTTCTACAAGAAATCTTCAAACAGAACATGAGACTATTTCATTTATTAGTTTATCCATTTTTCCATTATCTGCAGACATATTTGCAGTTATTTGAACAAATACTATAATTAGACCTTTCTGATATTGCTAAATGGAGAAGAGGCAAAACTCACTCTAAGGCTAAGAGAAAGGAATGTTTAAAAATATGATGTTAACTTACCTTTATTTTCTTAATTTCCAGGACAAAAAATTTGATTTGCACGTGAAGGTAAAAGACTGGTAAGGTACCTTATCTTGATTCTTAAAGTGCTAATGACGATCACTTGAACTCTACTTGCTTCTTGTGTATTTGTGTGACTTTTTGTTTTGGGGAAAATATACAAACAGTACATCAAGCATTTCTGTAAACATTTAAAGTATGATTTGGTGTTGAAAGTGACTATTTAAAAATGGTCCCCTTTTATTTGTTAGATCTGTTGTGTCAGTTCACAGTCTGATCTGTTGACTTTAGGGACTAAAAAAAAGTGTACTCTTTTGATTTGTTAACTTGACAGAAACAGTTATTTATTGTGTTGTATTATCATAATGCCTAGGAGCCCTAGTCATGGACAAAGACTCCACTGTACTAGGTGCTGTACAAATTCAGGACAAAGACAGTTGCTGTCCCATGGAGCTTAAAAGCTAAGTCTAAGGGTATGTCTTCACCGATGGGCAAATTCACTACCATCAGATTGTTGTTTTTTTTGTTTTTTTTTTTTTTGAGGGCAGATCAATTGAGCAGAAATGGAGACCTACTAAACTGATCTGAAAGTCGATTCAATATTGCCACCCCTGGAAAAAGAGTGACTGTGCATTGAGAGGAGTGCATTTCCTGTTGGTGCAGTGAAAAAAGACACCAGGGTTGGTAGAAGTTAGGAAGCTGACAGGAGAAACAAGCTACATTATGTAGCTTATGTATCTCTCATTGACTGCTGCTAAATTTTTCAGTAAGAGTAGACAAGACAAGAGACAGCAGATAGATACTGACAGATGGGGTAGTACAAGGAAAAAATTAGTATTGTCTAAATAGATAATATAAACACAGACTGAGTAAAAGGTTATAACATGCAAGCAGAGTGAACAATGCGATGACAACAAACATCTTGCATCTGATGAAGTGGGTTGCAGCCCACAAAAGCTTATGCCCAAAGAAATTTTGTTAGACTTTAAAGTGCCCAAGAACTCCCATTGTTTTGCTATATACAGACTAATACGGCTACCCCTCTGGAAAAACATCTTGTTTGCTTTACTTCTTTTGGTGAGTTTTCTTAGGAGGGTATTAGCTAAATGGAAACAAGGAGAAAGTATTGGAATGGGGTCACGGAGAGGACAGAGGAAGAGAGGGTAAGGGGGTCAGGTGGGGAGTGACTTCCATGTGAAGGGATAATGAGGAGGCAGGCAGGCAGGGGTTAAAGTTAGCCAGAATATGGTGGAACGCCATTCGTGGGCCCACTATTTTTAGGGGTTCAGCATTCTGGGCCCCCTAGAAATAGAAAATGGGGCTGGAACGCTGCATTCTGGGGCCCACCATTTAAAAATAATAGGCCCCGGAAAGCAGTTTTCCAGCTCCCTTTTCTATTGTTAGGGGCCCAAACGTGGAGCCCCTAAAAATAGCAGGCCCCGGACCAGCGTTCTGACAGAGCAGGGAGTTCTAAAAACTCCCCTCCCCTCCCCCCAGCCTGGTCTCACTGAGCATGCTCAGTGAGACAAGGCTCTAGGCCAAACCCTGAGCCCAGGCTGGGGCCACTCCTCATGGTGGCCAGGGAAGGGGGGAGTAGGTGTGTGGGGAGCAGGAGCTGGGGTGGGAGGTGGGTGTGTGGGGGCAGGAACTGGGGTGGGGGTAGGTATGGGGGGCAGGAGATGGGGTGCATGAGGCGGGCCTGCACTGGAAGGAGGGGGGCCTGGGCCAGCGTGAGGGAGGCCCACCAATTTAGGAGGGTTCCAGGGCCCACTAAATTATACTTTAATCCCTGGAGGTGGAGCAGGCACAAACAGCCAATCAGCACATGGTGGTGGAAGTTTTGGCTGGAACATGTTCTGACATTCCATCCAGCAGCAGTTATTGAAGACTCCCAAACACACAGATGTGAATTACCATCTGTGATCTGGTCCGTCAGGTTCCAGTTCAGCGAACACTTGAGCTCATGCTTAATTTTATCATATGAGGAAATTGACTGGAACTACATATGTGTTTAAGTGTTTGCAGGTATGGGCATTTAGGTCAGCCTGAATGGTCATGGGCGTCTACTTGGTGGGAATGGGCTCGCAGGACCTGTGCCTTAGATTGCAAGCTCTTCATGTATATGTCTAGACAATGCCTACCACATTTTGGGTGCTAATATAATATAAAGAACACCTTGACAAATAAACAAGTACAAACAAATGAAAATGGAACATGGACCTTTATGGCATACTTGTTCATTACCAATGTAAATGCACATCAACTGGGGTAATCCAGCTGTTTTCTCCTGTAAGCAAGATGTACACAGAATTGCTTCAGTAGGTGCACAAGTCAGTGGATTTTAATGAATTAGTGAGAGCAGAATTTGACCATGTATTGTGGTGCAGTGGTAGCTCTGCCACAGTCAAGGCTGTGTTAGGAAATTCAGTTAAAGAGAATCACTAAACCTTTATTTTGTAAAAATCTCATTGAAAGATCAAAAAGCCAAAAAGGAGAATAATAACCTTGGAGTTCTATTTGAATTTTTCATGTTGGCTTACTGAAAACTAGCTTGACCCAAAAAGAATGCTAAGAGTTAAAAAAACAAACAAACAAACAAACAAACAAAAAAACCAACAACAAAAAAAACCAGACAAACAAACAAACACACAAAACCCCTTCAAATGAAAAATTGCCAGATTGTCTCACTTTCCATTGTAATTCCTTTTTCAAGAAATCTGATTCACTCTGGCAACTATCCTTCATCCACATTGTCACTCCCGTATTTAATAGAAATATTATTCCCTTTCTCATATATACATATGTGTGGCACTACCATGTCTTGTAAGTCTGAGGGTGGAGTTTATCATCAGCTCTGTATAGGTCCTGAAGTGGACTTTAAGTAATGTGTGTGTGCATATATTTTTCATTGTGCTGAGCTGGCAATCAAAGAAGACGATATTTGTTGTTGTTTATGTTTGCAGGCCAAAAGATATGGATGTGCGATTTGGGTTTGACTTGTGCACAGAAGAGCAAGATTTCCTGTGTAAAAGGAAAAAATATGTTGCTGCTGCTTTGAAGAAGTTGCTCCAACTAGAAGAGGACCTGCAGGACCATGAAGTCTGTGGAACTGAATCTTGGCTTACACCCCTCTCTCCTGTTCCCTCAGTGCTGTACTCTGCTAGTGGCATTTTTTTTATAGGAACATTTATCTTCTAAGTCATCAGGAAGCCTGAGAAGCAAGCAGTGGGTTATTTGCTTTCAGGGAGTGCAACGAATGACTCCAGATTCAATCAGTTATATTAGGCTGCATTTATTGATAGGTTATAGCAGCTATTACATGCTTTGGACAGGAGCTGAGCAATGAGGAGGAGAAAAAAATGCAGAAATTTTACAGGTTGCTACAGCCTCTTACCTCCCACACATCCACAGGCAAAAATTTTGAGGATGTTCAGGGTACTGGGTCCCAGCCACCCATCTCCACTCCCAGCACCTTTCAGGGCAGGAGTCCTTTTTTTCCTGTTACCTCCCAAGGGCAGGGCCAGGTCCCTGGAAGGACAGACGGGGAGCACAGAAGTTGGTATAACTTTAGGTGGGCAGTGGGGGCAACATAGGCCGGGCAAGGTATGCCTTTACAGCCCTAGTAGCCTTTCTACAGGCTCCTGGTGTCATGAGTACCAGTTTCCTTTTGTGCAGTGCTCACTTGTACCAAGGAAGGGGAGGTGCTGCTCCAGGAGGAGGTTTTTAGCAGACACTAGAGCAGTATCTGTGTTGGAGAGAGGAGGCAGCTTGCTTGATGAGGGCTGGGTGGGAATACCTCTGTGGTAAGGGGGTTCCTTGGCTACTTTTTCAATTTTTAGTTCAAAGTGAACTTTTGTTTTGAAATTTTAGGCAAGTTACACTAAAAAACCCACATTTTAAAAAAGTCAAAATCAAAGAAAAATCATTTTAAAATTGAAATGTTTCCAAATGCTGACCCAATCTGATTTATTTTTTGGTTGGAGAGGGGGTGGAGGAGGAGGAGGAGGAAAGGGGAAAGGTTTTGAGTTTATTGGTTTCCAAAACATTTGGAGATTTCAACATTTCAGGCCAATTCGAGATGGTAAACATTTTGGATCTCTCAAATTCTTGGGGGATGGGAAAACTGTTTCCTACCCAGCTCTACTCATATACTCTTGTCTATGACAAAAGAACAGCAGAGCCATGATGAAATTAAAAGGAAACAAATGTAAATAGGCAAATGAACATGCTGTTCTATGCAATATTATAATCAGCCATGCAACTCTCTGTCACCGGATGTTATGGAAGTAAATGTCTTAGTGAGATTAAAAAGGATATAAAATAATTATCAGGCTGGGGTCAGGAAGGGCCTCATGATATAGTACTGTATAATTCCATTTATTATAGGCTGTCGTGCATTCTTCTGAAGCATTGACCATTGTTAAAGACAAAATCATGGCTTAAGAAACTGTTCTGGTTATTGCCAGTTTTTGTAGCTGACTTCTAGGTGATACACTTCATGAGAAAGCTAGTATGGTGAGGTTGGTCTCCAACTGAAAAATAAAAACAAACGAATAAATCTGAAGCAACAGAATGTTGAGCCTTCATTGTCCCATCAGTTAGGAAGTAGGAATGGAAGCAGTTAACATGAATAATGTAATTGCTCAGAAACTGATATGAACTGGTATTATTCATGCCTGTATTCATTACCATTCTCATCCTTCATACAAATGATTTCTTATATTTCAGGTTCAGTGGGGTTTTTTTTTTTTTTTTGCTAATTTTCGGCTTTTGTGTGTTGAGCAGGTGCCAGTGGTGGCAATCACGACTACTGGAGGTGGGACAAGATCATTAACAGCAATGTATGGGAGCCTGTTGGGTCTCCAGAAATTGAATATCTTAGACAGTGTTTCTTACATCACTGGTTTATCAGGCACTACATGGTAAGCTGGACACAAGCAACAACTTTGTTTTTTCCAGACCACATTTATTTATTTATTATTTATGCACCACTGTTGGTTTGCATGGCACTTCGAAGAAACTTCCCTCCCCCATATCTCCCTCCTGTATCCACTGAGAACAAAAATACCGTAAATCAAGCAGCTGGATGTCACACTGATGATCATCTAATTGCCTATGCTCCTAAATGGGTACTGTGTGTGTCTTAGACCTCAAAAGTAGTGAGCTCAAATCACAGTTTAGAATATACTTTTATTTAAAGTTCTGTTACCTCTCTGTTATATGCTAGATCTATCATACTGAAGTTTGTTTTGGGGCTTAAACTGGCCTTTGGGAGATGGAATGGGATTTAGTTTCTGGTCATACACACTGATCATTCTCTCCTACAGTGGAATTGAAGGTGTAATTTCCATTTTGGATGGACATACTCACACAAGCTTTAGCATATAAAAATTACCAGTGAATCCACAACAGGATGGTCTAGCCAAGCTAAGAACAAAGGTCTAGCCAACATAAGAACAATCCCATCTGAAATCCTAGGTATGTACTTAGAGTAGCTTTCCCATCCCACTGCCTATGAAGCTTCAGCTACACTGCTATTTTTAGTGGATTGTCTCAATAAAAGCTGGTGCTCGTATGTCTGCCCAAACTGGAAATTATATCTCCAGCTCAGGTGTAGGTCTATCCTAGTTTAATTTCCTATTTTCCCTTCCTCAGGACTATGGCAAACTTGTATGAAGATGCTAATTGGTCACAGAAGTATCTGGAGGAAGCAATCAATAAAGTCCAGAAGCAAGTGACCAAATGCAAGATTAAAGGTTTTACCTTGGACCGTCTGAAGTACTATTACAATGAGCTGAAAGAACGGACCCAACAAGGATACAATACGTCTTTCATAGACTTGTGGGGGCTCCTGGTTGAATACCTGCTACATGATGAGGTGTTGTATATACCATTCTTTTCAATTGCCTGATGAGCATTTATCTCTAAGAATGAGCAGAAAATAAACCTGGAAAGGGATGACTGTCCAATAATACTGTATGGTTGTCGACACAAAGAATTTGTTAGCATCTTTTGTTGCAAATAGATACTATATATTCAAATACAAACACTGTTCTCACTTTAAAAATGCAGCAGACTTGTGGGTACCATGGAACCTTAAGCTGTTAGAGGCAGGAAATTTCGTATGCCATCCTTTGGTTGCCCTCCCCCCTTTTTAAAAAAAAAAAAGAATTCCCATGGTTTATTTTGTAATTAAAATGCCTATTTGGATATTGGATATGTTCAAACATTAAATTTTGGTTAAAAATGAAATTACTGACATTATAAAATTGGCTTCAGGTGTGACAAATCTTAGTTACATACAAGGCCACATTAACAGCCTTGTGGGCCCAGGGCTATAAGATTTTGTGGGGCCCTTGGCCAGCCTGGTGGCAGAAGAGAGGAGTCTCAGGCACCCTTGGGATTATACTTAGTTTGGCACATCTCCCATTGGCAGCAGCACACTGTGAGGGGTCTTTGGGTCCATGTCCCATCCTCATACCCCCCCACCTCCCCAGCAGTGGCAGCAGCAGCACCCTGTGGGGTTGGAGAGACTCTGGACCCATGTCCTGCTTTCCTCCTGCTGTGGGGGTGGTAAGGCAGCCATGATAGGCTCTTCTTAGGTCCAGGTCAGGGTTGGAGGACACCCTGGCTGTCTGTGAGCTGTGACAGACCGGGTAGTGTTAATCCCACTCTCATATTTCCCTCCAGCCTCCCCTCGCCTCCCATCCCCACATCCCCTCTTAGTGTCCCTCCCATTCGCGTCAGCCTCTGCTCCAGGGTCCTTCCCCCAGCCCCAAACCACCTCATCCCCCTGATTCCCCTGTATTGCCTCATCCCACCTCTGGTCACACACTGCTCCTGTCCCGCTTCATCTCCTCTGACCCCTCACATCCCTGTTCTACCCCCGGGGTCCAGTCCTTCTCACCCCCCTGCCATTCTCTAGCTTCCTTGCAACTCTGGCTCCCAGGGGTGCAACCTGGAGCAAGCTTCATCTCCCACTCTGCAAATCAAGGCAGCTGGTGGCAGCTTCTGGGGCAGAGCAGGTGGTGGGGAGGGAATCATGGTCAGCTCAGCTGGTAGCAGCTTGGAGCCACTGCAGCCAGGGTGTGATCTAGTGGCTACGCTACTTGGGGGTGGGAAGGTGTCTCCTACTTTCCCACCACACAGTGCCTCCTTGAAAGTAGGGGACAGCCAACCAAGGCAGGATTTTCACAAAGCCCCCCCTTAGCCTGAGGCCCTGGCGTTCAGCCCCTAAACCCCTGTGTTAATCTGGCTTTGGCTACATAACAGCTCACTTAATTGGCTGGTGTGCGGGTTTGTCCTGGGGGGGGAGGGAGGACGAGTGGGGTGACTGTCCTTGGTCCTGTGATTCTGCAGGCCATGTTGCCTCCCCCTGACTGCCCACAGCTCTGCCCCCCACCCTGCTCCCTTCAGTGGCATGCAAGGGAGGGCCAGGAGTGCAGGGCCTGGCCTCTGGGCCAGCCGCCCCACCCTTATGGCAGAACACCTAGCACAGGGGTGGGGCGGGAGTGTGGGACACAGCCTCTGGGTTGGCCCCATCCCCGTGACCACCATTTTGATCAGCCCTGTGCTCTGCCCCCACAGGGACAGCCCTGTCAAAGTGTGTGTCTAATACTGCATCCTCTATATTCTTTCAATGTTGTTTTTAAAGTTAGTCAAATAGCAGAAAGTAATACTACTTGAATGCATTATTGTATGCTTGTGTTCCTTGAGGAATGTATTTGCCAATTGCTATTTGATCAGCTATTCAGCTAGTTAAATTTGTTTAAATAAAAGCATTTGGCAAATACATTTTTTGGATGGAAAATGGTGAAATATGTCAACTATATTCACCAAATATTGGTCAAGTCTTATTGTTTTATATGAACAAGGGGTCCTGTGGCACTTTTAAAGAAAAAATATTATTTATTTCATGAGCTTTTGTGGGTAGAATCCTATTGAATTCTACCCATGAAAGCTCATACAATAAATAAATGTTAGTCTTTAAAAGTGCCACAGGACTCCTTGTTCGTTTTGCTGAACTAACTAATATGACTACCTCTCTGGAACTTGTTTAACATGCATAGCTAAAGAATTTTACAAGAGTTAAGAAAGTAAAACATGGGTTTATCAAATCATTATAGTGTTGCATTATTGACATATGGATTATGGGACCATTTTATTTGCCTTTGTTTTCAGCTGCCTGATTTTTCTGAGAAAATACAACTCTTTTTGATTAAATTGGTCGTGTTTATATTCAGTGCAGAAGTTAAAGGGTTTTTACAAAATTTGACAAATCTGCTTGGACTAAAGCAATTTTTTTCATCAGTTAAATTCTTAGAGGTGCTTTTTTGTGTCCTAGAATAACTCCAAAATGTTTTAAAAACTTAAGGCAATGTCATCATAGGATGAGTGCAATTAACAAGGTTGAAAAAATGTGTAGCAATAACAGTATTTTAAAACAGACTAAGATAGATTATTTCCTAATAATTTCTTTGGACAAGCAAAGAAGTTTAATTAATCAGGTCCAGTATAATGTAAATCTGAGTTTATACATCTGGAATATTGCTGGAATAAATTGCCTAAGGTGATTGTAATTTAGACAGCTCCATTTCCTGCTGCACTTCAGCCACTGTCTCTTGCCATGAATTTCCCTCTCTGTTTTTGTTTTAATCTGGAATCAAACTGATTATATTTCTCAATATCATTTAACCATCAAAGAATAGCTTCTCTTTCTGGACTTTTGCTGGCAAGTTTGGAACAAAAAAACCAACCAACTAAACAAGCAAGGAGTTGTGTGGTACTTTAAGACTAACAGATTTATTTTTCTCATGAGCTTTCATGGGAGAAAATCCCACTTCGTCAGATGGTTCATTTTCTCCCATGAAAGCTCTTGCAAAAAATAAATCTGTTAGTCTTAAAGCGCCACACGACTCCTTGTTTTATTTGCTGGACTAGACTAACATGGCTATCCCTTTTGGAAATTGACAAGTTTGGAACATCCTACATAAACATATGTACTCAGTCCGGTGAGTTGAGAACATAAAAGAAAACCTGGCTGATGTTCAGATTTTTACATGATAATAGTTCTAATAAATTTTTCTATTAATTATTTTTCTTTAAAAACAGAAAGATGACCATAAACTCACAGATCAGCAACAGGCAATAAATGAGGGCCAGAATCCACTGCCCATTTACCTGGCTATTAACCTAAAGAAAAGCTACAGTGCTCAAGATTTTAGAGGTAATGGTGATATTCTGAAGTTTATGATTTATATTCTAAGAATTTTTATTCAGTTTGTGTATTAAACCAGTTCCACTGACATTATATCGCTGTTGTCCCTAACCCCAAACTAAACCTTAAAAAAAGCATGGCTAGCGCTTTTTAAAAAAATAATTTCAAATTTTTTTGTTTGGTACCTGTAGCCTTTTGATTTCTAATTTGGACCGGAAATAAAAGTTCAGTTGTAGCACAGGACATATCAAGTTAACTATTCATCCTCAGTATAAAAAATACCAGAAATCCTTTGACTGAGATTTCTAGACACATGTTGAAGGGAGGTATGAGGTGTCTCAGATAAACTTTTGAAGCTCTGCAGTGCTAATCAAATCTGCATCTCATCTATCATTGGTTTAAGCACAAATATGAATAGTGAAGAGGAGAGAAACCAAATAGAAATACTTGGCTGGGCTCCCTATCACTGTTGGCCTGAAGGAAACAACCTTTATCTCAACTGTATTGTATGTCTGTTGTATCTGATGATGATGTCACAGTATCACACTTAAATTATATGCATGTGCCCTAACACACCCTTTCTACATTATCCGAGTGCCAGCTCACCACAGAGAGCTTTTTCCAAGAGACTTGTCTTTGCCTGTTTTGATAACATGAGCTATTCATCTAAGTGGAGCTCTGAAGACTGTTGGCTCAGTATTTTATGGGTTTGCTTTTTCAAGGAAGTTAAAGATAGACATGTTGTCTTGCCATTGGATTTTCAGAACAGAGCAGAGACCAAAGCAAGTGGAATGTTTCAAGTTGTTTAATGTATCTCAGGTGGACTGTCCATGTTTCACACTTATATAAAAGAGAGATGATCACTTCTGCATGGTATATCGATTTTGTTTGTGTTTGGTGAGTGGGCTGAGTATCCAATGGCAAAGCCTTGCAATAACCTGACTTGCCTTTCATATTCTATTTGACTCTTTTGATACAAGGATTTGTCACTTGAGAAGGCAGTTCCAAACTATAAAGGGACTGATAGTCTTTAGTTGTGTACCATCTGTGATGGTGATTGACTTATTGGTAATGATTGATTGAGTTAGTTAGCAAAGGACATCAGTTTTTTCCAGGCTGAGTTCTTAAACAGGTTACCTCTTCGACATAAGCCTTCCAACACTGAAGAGTTATCAGTTCTATACCTCATACAAATGCCCTGTTGAACACTGTTGCATAATTCAGAATGTCTGCAAAGAAGACACACACACACACACACACACACACACACAGGCCATTGTTGGCAGGCAGCTGTATTTCAGTGTTTTAGATATCAGAAGAGGTTTTGAGAAAGCTCCATCTTAGAGTACTTGACCAGCATATCTTTGTGAAATTACTGTACGTTGTTAACAAATTTGCTGGGGCAGCCAAGCATTTCTAGAATTTTCCAGAGGTCATTTCTACTCAGCTTGTCAAATGCTTCTTCTAGATCAACAGCATACAGTTCAGTGTTTTGTTCAATGCATTTTTTCCTGAATCTGTGTCTCAACAAAAATTATATTGATGCTTATCCAACCTGTTCTAAATCCATATTGAGTCTCCTGTGATACTGCTTACACAAGCTGATTGAGCAAAATGTAGGCAAGGATTTTACTATCTAAAGCTATCAGAGAAGTATCCTGGTTGTTACCAGAGTCACTGTGATTGTAGATTTGAAGTCCTAAGGAATTTTCTTGACTGTTCAGATATCATTAATGTGGGGGACAAATTAATCAGGGCTCTCAACCTGGAAAGAGAGACCACCGATCCTCCCCAGTGATGAAGGCCCGTTCCCAGCTGAGACTCAAATTAGCAGAGAACGAGGTGTGGTTCAGGATTTATTATTCAGCTGAATAACAAAAGGAACTGCATCAGAGGGCAGCAAAGAAGTGCTAGCCCCTCTGAGCAGGCCCCCCC
>ML681963.1:86487960-86625147 GCA_007922195.1 Podocnemis expansa | reverse complement strand
GGCCAGGGTGCTGAGGGGTGTCCGCTGGCTGGCGGAGGGGACTGCAGGCACCCGCAGGGGGAGGCACGGGGCTGCGCCTCACCCTGCAGGAGGCACATGTCATGTGAGGGGCAGCGGGGCGCCTCACTATGGGGGCTTTAAAGCCTCGGCTGTCCCCAAACTTGGCGGCAGGTCCCGGGCGCCTGCTGGAGCCCGCTGCTGCAGGGGCCAGAGTGAGCGCTGGCCCCTGGGATTCCCCAGCACAGCCGCTCCTTCTGGGGGCGGGGGCGGGGATACCCTGAGATTCCCCGGTGCAGCTGCTCCTGCTGCCCTGTGCAGGCACCGGCTAGGTGAGGCGCAGCCCCGCACCGCACCCCGCGGGTGCCTGCAGTCCCCTGCAGACACCTGCCCAGTGAGGCGCAGCCCTGTGCCTCACCCGGCGGGTGCCTGCAGCCCTCTGCAGGCACCCATGGGGTGCAGCGCCCTCTGCACTGCACCCTGTGGGTGCCTGCAATCCCCTCCCCAAGCGAAATAGCATGTCCACACTGTGGACATGGTATTTCGCTCCCTTATTTCGAGGACAAAGTTTTTGTCCTCAAAATAAGGTATTTCAAAATAGAGTTATTTCGAAACAGCTTGTTTCAAAACGTCTTGTTTTGAAACAAGCCCGCCCTGTGTGAACATAGCCAATGAGAATTTTCATGCAAATAAGATGAAACATGTCTGTTATGTGTTTGCAGTATTGGAAAAATATGCCCACAAAGCTGTCTATAAAATCTAAATGGAAATATTCAGGAAGTAGGACAAAAGGCAGTTTTCAATTAAAATGATTCCCTGACTTCATCCCAATTAGCTTATATTGAATCTCTTTCACTTTACAGGTTTGTGGAGTGGTATATTTTCCTTAGATGTGATGTATTTTTGGAATCTGGCGTTTGATTCAGAGGACTTCTGGTACAGATGGACTAGAGACCGAGTAAAAGACATTGGTAGGTGTTTTATCTTTATCTCATTAACCTGTTGCTTTTGTTTTTATGTACTTGGTACTCTGCACTTTTCTGATGTATAATTTTAAGGTCTTTTAACTCTTATTGCAAAAGTAACATTGTCAGAGGGTGGTGAGGAAAAAGCAGGAAAAGAATAAGGTCTTGTATTGTTTTAAAGCAGTCTCTTTGCTTGATTTATTTGGTGCTTTGCCATGAGTAAGGAGGATACAAAGCATGGAGGAAAAATAATGAAGTGTAGTCTCAAAGATCCCACCTCAAAAATTCAGGGGGCATTGTTGCTTTCGTAGAAGGACCTTGACTCTGCAGGCTGGTCTTTGCACTGTACACCGAATTTAAAAATGGAGCACCATTCTGATTATGGCTAAGGGCTTGTCTTCACTGATGGCAGGAAATTTGCCCCTGTCAGGTCAGTCTTCCAGATTGACTGATCAGGTCCGTGAAGAACTGCTCAGTTGATTGGAAAAGTCAATCCCTGAACACCACCCTGACAACTGGAGTAGTGCTGAGCTGAAGGGAGGACCCTCCCTTTGACTCAGCACAGTGGACGTGCTGGATTTAATGAAGTTGAAGGTAGATATACAAGTTATTTTAAGGTGAAAATGGCAGTGAATGTGGACCTGTCTTAAAATACAAGATTTTAGTTAAGAAACAAAACAAACAAAACAAAACAAACAAACAAAAAAACAAAAACAAAAAAGCAAAACAAAAAAAACCCAAACCCAAAAACCCAGCCAACCAACCAAAAGGAAAAAATAAAAAACCAACAAGGAGTTCTGTGGCACTTTTAAAGACTAATAAATTTATTTATCACATGAGCTTTCATGTGAGAAAATCCCTCTTCTATCCTTAATGTTATATTTGTGGGTAGTAGTTCATTTACTTCACTAGGTTTTGGTGGGATTTGTTTATCATTTTGTTTCTACTCTGGGTTTTATTTGGACTTGTGGCCTTCGCTTATTACAGCTATCCTTATTAGGAGGTGGCCAGAAATTCAATTTTTAAATGACTGCATTATTATTGTTTATTGCTGCAGAGAACCACCTGCAAAATTGACCTAAACAAACTAAGAATTTTAAAATATATTTTTGCATTTTCCAGAGGAAGATCCTGTTCTGCCCATGAATACTTATGAGACAGAGACTCGCTTGCTGACTCCTTCAGGCCCCCTTTCTACTGCTTTCCGAGATGTCTTAACAGGGCGCCCAACAATTGCCGAATTCCCCAATTTCCTAAGGGGCTTTCAGATGCACAATGAGTACCTGGAGAGCGAGCAGTTTTCTCCGTGGAAAGGCACAGTAATAAAGCATGATTTGTAGTGGTATATTTTGAGATGGTTTGGAATGCAGTGAGGATAGATGCATGGTGTGGAGCATACATAGGCTTTATTTTTAAATTCCATCTCCCCTTCCTCAAGAACCCCTGTTTGAGGCTAATTATAAACTGAAGTTCAGTCTGTTGGATTGTATGGGGCTTAACATTCATAATGAAATTGCTTTGTTAGGTCTCAGTTATTTTTTCGTGGGTTGCATGTCACCAGTCAAAGTTGCTTCACAGTTTGGGAGGGCCAAAGCAGGTAGACAAAAAGGCTGAAACAGTGTGAGAAGTCTAAAAAGGCAATGAACAAGAAAATACTTGTTCTTTTAAATCAAAGTTACTGTGAAACAACAGTGTGTCAACAACCAAAGGGGTAAGGGCAGAATTCTCCCTTTTTATCTTTGACTTCTTTACTGTCACCAGGAAAGCAGCTCATCTGTTCTTATGGTAGTTATAACAAGAAATCTTTGTGTTTCAGACACTGTGATAGACACTTACCCTAATAAACTGATTGAAACAGCAGAGCACCCTCTGTCGCTGACAGATACTGGATTTTTTATCAATACCAGTTACCCACCACTCTTGATACCTCAGAGGAAAGTGGATGTCATCCTGCATTTAAATTACAGTGGAGGATCACAGACATTGGTGAGAGGAGTCAAATTATCCTTTGGTTTTTCCATTGTGGCCATTGCCTCAAAGCTCTTTAGCATTTAGTAGCCAAAATTACTACCTTTCCAATATTAGAAGAGGAAATTGATTCCAGAAGAATGAAACTTCATTTAGTTTGCAATACTAGTTTGACAATGACACAGCTCCTCGTTCCAGAAATTGTGACCTAAATTTTCCATTTAATTAAAGTCATGTATGTTTCTAATTCTCTATTTACATTTTTAAGTCTGACAATGGCTAATCTGATAAAAAGAAAACTCTGGTCATCAGAATTAAGGCTAATAAAGAGGAGCTTTTAAAGTATATTGGGAACCCAAGAAATCTGAACAATAGAATTGGTCCATTTCTAGTTGGAGATCATAGAATTATCAATAATGTAGAAAAATGGAAGCATTTGATTAATATTTCTGTTCTGTGTTTTGCATTTGAAGCAGGACTTAATTTGGGGAAGTATAATGGCCAGCATTATGCAGGAGATTAGATAACAGATTACCACAATTGTGCCTTCTGGCCTTAAAATTAATGAATCTATAGTATTCTAACAAATTTAGGTAAGATATTTCTTGAAGATATTCTCAGTTAATTTTGTAGTAAAACTACGAAAACTAATTGGCAGGCTCACACGATAAGGGAAAGTAGCGATAAAGGCTGGTGAAAACTTTTTGTGTAGAAAATTGCCTACTTTAAAAGTTTTTTTAATTGAACTATGTTACGAAAACATCAGTTTCAACAAAAATATGATTTTCCTACATTAAAACTTAAGTTAACATTTATTAACATTTTGAAATGAAACTGTTTTCATTTTATTTCAGTTTACATAGTTGTGCTATTTCAACTTTTTGATTTATAAAAATCATAACAAAGCACCATTTTATTTCAAAATGGTGATATAAGATGAGAGGTTTAATTTTGGACTTAAAATGTTTCATTTTGGGTTTTTGAAACTTGAAAAAATTTGAAACAAAATAACATTTGAAGTTCTGTTCTGCAAAGATTTTCACACCATGCTCATCACGATAGTATCTGAGTGCTGTCCTGTAGGGTATTAGGCAGCATGAATACAAATCTGTCACATGCTGTTCGTTTTCTCATTTTCTTCCTAAAGGGACAAATGCCTGGAGTGTGTTGTTTGGTACATGGTTGTTAAATAAATGTATCTGTTGATTTGTATTTAGCGTATATTAGAGAAGGCAAGATCGAAGTAATGTATCTTGTGCTTGGAGAGGACAGTGGTAAGATTTTTTGATGGTCCTTAGTTTGTGGGGGAGAGTTCATTTCACTGTCTTTGAAGAAAGCTGTCTTTCCTGCACAAATTTTACTCTTATTGTGAAGGGTTCCACTGTGAAATAGAAGTGAGGTTGTCTAAAAGAAATGAAAAATGTTTCATTTTGAAATGGTTAGAAACAATAAATTTCAAGGTTTTCTGCACAGAAAATTAGTTTGAGGTTTCTGGAAGCTGATCTAGTGATAAATGGGAAGTTAAATACTTCTGGAATCGAATTTCTACAAGGGCTTTCAGTAACTATTTTTGCATGTTATAAATTATTCTGATGAAGGATGGTTTGGTAATTGGTGCACTAACTCAGGCTATTGGAAGTCTAAGTTCAATTGTCTGCTCTCCACAGATTCTGTGTGACTTTGGGCAGGTTCCTTAGGCTTTCTGTACCTCATCCTCTTATCTGTGAAATGGAGATAATTGTACTTCCCTACCTCAGAAAGGTGATGTAAGGCTAAATGAATTAAAGATTGTGAGGTGCTCAGACACAGTGGTGATGCGGCCCATGTAAGTATCTTAGGCCATGTCTACCTACAAATGATAGTGGCAGATTTGTTGCTGTCAGATTGATCTTTTCAGATCTGGAAAGTTAATCTGGAAACTGCATTAATGAAACCATTCTCTCAAGCATGCTCTCATCCTCAACTTTTCAGATATGGAAGGATTGATCTGAACAACAACTTAATGAAACCACCCTCTCAAGTGGCATAGCACTGTGTTGATGGGAATGTATTTCTTGTCAGTGTAGCACAGTGAAGAGGCTGCGCTGCAAGGGAGTTAGAAGTAGATGGAAGATACACAAGCTATTCTGTGTAGCTTGTATAACTCCTGTTGACTGTCACTGAATTTCACCACCAGTGTGGAACTGGCCTTAGAAAGAAATACATACTCTTTGTATTATCCTCACTGATGCTCCATTTCAAAACCTACTTATGGAATCCTCTTACTCACTAGTATTTTTAAATTAATACTTTAGTTTTTAACTGCCTGTGGAATCTAGGTGACTGTAACTGCTTTCTGACTGTTTAAAGCACTACAGCCAGCACAATAAACTGTAACATCAATTTTCTATGATATAGGGTTTCTCCAACCTCATGTGTTCTTGCAGGAATTCCTGTGTAAACCCTTAAATATAGAAAAGTGGTTTAACATGAGTTACTGTGTTTCAGGAAATCTTGGTCTTTATCCCTTCTTTGAGTTCTAAAATCTTTGTTCTGTGACAGCCTCTGGACCTAATTTCGAAGTACTTCTCGGAGCAGGGAATCCCATTCCCCAGAATCAATATAAGTGAGGAAGACAGGAAAAATCTAAAGGAGTGCTATGTGTTTGAAGATGCTGATAATACAAGAGCTCCAATTGTGCTTTTTTTCCCATTAGTAAATGACACCTTCAAGAAATACAAAGCTCCTGGTAAGTTATCAGCAGTCAGTAATGTTACTTAAAAATCAGGCTTCAATACTCCTACTATATTTCCTGGCCCCTCCCCTTCCTCCTGCCCTCATTCAGGGCTCTTGACTTCAGATGTGGGATATGGAGTCTTGTTACTTTAGCTCTGAATAGTGTGCTGGGGCTTATGGTTTCTGTAGTGCACCTGTGCTTGGGCCTTCAGTCCCATGGTGTTGAAAATATTTACTGCAGCTTCACTGTGGACAGCTCTAGTTGACTGTAAAAAAACAACAAGCAGTTGTGTGGCACTTTAAGACTAACAGATTTATTTTTTGCATGAGCTTTCGTGGGAGAAGATCCCACTTCCTCAGATGCTTCAAAGATGGGTGAACTTACAGAAAGGAATGAAACTAAATGCAAGGGGGTGTAAAACATAGGATCAGGTCATAAAGTAACAGCAAATCAGAGCAGTTTACAGGCTCAAAGAATGGGAAGCCTGAAGTCAAATTACCCTTTGTAATGGGAAAAGAACCCATAGTCTCAATTAAGTCCTGCTTTCACAGAATTTAGCTTGCATATTCATTCGAGTTCAGCTGTTTCTCTTTGGAGTCTTGATGTCCCAGGTACATCTAGTTGATTGGCCTGTCTTGCTCCTCTCATATATGATTACTCTATGTTGGCTGTATCCGTCTTTCTCATTTCAATGCAATCAAGCTTTCCATGGACAAGAATGACTGTTTTCACTCTCAGTCAGTACCACTCAACAGTCCATCATGATAAGGCATGGGGTCCATTTTAGCCACACAATTATATCCACCTCATGCACACAGTGTTGTCTCATTGTCTGTAAATATAAATTAACTGAATGAAAAGTACAAATCCTTAAAATGGAGGGTATGAGAAACACTACTCTGTAGAAGGAAAGCCAGCACCACTTGGTCTTAGTGGGTTGAGAACTTAACTTTTAGCATTTTTGATAAATTATATAGTCAATTGCTTGACCACATGTTTGTTGGTTATGAAATACAGTAGAACCTTAGAGTTACAAATGCCTTGGGATTAGAGGTAGTTCCTAATTTTGAAATGTTTGTATCTCTGAGCAAAGCATTAATTGTTTTGTCAAAAATTTACAACTGAATATTGACTTAATACAGCTTTAAAACTTTACTATGCAGGAGAAAAATGCTGCTATCTCTTTTTCTAGTAGTTGATATGTATTGTACTGTATTTGCTTTTTTGTCTGTCTCTCTCTGCTGTTGTCTGGTTGCATACTTCTGGTTCCAAATGAGATGTGTAGTTGACTGGTCAGTTCATAATTCTGGTGTTCATAACTCATAGGTCCTACTGTATACTAAAGAGCAACTAATCAGTGTTGGTAAGGTTTATTGATATAACCTAATAATAATATATAAAAAAGTTCTATAGGATACTGCTCTCTATAAAGCCATCTTGTGCAACATTTTGTGCTCTCAAATTTACCTCTCATGAGCCATGTTTTATAATGTCTGTTTACAAGTAAAAAGTACTGTGTATGTCATCTGAAACTAGATTTAACCAGTTCCAAAGGGATAGCTGTATTAGTCTATTTCAGCAAAACAAGCAAGGAGTCTGGTGGCATATTTAAAGACTAATAAATTTATTTATCGGATGAGCTTTTGTGGGGGAAAATCCCACTTTGTCAGATGCTTGAAGATGGAAAACTCATAGAATGGGAGCAAAATAAATGTAGTGAAGTGTAAATCATAAGATCAGATCAGACAGTTACAACAAATTGAAGCAGTTGTTTGGATTCAAACAGTGGAGTACAGCAATTAGCAGGGAGGTGAGGGGGTGGGGGAAGGAAAGCAAAATTACCTGTTGTAATGGGAAAATAATCCATAGTCTTGGTTTAGCCCCAAGGTGATGGTGTCAAATCTGCATATGAATTCCAATTCTTTAGTTTCTCTTTGAAGCTTTGATTTGTTATCATTTGCCTCAGTATAGCTATTAACAGGTCATTAATGGAGTGGTTAGGAAGACGGAAGTGTTCCCCTATTGCTTTTTGAATGTTTCCATTTCTGATGCCAGATTTGTGTCATTTCCTCTTTTGCACAGAGACTGATCTGTTTGTTCAATGTGTAATGACACTCAAAGGTCTGACCTGTAGCCAGTGTTGTTACAATTTTTTTTCTTATCCTGATCACATCAGCAATCTGGTTTTTATCAATTTTGGAGAGTGGTGATGTGGAGGTTGAAAAAACTTGATTTTGACAGATTTGTACAGACTAGGTGATCACAAGGGTCCCTTCTGACTTTAAAGATCTAGGAGTCTATGAATCCCTATGGCATTTAATTTCACAACCTATCTCACTAGAGAGAAATCTCCTTCCCTGGTCTATTATTCCCTTGTTAATTAGCATAAGCTTTAAACTGCTGTAATTTTTCACTGCTGAAACTTGCTACATTATTTTTTTCATAGGTGTGGAACGCAGCCCCTCAGAGATGGAGGAAGGGAAAGTTGATGTCTCCAGTCCCCTTTCCCCATATACTACAAGGGAGCTTTCATTCAGTGAATCGAATTTTGACAAATTGGTGAAAATGACTGACTACAATATCCTGAATAATGAAAACTTGATTGTCCAGGCGTTACGCACAGCAGTGGAACGAAAAAAATGGCAGACAAAATAGTCACTATGTAAAAGACTTACACTCTCAGGATTCTATTTTTGGTGTCTTCTACTATGTAGCAAGACCAAAGCCTTCTGATGGTTTGCCAGTACTGTATAGTAATAGCCTTGTTGCGATGCCTCAGTGGACTTCAGTTCATCCTGACTAAGTGACAGTTCAAATAAATAGAGTTTGCTAAAGGGTGTCAGGACCAAGACATTACAGATGGTTCATAATCACAACGAAACTTCACATAATCAATTACATTTTAGGTTTTTTACCTTAGAAGTGCACCTTGTCATATTAATGAAGTACAGAAACATTAACAAGTACTTTAAGATGTTCACACAAAAAGTAAACTATTGAAATCATCCTTTAAAAAAGTCAGTTATTGTGCTTTATTTCCTGTCAGGAACACTACTTGGTGAAATGGAGTCTTCATAGCAAGTAGCTAACCCATTTTGTGGGCATTGTTTCATTGTTGTGGACACACACAAGGAAGATTATTTGGCTCTTTGCCACACTTAGCACTTCAGTTTGATGGCTCTTCGGCATTCTTAAAATAAAAGCAAACCTGTAAAGACATCACTGTCACCAAACACCATCGAGTTCAGTAATTTTTATTTCAACTCATTTCAATGCCGGTTATAACTCTGCCACCTACTTCCGGTCATTCCAGGGATTAACTCTGGTAGCCAGTACACTCTCCTCTTGTGGTGCTTTGCCTCTTGTCTCATTTGCTCCTGGACTTGTGTCTCTCAGGACTGCAGCATCTTCTAAATGGCATGGCCTTCCAGCTGCATCACAGTCCATGCTTCTCCGCACCCCTGAGGGCTATCTCTGAAATCCTTGTCCAGCCACTTCCCTTACTGTTGACTGCAGCCTACAATGTGGCCAGTTCCTCAGTGTTGGGGGTGGGGAGGGGGACCTGAGTCTAACCACTACTCTGGATCCTGGCCTGGGACCCTGTAGAAAGCAGCTGCTTGTTGCATTTCCTCCAACTCCTTAGCCCTTTTCCAGGGCCACTTTTTCGTGGTACCCAGTACTTTCTCCTCCCTTGCTTCAGGGTCTTAGCGTGCGAATCCCTGCAGCCAACCTGAAGTTGTCTGTAGCTCCTCTCAAGTCATCTCTAATGGGATGCCTCTACCATAGCCTCTGTAGAACTATATTAACCCCTTAGTGGCCAGTGAGGGGGCATATGCCCCATCTCACCACCCAAATTGTTAAATAACACATTAAAGGATGTCTTCAAGGTGTCCTCTTTCGTAGGGTACCATGTATACGACTGTTAGGAATGTGCAACATGGCTAGTGATTTTTAAAGATGTGTTATTGGTGTGACCAAATGCTGACTGGAAATATGTGGGTCCCAAGAGTTCAACTTGCCTAGCCTTCAGGTAAAAATTCCTTCCTTCCCCTTGCCTAAGTGACCTAAATTTCCCATCCTCACTACTCTAACCTCTTCTGGGTCTGGGCAGCCTCTCAAGTTCTCCCTGATCTTCAGAAGGTAGTAAGTGGCCACTATCCTTGCTATAAACAGCATTCTAGGGGCCCTGAGTGGTTCCTCTCCCTCAGCTATCCTAGAAATATTTTGTGGGATGATAGTCACTTGTTACTACCAACCCACAATCTT
The DNA here is from genome assembly GCA_007922195.1 of Podocnemis expansa. Lineage (NCBI taxonomy): Eukaryota > Metazoa > Chordata > Testudines > Podocnemididae > Podocnemis > Podocnemis expansa. The sequence continues at coordinate 86,615,235 of ML681963.1, read as the reverse complement.
GAAGCAACTAGATTGTGAGTGCTAGATCATAACACTTCTGCAACCAACTTCTAGCATTAGAATACAGAGCTGAGGTCCCCAAAATGCCTTGCTTGCAGCTGCGAAAGCATTTTCTAGCAGCAGCTAAAAAGCTCATACTCTTGGTACACATTTCAACCCCAGAACCAGAAGTCAGAACTGACAGTGAGAATGGGAATGTGTTTTGTGCATGCAAAGGCAGGATGAGCAGGTTACTTCTAGTTCACCCAGAAAAATTTTCTGGACAGGGAACTGATAGGCAGGATTCTCTGGGTAGCTTACCTGAGGGGAAAGGGGTCCAGGAGAGCTGGCTGTATTTTAAAGAAACATTATTGAGGGTGGAGGAGCAAACCATTCCAATATGTGGAAATATGGGAGTCAGCTAGCTTGGCTTGACAGACAAATCTTCAGTGAGCTTAAACACAGAAAGGAAACTTACAAGAAGTGGAAGCTAGAACAGATGATTGAGAAGAAGTATAAAAGTATTGCTCGAGCATATGGGAGTGAAATCAGGAAGGCCAAAGCACAACCGGAATTGCTGCAAGCAAGGGACGTGAAGGGTAACAAGAAGAGTTTCTACAGTGTGGCAAAGCAGCCCCTCTAATAGGCCAGATAACTGTAGTCTCCACTGGCAAAGGGAGGCCTTTGTTAAATCTGCGCCTTCATAAAACAAAGTCGTCCTCTTCTCCCAAAGAAGACATATAGTTTTCCTGGGATTGGGGGGGGGACAGGGACCCTCCTCCTTCCTCTGCTAGCCTGTTGGCTTCCTTCTCTGCCCCTGTTTTTCCCCCCAGCACAGGTGGGGCTTTTATATAGGGCTGGGCTAACCTTTGTCAGCCTCAGCTGTACCCAATGATGCTGTGATCCCTTGTGTCCTGCTTGTAGGGGAAAAGGGCCTTTCTCATCCTGAGGCTCACTTACCTGTCCTTAAGCCCCTTTCACTTTATTTGGGAGAAGAGAGGAAGAGGGACATGCTTCTCTTAGTGCTCCTGGACCTGGACCCGCTGTTCCTGCTTCACCTCCAACTTCTCCTGCTCCTGCCTTCCCTGCTCCAGCTCAAGTTTGCCCTGCTCCTGTTGCCACCACCATCCTGCTGCTCCTTCTACCACCACCCTGCTGCTGCTGCTGCTGGCTGGCCTTCCTCCCACCCACTCCCCTGCTCTGTGGGGAATGGGGGAAGCTTCAGAAGAAGAAGAACCACCACCACCAGTATCAGAGAAGACCACCTCTCCAGCCAGTCAGTCCCTGCTGCTCCTGTGCCTGCTGCCACCTGGAGCCTGCTGCCTCGGCAAAAGAAGAAGTCACCACCACTGAGAGGAGGCCTTCAAGGACTGAGACATTGCTACTTGCAGCTGGGGGTGAGCCCACCAAAAACTGAGAAATTTAATACTAGAAACAGCACCACCACCAGCTGCCGCCTCCCTGGCCTCCCCTCCCTTCAAGAGGGGGCAGCAGGCTCTCAAACTCTGGAGACTTTTTGGGACTGTTTTGAGCAGCAGGGACCAGGAAAGCCCTCCAATAGCACCAGCTCCCCTTCCCCATTGCCTAGCCCTTCCCTAGCCCTTGTTTCCCCATCCCCCATGTAGTGATATGCTTGTAGAAGGTTGTGAATTTAGAGACACTCCCTAGGATGGGCCATTGTTGTGTAAATTGGGAGACGTGCCCCAGAGAAGATTTAACATGGCTGCTCCCAGGTGCACCTGTCTGTATGATTAAAGTTCTATTCCTTACTCATTCAGTGGTATCATCTTTAATGAACCCTCAAGATCATTACATGGTGTCAGAAGATGCAGAATGAGTTTGGAAACTAAAAAGACTTGGAGGAAAATTCCTGCATTTGCACCTGAAAACAGCAAAACATCAGGGATCTCTGAAAACAAAGAAGGCCTTCAGCAAGTAAGTGTAAGCTCTAACAATGGATGTTTTAAAGGCTCCTTCACCTCTCCAAATGTCTGGTAATGTTGCAGAAAACTGGCTAAAGTTTAAGCAGCGATTTCTGTTGTATTTGTCTGCCATTGGAGCGCAGAACAAAGATGAAAACCAGAAATCATCTATATTTTTGCATGTTGTTGGGGAGGAGGCACTGGATGTATATAACAACTTTGAATTTCAAGATGGTGAAAGCATGAATTTAAACACTATACTGACTAAGTTTGAGGAATATTGTAAGGCCACTGAAATGGTAAAAACACAAGTAAAAGAGCTGAATTCACCAGAAAGGACAGTGCATGCACTTAGACAAACAGCATGTAGCCAGAGTGGTTCAAATCGCAATGTGAAACCAACCCCTGCTATCAGGAAGACTGAGTCCAGACAGTCTTGTGGCAAGTGTGGATCACGGCATGGTCCCAAACAGTGTTTTGCCTATGGGAAACTCTGTCATAACTGTGGGAAACTTAATCATTTTGCAAACTGCTGCAGATCCCAAAGGCGCAAAAATCAAGTGCATTTAGTTACTGACAGTGAGACTGAGGAGTGCTTTGTAGATGTACTGGGATCAAGCAAACCTAGTGAGAGGGATTGGATACTGCCTCTGTCAGTGAATGGAACAATCATTCCACTGAAACTAGACACAAGAGCTCAGGTTAACATTCTGTCTACACGAGCTTATGAGAGACTGAGAATAAGACCCAAGCTGAGAAAGATGAATCGTTGGGACTCCTCAAAGAGGTGATAATTAAAGGAGGGCCTGAAATAATCAGCAGTTGCTCTCTAAGTATAAGAGACTATTGGAACTGCAGGCATGAACTGACTGTGGTAGATGGGGTGATTTTCAAAGGTGGTAAGGTTGTAATACCACAGAGCCTCCGAAAAGAAATGTTACGGAAGATTCAAGAAGGTCACTTAGGAATTGAGAAGTGCAAAGAACGAGCACGAGAGGTCATGTACTGGCCGCGGATCAATCACGATATTACCAGTGTGGTAAAAAACTGCTTTTCATGCTTGAAATACAGGCCATGCCAACAGGCAGAGACACTGAGACCCCATCCTGTTCTACAGAGACCTTATGAGAAGGTAGGTGTGGATTTATTTACCTGGCATTCCAAGGATTACTTAATAGTCACTGATTATTACTCTTTATATCCAGAAATTTGCACACTGAACAGTACTAATAGTAATTCCGTGATCACTGGCATGAAAGGAATTTTCTCCAGACATGGAATTCTTGATGAGGTCTTCAGCGACAATGGGCCACAATTTTCAAGTGCAGAATTCAGGCAGTTTGCCTTAGATTGGAATTTTCATCATGAAACCTCCAGTCCCAATTATCCCCAATCAAACAGACTGGTGGAAAGGTCTATACAGACGGTAAAGAACCTGATGAAAAAGACTTTTGAAAGTGGAGGTGATCTGTATACAGCATTGCTGGTGTACCGAAGTACACCCCTGGAGAATGGCTTTTTTCCAGCTCAGCTGTTAATGGGAAGAAGGATCAGATCTAATTTACCTATAACTGATAAATTGCTGCAATCTAAGAACAATGCTAACGTTCGGAAGATGAAAGAAAACCAGAAGTGGAAGCAGAAATATTATTTTGATAGAAGGGCTCGTGATCTTCCATCCCTTAACCCAGGTGATAGTGTGCCTGAGGAATCACTCCTCTAATACCTGGGGACAAAGAGGTACTATTAAAAAACAGCTGCATCCACGGTCTTACGTGGTCCACACAGATCAAGGGGACACATTTCGATGTAATCAACGGGATTTACAACTTATTCCAGAAAGTTCCAACACCGTGGAAGTTGAGGTAGATTCTGGCATGCCTCCCCTGACTGATCCGATATCTTCAACACATGGTAATGAAACCATCAGGGAACAAGAGAATTCAGACCTGAACGAAGGACCAGTACTGAGAAGATCTAATCGAGTCATCAAACGTCCAGAAAGACTCATAGAGATGTGCTAGTGTGAGAGGTGGATTTTTCCACCTCTGTGTGCTTTCTTTTGCTGTGGCCAAACTTCAGCTTGTCTTATGGAATGTGGCCTGTTAGGCCTCTACAATTAGATGGTGTTATCTCTTGACAGCAGGGAGTAATGGCCTTCAAGAAGAGTTATTGTCAGTATCTAAGCCAAGTAGGACCAGACCTGAAGAAAGTGATAAAATAAACTATACCTTACAGCTGTAAAACTTGAGTTACAGCTGCAAAACTTATAAGTTACAGCTGAAAGACTTATGAGTTCCTCTACTGACCAGACCAGTGTCAGTAAGTTTCTATGGCTGTGTTCACACAGCCCTCTTATTTCGAAACAACAGAGGTTGTTTCGAAATAAGATTTAGGCTGTTCACACGATGCACGGTTGTTTCAAAACAACGGGTCCCGTTCTTTCGAAACAATGGCGTTGTTTTGAAACAAGTTAAACCCCATGCGGGGACAAAACAACATTGTTTCGAAATGATTGTTTTGAAACAATGCCATGCGAACGCATTGTTTCGAAACAACGGTGACTTGTTTCGAAATAACTGTTGCCTGAACCTGCTATTTCGCTTTGAGCTTTTTTCCTTAATTCGAATTAACAAACTGTTAATTCAAATTAAGTTATTTTGAAATAAGGTGTTATTTCGATACAAGTTGTTTCGAAACAGCCATATCAAAATAACCCCCTGTGTGTGAACACAGCCTATGACAACAAGTGATGTGCTAATTTTTGGGGCTCCAAGACATAAAGCTGGGGTTCTGGTCTAGGCATGTTGAAGAAGCGATAGGCCTGTCGTGTTGCCAGGGGATTTGGCCACCCCCTAGGCATCTCCCCACTCTTCACAAGGAAGAGTGTTAAACCCCTTGACTGATCACCAAGGAGGTCTGTGTTTGTGTTTTTTTTTTTTTTCTTTTTGGCAGATCTTTTTCTTTTTCTCTTTGAATTCTTTTACTAAGTTTTCAATTTTCACCTGTTCACCCTGGAGTGGGAGGTGGGCAGTAGCCCTCAGGCGCTCCAAAGGGGGTGCCAGGGGGTTTCCAACCACTGCAGCTGGTCATGGTGGGCTCTGGATTTTAAGGCTGCAGGCAAAAGCCACGAGGCTGCCTGTTGGTCGAACCCTTTTAACGCTGGGCCAGTCAAGTGCAAGAGGAGCACGCAGTCGGTAGGTACCAGACCGGTGGGCTCCGGATTTGAGGGTCGCAGGCAAGAGCCATGAGGCTGCCTGTTGGTCGAGCCGTTTTAACACCGGGCTGTTTTATCACATCTTGCTATCTTTCTCTTAAAGAAACAGGTCTGCTGTCTGTCACTCTGGAGATAACATACAGATGTGGTAAATATACTCTGGTCAAATTTGGGATTTAAATTGGGAAATGCTTTTTGAGAATGTGTGTATGTGTATTATTACTGCTCTGAACACAAATCAGAATTAAGCTAGTGTTCCACAATCAAATTGGGAAACAGAAGTGTAGAAGAGTGTGATGAAAGAATAAATCCACTTGTGTTCCCCGCCAGGCACCCCAGCTGACCCTTGTAACTCCTAGCCGCAAACAGCCCATGGCTAGCCTCACTGGGCAGTGATCCACGGTGTCTGGAGAGCCAGGTGGAGAAGCAAGGTGTTCGTGCTGTCCTGGGCTGTGTGTGATGTTTTAGTGTGATGTTTCAGTGTGTGTATGTGGTAAATGGCAAAGCTCTTTTGCCTACAAATTGTGTGCCCTATGTCTGTCTCTCATAAACCCCACTCTGTTAAATTATATCAGTCAGGATTGGAACTGGGGGGTTTAATTCAGGGTTAGGCACAAGAATGGGGATAAATGTTATAGTGATATTTGTGCTCTATTTTCTGTTTATTGGGCAATTAATTTGTACTTAGAAGATCTTTAAATGCCTTAAAGAAATAAGAGTTCTAAAACCCAGTTTGTATGAATTTTAATAAGTGTAATTTAATAGGAATTGTAAATTTTAATTTTTGTCATAGGAATATTAGGAATTAGATAATATTAACCTTTCATTTAACCTTTTTTCTCTTCTTTTTTGTAATTTTATTTATCTCAATAAAAGTCACATAGAAAGTAGTTAACCCAAAAAATTGTGGTTTGGTCTCTTGCCTCTCAATTGGGACTCCTTCTTGCAGTGTGGGGATTGTGTCCCCTGCACCCACTCCCCCACAGCAGCTAGGATATGTAAGGGAAGTGGGTGGTAAAGACTCACTTGAGAGTGATGTGCTAGTAACCTCTCCTCTCTAGGTAGTTCAGATTCTGGGTTTATGGACTGTCCTTCTGCATGGTTTTTTTTTTAGATAGCTGTTATGTGTTGTTAGATGTTAGTGCATGCATTATTAGCTAGCTTTTATATGTATCTAACTATTTACTTCTTTTCCTTAGGGGGGGGAAGATGTAGTGATATGCTTGTAGAAGGTTGTGAATTTAGAGACACTCCCTAGCATGGGCCATTGTTGTGTAAATTGGGAGATGTGCCCCAGAGAAGATTTAACATGGCTGCTCCCAGGTACACACCTGGATACCTGTCTGTATGATTAAAGTTCTATTCCTTACTCATTCAGTAGTATCATCTTTAATGAACCCTCAAGATCATTACACCCTGGTGGCTGGAGGGCCTCCCACCCTCTTCTTTGCCCTCCAGCCGGTTCTGTGCCCCCTTCCCCTCAAAGACCTCTCTCCCCAGGTTAGAAACCCCCCAGCCCCTCAATTTGTTCAGTTTTCCTACCTGACCCAGCCCAAAAGTCTGTTTGTTTTACTCACCTTTCCCTGGCCCTGCCCTTCAGCCTCACTGTCTCTCTGCCCTGCCCTGCCCTGTCCTGCACACAGTTCCCTCAACCCCACCACCAGCCAGGAGACCATAGCTAAGTCCATCCCTATCCAATTGTTTTGTTTTCCCCCTTTTCACTGCACCCCTGATACCTGAATAACCCATTCCCCCAAGAGCAGCTGGAGGAGCTGGCCCCACTCTTGCCCCATACAAGCCCCCTGTCCCTTTTTCTCAGGCACCCTCCTTCCCAGCTTGCAGCCTAGTGGGGAGAAGTGGTCTGCCAGCCCCCTATCCCACCCCTTCCCACAGTCCCCTGCCCTCCTCATCGCTCGTCTCCTCTCCCCTGCCCCTGCCCACACCCTTCTCCCCTGCTCGCATCTTAGTGAGGAGGAGCGGTTCTTCCCAGCCCTAACCTCCATCCCCATCTCCTTGAACCCACCCACCTGCCTTGGTCCCAGCTACCCCCACTACCAGTCTCTCTCTCAAGGGGAAATGGAGACCTCCCCAGCCCCCTCCATCCCTCTCCCTAAGCCTGTTCCCCCATCCACCCCTGCGGCTGCCCCTTCAACTGCTGCCACTGTTGCTACCATCATTGATGCCCCCAGCAAAGGGGCACCAGCGGCGGCGGGCACTGGAGAGGCCTCCAACCCTGCTGCTGCCATGACCACTTCGGCCGGCCGCAAAAGCTGGCAGAAGAAGGCAGGCAAGGGCCATGCTGTCACTGCGGCCCCCTTATCCCCCAGGTGGTTGCTATCCCTACACCCACCACTGCACCACCTGCCTGAGCCACCTTCTTGCTTTCCACCTCTGGTGGCTGGGGCCCCTTGTCCACCTTAACCAGGAGGCATAGGGTCCGTTGCCTCCTGGTGGCCGCCACCCCGCATGTGCGGACCTATGTGCAGGCGATGGCGAGGGTGGTGGGGCCCTCGGCTATTATGGTGGCCTCCAAAATGTATGCAAAGATTGTATTCTTCCTGTCCTTGGAGGCTGCCACACAGGATGTGGTGGTAAAGGGCCTGGCGGTGGGAGGAGTCTATGTCCCTGTAGAGCAGCCCCTGGAGGACCTGGGTATACGGTGGTCCTCACCTATGTCCCACCTTTCCTCCCCAACTCTGCCTTGCTTACCCTCCTCTCCACCCTGGGGAAGCCAATATCTACTATCAGTTCCCTACTGTTGGGCTGCAAGGACCCCACCCTCTGTCACATCCTGTCCTTCCGCCAGCAGGTGCAAATACAACTGCTGCCGGCGGGTGTGCGTGACGGAGTGGGTCTCGAGGGGTCCTTCCTAGTGCCCCACAAGGGGCGCTGTACAGGATACACTATTCCTCGGGGGAAGCTCAGTGCTTCCTCTGTAGGGCCATGGGGCACGTCTGGAGGGACACCCCCCCGGCTCTCAATGGAGAGGGAGCAAGCAGGCCCCCCGAGGTAGCAAAGGGCACCAGCCAAAACACCGTTGGTGACCCCAAGCCTCCAGCCACCGGAGCAGCCCCTCCTCCTCCTTCCACCCCTAAACCACCTGGGCCTTTGGAGGAAAGAGGGGAAAAGGTGGCTGGAACCCAGCACGGAGAGGGATCACCCCAGGGGAAGGGTTCCCGTCCCCCTGTCACCCTGCCATCATCCCTTCTCCCCTGGCACCTTCACCCTTGCTGCCCGCCTCCTGGGAGGGCTGGGTCCTCATCATGGGGAAATGCGGCAAGTGCTGGAAGGTCCAGGGCCTCCCGGATGGGGAGGAGGCCCCCCCAAAAGTCATCGTGGAGGGCTGATAATGATAATGAAAACAAAGACATCGACGGGCCTTCCAGCGCGACCCTTGATGAAGTCCAGCAGGAGCCCCCAGCCAAGAATATGGAAGCAGCATTGCCCCCCTGCTGGAGGCCCTCCTAGACCCCCCCACCAGGGAGGCCGTGGAAGGAGCTGCCTGCCCCACCCTGAGCCATCAGTGACACCTCCGCCTGCCGCTGGCACCGAGGCGACTCTTGCCCCGGCGTCCATTGTGGCGGCGCCTGTTGTGGCGGGGAGCGGGCTAGGCTCCGTCTACATGGAGATCGAGGCCCCAGATCTGACCCCGGTTGTCTCAGGGGAAGACAATCCCGCCCCAGTGGGCCTCGATCGGCGCGGTGACCTGCTTTTGCCACCCTTCCCTTCCCCCAAGCCCACCCACTGGCTGCTGTCCCCACCCTTACCCCAGGGATGCCCCCCGCAATGCTCCACCTGCCTGGCAGTGCTCAGGGTCCTACCTCCACCTGCAGACACTGAGCAGCTGGGCTCCGGGGGACTGTCCCTGGTGGGATAGCTGCCCCTTCTTCTCCACAGTCCCAACCAGCATCCTCCCCAGTCTGATGCTAAGGCTATGGACACTGCTTCCTGCCTGCCACCCATGCCCAGTGTTGATGAGGACCGCTCACCTAACCTTCCACCCATTGTTCCTGTGCCCGGTTGAAGGGAGCTGCACCCTGTTGGTCTAACCACCGGGGACCCCACCCCATCTCCAGCTCTACCCCTGACTCTGTTCCCGTCCCTGCCACTGTCCCTGTCCCTGACACAGCTCTCACCGCCCTACCTGCTCTCACCCCAAGCCCTGTCCCAGACCCATCCCCTGCTGCTGCCCCCCGCCCCAGGGTCATGTCATTTCCCTTCTCTACCATCGACTCCTGGAGGGTGGCATTTGTGGCACCCACCCTGACCAGGGCTGCAGTCCCTCCCTCCGCTGCTTTTCCCCCTTGTGCTGGGGGCCGGACTGGACAATGCGGCGCCTCTACCTTTGGCACCGTGATGGGGGTCTGTGCCCTGTCTGTCTGTCCCGGCTGGCAGCGGGACCAATGCGAGGACCAGACTGGATGATGGCTGGGGCCCTTCCACCCCAGACCCCCTGGCGCTATGGGATGAGCTCCGTGCTTTCCTGGCTGACACTCGTGGGGCCAGGAACTGGGTGCAGGTTGCCCTGCAGCATTGGGGGTGTTTCCACCTTGTCCTCCAGGCCATGAGGGCCATCCTGAAAGAGGGAAAGGGGACAGGGAGTCAGGACACCACAGCCTACCAGAGGGCCCACAGCTTCCGTGACTCCCTGATGGCCTTTGGGGTGGGTCATGGATTGTTGTGTGGCCTGACGGAGGCCCGTGGTGCTCCTGCCCGCCCCTGTGGATCCCCCCCCCCCAGCCCTTTTCATGGCTCCCATCATTCTTGCAACCTTGAATGCCAGGGGCTGTAGGATGGGTCTCTACGGAACCCAGGTGGTCTCTCCTTCCTTCGGGAGGGGGGCTACTCTGTGGTATTCCTGCAGGAGACCCATATGGATCTAGCCGCCGAGGCCAGCTGGCAGCTGGAATGGGGGAACGGGGTGTTCTTCAGTCACCTTTCCACCCGCTCCGGCAGTGTGGCCACTCTGTTCTCCCCCAACCTACAGCCCGAGGTGCTAGGGGTTGCCGAGGTCATGCTGGGCTGCCTGCTGCACCTCCGGGTCCGCATGGAGGGGCTGGTGTTGAATCTGGTCAACATCTATGCCCCGACATTGGGCCCAGAGCAGGTGCTCTTCTTTCGGAAGGTGGCCACCTTCCTTGGCACCTTAGATCCACAGGAGTGCCTGGTCCTGGGTGGGGATTTTAACATCATCCTTGAGGACCGGGACCACTTGGGGACTGAGCAGTACCAGGCCACTGTGGACGTCCTCTGAGAGTGATCGACCATCACTCACTGGTGGACGTCTGGAGCAACCACCACCCAGACGATGACGTCACCTTCACCTTTGTCCAGTTGGGGGAAGATCGGTCTCAGTGCTCTCGGTTGGATTGCTTTTACATGTCCCATTGCCATCTCGCACAAGCCCACTGCTCCAGCATTAGGCTGGCTCCCTTCTTGGATCACCACTTGGTGACCGTGACGGCTTCTCGCACGGCAGAGGGGCCAGGGCCGGCCTATTGGCACTTCAACAACGGCCTGCTGGAGGACGTGGGCTTTGTGGCGTCCTTCCAGGAGTTCTGGCTGGCCTGGAGGGAACAGATGCTCACCTTTCCCTCAGTGCGGCATTGGTGGGACATGGGGAAGGTGCGCGCCTGACTCTTCTGCTGTGCCTAGACTCAGGGGGGCCAGCCGGAGGAGGGATGTGGCAATAGAGCAGCTGGAATGGGAGGTCTTGGAACTGGAGAGGTGCCTGGCTGCCAGCCCTGAGGATCTGTCCTTCTACAGAGCATGCCGGGAGAAGTGGGAGGAGCTCCAGGCCCTCAAGGACCTTCAGGCCCGGGAAGCCTTCGTTTGATCCCGCATCCATCTTCTCTGGGAGATGGACCGTGGCTCCCACTTCTTCTATGCCTTGCAGAAATGGAGGGGGGCTCAAAAGCATGTCACCTGCCCCCTCACCGAGGATGGCACCCCCCTTACGGACTCAGAGGAGATGCATGGAAGGGCCACTGCCTTCTACGCTAGCCTTTTCTCCTCAGATCAGACCAAAGCCAATGCCTTCAGGGTGCTCTGGCACGAACTCCCCACACTCAGCATGGGCAACCAAGACTGGCTGGAGCTTCCTCGCACTCTGGCCAAGTTCACGGAAGCCCTCCGCCGCATGCCAACCAACAAGTACCTTGGCATCGACGGGCTGACCGTGGAGTTCTACTGTGCGTTCTGGGATGTCCTCAGCCCAGACCTGGCTGCCGTCTGGGCCGAGTCCGAGGGAAGCGGGGAACTCCCCCTCTCTTGCTGGTGGGCTGTGCTGGCCCTGCTGCCCAAGAAGTGGGACCTCCACGACCTTCTGAACTGGTGTCCAGTCTCGCGCCTCTGCACAGACTACGAGATCGTTGCCAAGGCCCTCTCACTGCAGCTTGGGTCCGTGCTGCAGGATGTGATCCATCCCGACCAGACCTACACTGTACCGGGCCGGTCCATCTTCAGCAACCTGTACCTGGTCCGGGATCTCTTGGAGCTCAGGTGTAGGGACGGTCTGTCGTTCACCCTCCTGGCCCTGGACGAGGAGAAAGCATTTGACAGGGTGTACCACAGGTACCTCCTGGGCACCCTGCGGCCCTTCGGCTTCAGGCCATGCTTTGTGGGCTTTCTCTAGGTGCTGTACGCCTCCTTGGAGTGCCTGGTCAAGCTCAACTGGACCCTGACTGAGCTGGTCAGCTTCAGGCAACGAGTGCATCAAGGCTGCCCACTGTCGGGCCAGCTGTACGCTCTGGCCATCGAGCCCTTCCTCTGTCTCCTCCGCTGGAGGTTGACGGGGTTGGTGCTCTGTGAGCTGGAGCTGCAGCTGGTCCTGTCTGCATATGCCAATGATGTGCTCCTCATGGTCCAGGACCTGGGCAACCTGGCGTGGTTGGAGGCTTGCCAGGCCATCTACTCGGCAGCCTCCTCCACCCAGGTCAACTGGGTCAAGAGCTCTGGCCTGACTGTAGGGACCGGGTGGTTGATAAGCCCCCTCCCACCTTCCTGCCACCCATCCCTCCCTGGATGAGAACTGGCATGATTTGGAGGACAGGGTCATTGAGCAGCTGCAGAGATGGATGGGCCTGCTGTGATGCTTCTCCCTTTGTGGGAGGGCACTGGTGGTCAACCAGCTCATCCTGTCCATGCTCTGGCACTGGCTCAACACCCTGGTCCTGCCCCTGATGTTCCTGACCCACCTCAAGAAGACAGCTCTGGAGTTCTCCTGGCCAGGATTGCACTGGGTCTCTGCAGGGATCCTGAGTCTCCCCCTGGAGGAGGGAGGGCAGTGCCTGTGCTGCGTCTACAGCCAGGTCCACACCTTCTGCCTCCAGGCCCTGCAGAAACTCCTTTATGGTGCAGGTAGTCCAGCGTGCAGCCGCCTGGTGCACACCCTCCTCCGCTGCTACCGAGGGCTCTGATACAACCAGCAGCTCTTTAATATCCAAGAGGTGGTCTGGGAGACCTCTCCGAGCTGCTGGCCTTCTACCAGGACCTCCTCCAGACCTGGAAGCTCGTCTCAGCCTCCAGGGTCCTTGTGCCCACTGAGGAGGAGGACCGCCTCGTGGAGCCCCTGCTACACAACCTCCATCTTCTTGTGCAGGTGATGGAGGCCCCCCTCTGTGAGGCGGAGGTTGGTTCTGGCAGGCATCACCAGGGTCGGAGACCTCCTGGGTTATGCCTGGGGGGACTGGGTGGACCCCCTCATGCTCGCCCAGCACATGGGGCTCCCCACCCTTCAAACCCCCCAATTCCTACTCCAGAAGGTGAAGGTGGCTCTGTCCCCCTCTGCTTGGGCCTACCTTGAGCAGGTCCTGCGAGAGTGTACTCCCCACCCCCTCTCAGTCCTGGCCCTCTGAAGCTTGTGATCGGGCCTGGGCCCCCACCCCCACCCCGTGCGCTCCCCCCAGCTGCCCCTGCCCCACGTCCTGAGCTGGCTGCTGGACTTGCGGCTGGCCCTCTCCTGAACTGTGCCTTGTAAATATCTGTACACTCTCATGCTTCACACCATCCATTTCCTCGCCCTTGTTTCCCACCCCGACACTAAGTGGCAGGACCTTATTCCACCTGTGGAGCGTGAGGACCCCTGGTGGGCCAGACTTTATTCCACCCTGACCCCGCAGCCCACCGGGGACATCAGTTGGTGGCTCCTCCACGGACCCATGAACACAGGCATATACTTGGCATGGTTCACCCCCCGCCCTGAGGCTTGCCCCTTTTGCGGCATGAGGGAGACCCTGGTGCATGCCTACCTCGAGTGTGCCAGGTTGCAGCCCCTTTTCCGGCTCCTCCAGAACCTCTTATTGAGGTTCTGGCTGCACTTCTCCCCACACCTGTTCCTTTACACACTACCCATCCATGGCCCCAAGAAGTTGTGGGACCTCCTCGCCAACCTCCTCCTGGCCTATGCTAAACAGGCCATCTACAGGACCAGGGAGAGGAGGTTGGCTGAAGGAGGGCCTGCGACTGTGGGGCTTATTTCTGGTCCCTCGTTCATGCACGTCTCCAGGCAGAGTTCCTCTGGGCAGAATCCGCTGGCTCCCTCAACAGCTTCCAGGAGCAGAGGGTGCTATCTGAGGTTCTCTGATTGGTGTCTCCTTCTAAATCCCGTTATAAACCTGTGACCTCACACTCCTCCCTGTTATCTCATTAGTTGTCCCAAGAAACCATTTGAAAAACGGTCCAGTGCCACCTCCCCATAGGCTGGGGGAGGGGTTTTAGAAGTGGGTGGGCTTGTGCCCACCCATCACTGTTTCTTTCAACAGGAGCACTCTTTTATAGCCTTCTGGGCTGACTTTGTCACAACAGGTATATTAACCACAAAAAGAAGGCAAGGGTAATTGTGGGCCCCTTACTGAATGGGGGATACAAACTAGTGACACATGATATGGAAAAAGCTGAAGTAGTCAATGCTTTTTGTTTCTCCCCCTCTGGTTTCACCAACAAGATCAATGTTCAGACTATTGCTCTAGGCAGCACAAGATGGGGAGGTGATGACCAGCCCTCACAAGTGAAAGAAAAGATTCAGCACTGTTTAGAAACACTGGACATATACAAGTCCTTGGGGCTGGATGCAGTGCATCCAAGGGTACTGAGTAAGTTGGCTGATATGGTTGCAGAGCTGTTGGCCATTATCTTTGATAAACTTGTGGCAGCTGAGGGAGGTCCTAGGTGATTGGAAAAAGGCAAGTATAGTTCCCATCTGTTTAAAAAAAAAGGGTGGGTGGAAGAAGGGCGATCTGGGCAACTACAGATCAGGCAGCCTCACCTGAGTCCTTGGAAAAATCAGATCCTCAAGGAATCCATTCTGAAGCAAGTGGAGAAGAGGAAGGTAATCAGAATCAGTTAACATGGATTCATGAAGGGCAAGTCATGTCTGACCAACTTGAATGCCTTCTATGATGCGATAATTGGCTCTGTGGATGGGGTGGAGGAGGGAATGATGGATGTAATATACCTCTATATCTAGTTGGCAGCCAGTATCAAGCAGTGTGCCCCAGGGATCAGTCTTGGGGCTGGTTTTGTTCAACATTTTTATTAATGATTGGGATGATTCAGTGGATAGCTGGAGTATAGGGATAGGATACAGAGTGACCTAAACAAGTTGAAGATTGGGTCAAAAGAAATCTGATTAAGTTCAATAAGGACAAGTAGTGTTCTGTACTGAGTATGGAAGAACCCTATCTACTGCTACAGCCTGCTTACCAGCTGGCTAAACATCAGTTCTGCAGGACAGGACCTATGGACCACAGTGGACAAGAAGCTGGATATGAGTCAATGGTGTTCCCTTATTGCCAAGAAGGCTAATGGCATACTGGGCCATATTAGTAGGAGCATAATCAGAAGATCAATGGAAGTAATTTTTCTTCTCTATTCAGCACCGCTGAGGCCACATTTGGAATATTAAGTTCAGTTTTTGGCCACCCACTATGGGAAGGATGTGGACAAATTAGACAGAGAATAGCAGAGGGAAATGAAAATGATGAGGGGCTACAGTGCAAGACTTATAGAGGAGAGGCAGAGAAAATTGGGCTTGTTCAGTCTGCAGAAGAGAAAAATGGTGGGGGTGAGGATAGCAGCCTTCAACTACTTGAATGGGGGTTCCAAAGAGGACAGAGCTAGACTGTTCTGAGTTTAAAAAAAAAAAAAAAGGCAGGTGGCTTGTGGCACTTAAAGACTAACAGATTTATCTATCATATGAGCTTTCATGGGAGAAAATCCCACTTTGTGTCTGACGAAGTTGGATTTTCTCCCATGAAACCTCATGCGGTAAATAAATCTGTTAGTCTTTAAGTGCCACAACACTCCTTGCTTTTTTTGCTTTACTAGACTAACACAGCTGCCCCTTTGGAACTGTTCTGAGTTGTGGCAGATAACAGAACAAGCAGCAATGGTCTCAAGTTTTTGTGGAGGAAAGTCTAGGTTGGATATTAAGAAAAACTTTTTCACTAGGAGAGTGGTGAAGCACTGAAATGGGTTACTTAGAGAGGCAGTAGAATCTCCATCCTTAAAGGTTAAGGCTTGGCTTGATAAAGCTCTGACTTGGGAGGATTTAGTTGGGGTTGGTTCTGGCTTGAGCAGGGTATTAGATAGATGACCTTTTGAGGTCCCGTCTGACCCTGGTCTCGTATAATTCTATGATGTGAATTGAAGCAAGAAACAAGTCTGTTTCCTCAGAAAAACAAGCTGAGGGATGCAGTTGACTGGAACAATTTGAAGACTGGGTGAAGAAGAGAAGTAGGCAGGGATTAAAGTAAGCTGGAATGCCCTGGAACACTGTTTTGGGGCCCACAGATTTGAGGGGGCCAGAGTTCTGGGGCCCTGAAAAATAGAAAAATCAGGCAGAATGCATGTTCCACCCTGCCCTGGTCTGGGAGCTGCCGCCAGGCTGGGGGCTTTTTCAAATCTTCCACCCTGAGCATGCTCAGATGTGTGCTCAGGGCAGGAGCAGCCTGGTGAGGGACAATGCGAGGTCACTGAGTCCAGTCCTCTGCATTCATCTGAGGACCTAGTACCATCTAGGGGGAATGCAGGGGGCAACATGTGAGGGTGGGAGTGGGAGTAGTGGAGCTGAGGGGGCAGTGTATGAGGCCAGGATGGGGTGAGGGGGCAGCATGTGCGACCAAGATGAGGGTAGGGAGGTGGAGGGGCAGCATGTGAGGCCAGGATGAGGATGGGGGGGGTGGAGAGGGCAGTGTGTGAGGCCAGGATGGGGGGGGCATTATTTTTATGGAGTGATAACCAATGAGTATGGCACTGAGAAGTGGTTGCAAATGCCCACCTGGGCCGGGACACACATGCATGAAGGGGATCTGGACAATACGGGAAGGCGGCCCAGAGATTAGGAGGGTTCCGGGGCCCATCAAATTATACTTTAGCCAGTGGAAGTAGGCCATAATATTTACCTTTTGAAGTGGGTATGCTATAGCTATGGACTTCAAAGGATATGATGTAATCCTTTTTTTATGTTCTGCATCTTTATATGCAAAGGAGTCTCCCTGCCTACTACAGGAATTGTGAGAAAGCCATAGTTGTGCGTTTCAGGTCAGCTGTGGAATGTTACAGAGTAAGCAACCGTTGCTCAGTCTCTCATGGAAATCTATATTTGTGCCTTCTTTGTTTGTTTTTTAATGAGAAATAAAACATTCAAACTGGAGGTACATGTTTTACTTTTGGCACAGGGGAGAGTACAACTATTCCTACAGCATGCAGAAAGCTTCAGATTTGTGGTGATTCCAAGGGCATAGGCAGAATGCTCTTCATTTATTATTATATCATTTTGCCAGCTACCTTTAAATTCTTAGCTACAGTTATGAAGAGAGTTTTGAAAAATTAGCTTTTTTCTAATTTAAAGAGCAGATGAATGAGAGATCATATCATAGAGGAATATAAATGGTACAGTACAGAGGGCAATTGAGTGCCCCTTTTTTATCCTTTTCATAACACAAGAGCAAGGGGGAACATAAAACTCATAAGTAACCTGCGGAGCTCATTCCTACAGATGATACTGAGACAACATGCTTATTAGGAGTTAAAAAGGGATTGGATCTTCACTTAAATACTAAGAATATCATTCACAATTACACAAGATGGGACAAATATATGGGGATAGTAATCCTGATGCTTCAGGGCATAAGACAATTGTAGCAGTGCGCTGGCTCTGCTATGGGCCACACAGGGTTAAAAAGGGTGTGGGCATGTGGCAGCCAGTCGGAGGGAGGCTGCCGGTATAAGAATAGCGAAGCAGATTTGGCCAGTGTCAGTCTGCACTGGGAGCTGCAGGGGGAAGGTTGTTCCCTTGGCAGGCTGGCTGGGGCAGGCCTTGGGAGCTGACTGATGCAGGGGAGCCCAAGGGAGCAGATTGCAGTGGTGGCTGGAGCAGTGGCCTGGTTGCAGGGAGCCAGGGAGCAGAGAGCTGCTGGACTCCAGTGGTGAGACTGCATGTGGCTGGGGCTGTGGGGAAGTGGCTGAGGGGAGTCAATGTGGCCTGAGGAGAGACTGGAGGGAGGTGGAAGCCTCAGTGGAGGCATTTAGGGTCCCTGGGCTGGGGCCTGGAGAAGTGTGTGGGCCCAGGCCCCTCGCTGCTCCCCCAGTGTGCCAGAAGCAGCATGGGTGCCAGAGTGGGTACAGGCTCACTGGCCATAGACTGTTTTAGTGGTCGGGACAGAAGTGAGCTGTAGCCATTGTCTGTTTTAGTGGCCAAGATGCAGCTGGGCCATAGACTGTTTTAGTGACTGGTACCCTGGAAAGGGTGGACTTAGCCAGAGGGCTAAGGTCCCAGGACTGGATGTAAGACAAGAGTCAGCGTGTGAGGAAGTGGAGCACAGACCACCTGGAGGGGACCACTTGAGCTAAATTCCCCAAAAACGCCACTTGGAGGTGCCCTCTAGGTGGGTCTAGTGCTGCGCCTGCTTACAACAATATCTAACTGGGGTTAGGTAGGAATTTTTCTCACAAGTGCACAGTTGCAAAATTGTACTTCATGATGGTTTTACACTAGAGCTGGAAAATTTCTTGTCTGAATTTGATGGTTCAGCAGAATTGAAGAGTTTTGAGAGACGATTCAATTTAGCTGAATTTCCAGTGGGTCTTTGGAAACCTGCTTCTTAACTTGGAAATTCATCTGCTCATCTCCTTGGCAGCGTGGGCAGCCAGGGTTCATGGCACTGTGGCAACACTCCATCCAGGCTATCGCAAGGGTTATGAATCTCATGCTGTGCATGATCAATGGCTTAGGGCAGTCCATCAGGAGACTGAGACAGTCATGAACCACAGAGCTTCCAGGGTCTCTTATTCTGGGGTGCCACCACAGCAGGACAGTCATGGGGCTGAGAATTCGACACTTAGTCTTCAGAAGAGAAGAGTGATGGTGGATTCACTGGTGGATTGACCTTCAACTACCCTAACAGGGATTCCAGAGGGGATGTAGTCAGGCAGTTCTCAATGATGGCAGATGACAGAGTATGGAACAAAGGTCTCAGGTTGCAGTGGAGGGAGATCTAAATTAAGTATTAAGAAAAACTTTCCACTAGGAGGGTGGTGAAGCAGTAGAATGTTTGGAGGTTTTGTTTTATAAAACTCTGATGTGAGATGATTTAGTTGGGGTTGGTTCTGCTTTGAGCAGGGAGATGGATGGATGACCACCTGAGGTCCCTTCCAACCCAAATCTTCTACAATTCCATGATTCATTCAAATTGAAACCAAAGTTTGAAATAACAAAAACCTTCTCAAGCTTCAAGTTCTATGTTATAACTCCTCCATAAACTTCAGGTACTGGCCACAGCTGAACATAGGATCTGGTATGACATTTCCTACAGCCCAGTGTTCCCTTACAAAGGGGTGAAGAGTTTACTGATGGAAGAAAGAATCACAGTAATATTGTGTTCCTGCTGCATCTGAGGGGATTCTGTGTAGACCAGGGGTGTCCAACCTTTTTGGGTGAAGAGCAACATTGCAATTCTTTTCTCAGTTGGAGGGCCGGTGAGAATTATTTTTGATAGATAAGACATAGAAATTGATCTTACTAAAACTTTAATAAAATAATTAGTGTGATAGTTGGCATTACTTTTGCTTGCACTGTGTACAGAGGACAAGGGGGTAGGGGCGTCTGTGTGAGGGGCTAAGGTGGAGAGTGGGGAGCAAGGCAGGAGAGGAGAGCATGACAGAGTAGGGGAGGGAAAGAAGGGTGAGATGGGGGAGCAGAGCAGCTGAGTGGCAGGACTCAGCTGCTTCCTGAAAGGGAGCCCACTAACTCTGCTCTCCTTACTCTCTGCCGAGCAGTGCTGGAGGGAGTGAGAGGGGAGAACAGAGTCTGACAGAGACAGGACAGAAACCCTAGCAGTTCTGCAGGGGTCACAGTTTTTGGCATTTGTACGAAAAACATTGATGAGTAGCAATCTGTACAGAAGAGTTTTTGCCACTAAAGGTCAGGCGGAAGACAGGAGTGGCGGGGTTAGGGGTGTGGGAGGAAAGCAGAACTGGGGGGGGGGTGGTTGGATGCCTGGGTCAGGATCTTAAACTGCCCAGGCCACTCCCCATATTTCTGCCCCCTGCTCACTCGAAAGGCGCTGAATCCAGCCCCTGAACAGCTCTCCAACCATGCCACGCCTCCCTGTAGCTGTGCTGTGCACAAGACAGGAAATTGACAAGGGCCGTGGCCAGCCCCAGCTCCCAGGCTCCTGCAGCAGTGCTCCATGGGCCGGATAAAAGCCCTTGGCAGGCCGCAGGTTGGACAAGCCTGGTGCAGACAAAGTTGCTATTAGGGAATGCTGTTTCTTCCACAGTGTGCAGAATTCATTCCTGCACCAGCATTAGGGCAAGCAAAAGAACACAGCTGAGTAGTTAGTGGGGGCCTACCATTTACTTCCCATTGGCAGTGCAGGGGGAGCCACTGAGACTGACAGCAGTGACTTCAGGTGGAGTGTATGTGCAGATGAAGTTAACAAGAGCAAGAACTTACAGGAAGAGCCCTGGTCATTGGCAGGTGGGAAGGCAGTTGGAAGGAATCATGGTTTTTCAGAAAATTTGCTGTGACAAACTTAGACAAAAAGAGTAAAAAAAAAAAAAAAAAGATTAGATTAGAAGTAGACGAGCTTGTAACATTCACTAGATCTCATGTGGATGTTCTAATATGTTTAGAAATTGCCTCTAATAACTTTTTCCATGCCAAGTTAGTGTGATCAATCCTGTCTACTAGCCCTGATAGAGTTAAGTGTGCAGAATAACTCTAAAATTTTTGGATTAATTAAATTTTGAGTTATGAATGTACTGCGTTTCATTCCCCCAAAATTATAAAACCCCAACTAGCCCAGTTTTCCAAAAATGATAAACTATCACCTAATGGTTTAATTTTGTGACTTTGTACTCACCACAACCATTTCAGATTTGTAGATGCTTCATACCTTCACATCAGTAAGACTGCTGTGGGTACATGCATGGGCTCACAATATGCCAACATTTTTATGGCTGACTTAGAACAGTGCTTCCACAGTTTTGTCCTCAAGTGCCACTCCTTTATTTATGCTCTTTTGATTACATTTTCATCATCTGGACCTATAGAAAGGAGGCTTTTGAGGAATTACACAGGTTTCAACAGTTTCCAGCCCACCATGAACTTCAGCCTGGACCATGCCACACAAGAGATCCATTTGCTGGCCACTATGGTATAAATAAGTAATGGCCACATACCAACCACCACCCTATATAAGAAACATACTGACCACTGTATCTACCTACATGCCTCCAGCTTTCCTCTGGGGCAGATCACATGATCCACTATCCATAGAAATTGATAGGCAAGGCCTAAGATACAACTGTGTTTGCTCAGATCTCTCAGATAGAAACAAACACCTTCAGGATCTCTATTAAGCATTCTTAAAACTACAACACCCATCTGAGGACGTGAAGAAACAGATTGACAGAGCCAGAGGGGTGCCCAGAAGTCATCTACTATAGGTTAGGCCTGTGACCTGGGCCTCCTGGGATAACCTTCTGAATGTGCCAAAATCAGGGCAAGCTGCAAAACCAGGGACCAAACCCCCAAACCACTGACAGATGGTACTTAAACCAGTCTCCTACTCAATAATAAAACATGCTTCTGATTCCTCACTCTGGTCATCACCAACCATAACAAAATGGAAACAGCCCCCTTTATTGCATATCAGCTCCTCTGGTCCCAACCTAGCCACTGGATCTCCTAAAGAAATAGGTTCTCTTGACCTCAAAGGACCAGCTACGTCACCCAGAAGAATATAGACTTTATCTTACTCCAAATACCATGCTGCCAACCAGTCCTTTAGTAACTACAATGAAAAATTTACTATAAGAAGAAAAGAAGCAAAATATGAGAGATGTTAAAGGGTCAAAATGAATCACACACGTACAAATGATTTGGAGTTCATAGGAAGCAAGTCCTTGAAGAATTTGCAGTTTAGTCCAATTCCTCTGGTATACACACAGCACCTGGGTGGGTCCCAGTCCTTTGTTCAGTGGCAGTTGAATAGTTCCAGAGGATGGCGTTGGTTGCAGACTGAAGACAAAAATGGAGATGGGGCCACTGCCTTTTATCACCTTCGGCTTTTCCCATGCTCTCAAAGTCCTTGCCAAAATCACGATGGAGTTGAGTCACATGGTCAGTCTGGGTGACTCCTCAAACAGGTTTCTTCCTAAGCTCACTGTAGGTAGTAGCTCCCTTAATGGGCCATTAAGAGGACAATGGTTTTGCAGATACCCAGTCTGGGATTGTCTTGGAATCAAATAATTTGGAACAGAAATAGACCAAACATATGCCTAATTTCTAATACAGATTTGACACCTACAGATAAACCATATAATCATTCCTAGCAGATTACAACCTTTCTATTGGTACCAAACATGACACATCACAAGTGGCTTAGTGCAAACATGAAATATTAAGATGAAAGATAATCATAAACAGTCCCCTAGACCCACACAGCATCACAGGGTCTGACAAGGAGGATAGCAGAAAGCCACTGGTCATCATCTAGGGACTCAAGCAAAACCTCTCCAGCATATCATTAAGGTTCTACAACCTATCCTGGAAGATGATCCCTCACTCTATCAAGCCTTGTGAGGTAGGCCAGTCCTTGCTTACAGACAGCCTCCCCTTCCCCCCAAAATTAAACAAATACACACCATACAATAAACACTGTCAGATATTTATCACTGCAACAAACCCTATTGCCAACTCTTGCTGTATATTCAAGTGACACCATCATAAGACCTAACAATGTCAGCCATTCCATCAGGGGCTCATTCACTTACACATCTATGTAATATATGCCATCATGTGCCAAAAGTGCCCTTCTGCCATATACATTAGCCAAACTGGACTGCCTCTGCGCAGAAGCATAAATGAACACAAATCAGACATCAAGAATGGTAACATTCGAAAACCAGCAGGGGAACATTTTAACTTCCCTCAACACTCTCTAACAGACATGAAAATTACAGTACTTTAGAGGAAAAAAAGACTTCAAGGTGCAACTGCAGAGCTGGCATTCATACCAAACTTGACACCATCACATTAGATCTGAATAGGGCCTTAGAATGGCTAACTCACTGGGAAACATAATTTCCTCTCTGTTAACATTCTCACGCTTTCATCTATTGTTGTTCAAAGGCTGACATCCATATAGCTTGAATTAAAACAACTTGCTGGGTTTGCTGAAACAGACTAACAGTCGCCCCCTCAGGAACTGTTTGAATTGACCTTGTGACTCACTCGTCTCTGCATGTGTATATATTTTACATACTGCAATTTTCATTTTATAGATCTGATGAAGTGGGGTTATGCCCATGAAAGATCATGTGCTAAATAAATGTTAGTCTTTAAAGTGCCACAGGACTCCTTGTTTGTTTTACTTCTACTAATGTCCATCTAAAAGACAGCTGTTTAGAGTCTCCTTCATTTTTAAGGCCGTTTACAGTCTATCCATCCTCTTTCCTCCCCTAATCTTTTCAATGGAAGACACCAACTCCCACCTTAAAAATCTTCCAAAAAGGAAATTCATGCTTGCCTCCATGATACCCTTTATGCATGAAAAGAGACCCCCCCCTCCCATAAATATCTGCAAAACTGCCTAACTGTCCTCCTTCAGTTTCCTCCTTTCAACTCTTCTCTGCCCTGGTGCCTATGGAAAAAAAAAATTATGATGATTAGGCAGTTTGTTTGTTGTAACTGTTGTATCAGAGAAAGCGTCATCATTTTAAGGCCGGAAGGAACAATTAGCTCATTTTAGCTGATTTCCTGTGTAATGGGGTCTACAAACCCTATACTGATCAGCGAAAGAAGCAGGAGGGCAGCATCTGCAGCCTACAGGCAAGCAACTTGACCATGTGCCTGCCCTGACTGGCAATCATGAAGGCAGGTACTCATACCTGCAACCAATAAGGGGACAAGGTCTTCTACAAAAGGAGGGAGAAGGAAGGGGAAGCAGGAAGACCTCAAACAGAAACAGGCAATGATTCCATATCCAGTTGCCTCTAAAACACAGTCAAAGAGACTGAAGCAAACTACTAGGTCTAATTAGAAGCCAAGGTCCAAGAGCTGTCTTGATCAGAGGCTAAGCAAAGAAAGTCAGTCAGTGACAGTAGAGACCCCTTGAAAAACCACATTAAGGACTGGTGATGCACAGGCTTTAGAATTTTACACAATTAGTTAGAATCATAAAACACAGAGCTTGAAGGCACCTCAAGAGGCCAGCATAGCCAGCCCCTGGAGTGGGTGAGGGCAAAGTGTACCTAGCCAATCCCTGACAGGTATTTTTCTGACCTGTTCTTAGAAATCTACGATGAGGCGCATTCTACAGCCTCCCTTAAAAGCCTATTCTAGTGCTTAACAATCCTTGTGATTAGAAAGTTTTTCCTAAAATCTAACGAACATCTCTCTTGCTACAGACTTAGCTCATTATTTCTAGTTTGATTTTCAGTTATCACAGAGAAGAATTGATCACAGTCCTCCTTATAAAATAGCACTTACTGTATTTGAAGACTATTATCAGGTCCCACTTCAATCTTCTTTCTTCAGAATTAAACATGCCAAGTTTTTTCAAGACACCAGTTTATCAGCCGTGTCAGTTAGACCCAGAACTCTTACTAGGGAAAGTGAAAATGCATGAAAACATAAAGAAACAGTACCGTGACTTACCCTGACAGCATCAAAGGGGAGAGTGCATCAGACAACACTGCAATGGTAAAGAGAAAAGACATGTGAAAGGAACAGTGCAACCAAATTTACAACACAAAAAACCAGTAAACTGCTAGCGAGCAGGAGACTTTAACAACCTTAATAGGAGGGAGGCATGGATAAACTGGGGAATTTATAGTAAGACACAATATCACAGGTGGCAACACTGTACAACAAAAGAGGCAGAATGTAGAAGTAGTCACAAAGTGGGACATTTTGCAGTGGTGTGAAGGTCACTATGAGTAGTGGAAACAATCCAGGAAGCAGCATTATCATCAAATGACAGTGAATCCATCACATCTTCAAGAGAACAGACAATAGTTTGGCCTACAAGCATGAATCTAAATGGTTGAAACCTTCAATTTAAGTCCCTTAAGTCAACTTAAACACATAGTGTAGATGTACCCATTGACTGGCATACATGGATAGTTGTAGTTCCAAAGTACTGTGGCAAAATCCAAATTTTAGTGGATCTTCCGTACTTAATAAAACTATGTACAGAGAAAGACATGCTTCCCACAGTTGACCAGAAATGGGAAGTCAAAATTCTTTAGAGAAATATGTCAGTTTACATCTTCCTTCTTCTTGCAGCAACTCCAGCAATTGTCAGCTGACTTCAGCAAATTAGAAATGACCAACAGAAGGATAACATTTGCCTGAAACTGACTCTGCCAAAGAGGGTGAGGATGAACAAGTGAGCTTTCAGCAGACCTATTACTACACAGGCAAGAACAAAAGCATCCTTTAATGGCTGATAGCCTGCTTCTGAAATTTATGAGACATGCTTGGCAGCAGATAACCATAGCTTTGTTTTTCTGGATAGGACATCATACATTATTGTAGCTGGTTACTTTGCTAGATATATTGAATTGGCTATACTTACACAAACTTAAACAGGACAAGTCATCCAGAAACTAAAGTCAATAGTTGCAGGACATGGCTTTCAAAAAGTTGTCATATCTGCTAATGGGCCTCGATCCATAGCTGAAACATTTCTAGTGTTTGCCTAGGACTTTGATTTTGAATATTGTACTCATAGACCACATTACCTACAGAGCCATGGGGAGGTGGAGAGACAAGGGCAAACTTTAAAAAGCCTTCTTCAAAAATGGGTAGATCTCCTATAAAACACTCCTGGCACGTGCATAATGCTGCATCTGTGTAGACCACTTCCGACAAAATTTCTGCCAGGCAGATGACTAAGGGCACCTCTGGCTGTGGCACCTGATACAGCTTAAATGCAGTGGTTAAAGTATAATTTGATGCGCCCGGGAACTCTTCTGATCTCCAGGCCCCTTTCCCATACTGTCTGGGCCCCCTTTATGCATGTGCGGGCCCCAGCCCAGGTAGGCATTTGCAACCACTTCTCAGTACCACATGCACCAGTTAATGCACCATAGAAATATTTATAATTTTATATGACATTTATGTCTATAGCAATTATTGTCACAACTAGCAAACATCACATAACACAGGACCATCATATCACCCCCTCCACTGCCTCATTAAGTTAAGTGTGGTGAGAAGGATTATAACAAGAGAATACAGCTCAATCCATCTGAAGACTTCCAGTGGCTTTTAGCAGGCTGGTCCCTTGATCCCTCCCCCGCATCCGAGCTGCTTGCTGGTCAGCTCTCTTAATTCCTCCCTCTCGGCTCCCCCTCCACAACTTATCCTGCTGGCTCCCCATCCTTGACCCTCTGGGCTGTGCCCCCCTGTCCCCCATACCTGGCTACAAGAGATGCTGCTACCTAGCCAGCCACAGACTGCTCCTAACTTAAGCATCCTCAGGGCAACACAGAAGATTTAGAAACTCCCAGGATGCTTCAGCTCCTTGCTAGCTGGAAGTTGCAGGTTGTGTGTGGGCATCAGGATTCCCTGCCCTGTGCATGCACATGGGAGCTGGCTTTTCCAGGCAGGCTCCAGTCTCCCTGGTGCCAGCAGCCAGGGCAGGTTGGAACATGGAGGAACGCAGCGTTCCACCTTGTTCTAATTTTAGGGGCCCTGGAACCCTTGCCCTTAAAATTTGTGGGTCCTGGAATGGTGTTCTGGTGCATTCACCCTTACTTTAATTCCTGCTTAAACTTAAATGGCTGACTTGAATGAATTTTGAAAAAAGGATGCTGAAATAAAAATCCTACTCCAAGAAAATGAAACCTCAGAACAAAAGCAGAATCTGATCTGAGAGCAGGAAAGAAAGTTTGACTCAAAAGCTCTCAGACATCTCAGGTCCTACCTACTGGAGATTCCTAAAGGACTTCTTTGGAGGAAATAGGTTCATCTTCAATATTTTCCAAACACAATGAAAAAAGGATCAGGGAGCCTTCTCCTTGAATTCATCGCCATTAATTGGAATCCATTCTAAAATAACTTTCCTCTGCTTGCTTCTTGCATCTTCTGAAACAAGTTGTCCCCAGTATCTTACCAGGACTTACTGGACATTTTGTATTTTGCTGTATTATTTTTGCAGCAGATATGTGTATAGTTTGAGTCCTTATTACTAACAGGACTTGTGGGTTTTTTCATTCTTTCTTTGAAACATGCCTCATTCTCCACCCCACTCCTGTATTTTGGTGGTCTATAGTAGTCCCCTACCACAACATTGCTCCTGTTTTTGCTCTCATTTAGTTTGTAAAGTACTTTTTCATTGTTTTAAAGAAAGGGGCTATACATATATAAAATCTTATTCATCATATATTGCTAGGTCCCCATAACCAGAAGGACAGGGCCTGTTTTGCTGCATTGTCCATTGCTCATCTGGTCTTTGCATCTGCTGAGGAAATCTTTCCAACTCCCACACCTAACAGGAGAAAGGAGGCAGAGATGGCTTAATTTTTGGAAGTCACAAAGGGGTGGGGCTCTGAGTCAGTTTGTAAAACACTTGCTTATTCACTTCTACCTGTTTAAAGTTTATAGACCTTCTTCAGGAGTCACTTCCAACTCTGCGATCTATGCTCAAGGGTCACTTTTAGCTTCTGACTTGAATGCAGCAAAGATCACAATGGGATTGTCTACCAGCTCATATCAGGTAAGAAAATACAAAATATGATTCTTTGAGATTCACCTATCCAAGCAGTTTCTGCAATGTATGCTTCTTTCAGAGTGCTGCTTTAACTACAGCATCAGTTTTCAGCAGGAAGGCTTGCTGTTCTACAGCTGTGAGGAGCCTTTGCCCTAAAATGCATAGCATTTCATAGCCATGAAGGCATTTGGTTGGGTTTTTGTGTTTGCTTTATACCTCCAGCTTGATCAATTATTACAGTGACTCTGGGTCAAATAGATAGTCGGATGCTGTGGTGATGGGCACAGCATGAGAAATAACATAACCAGAATGACCCAGTATTTCATACATCTGGGGTGATACACTGGGGCAGCTGGGGGAAAAGTTAAAGGGTAACATGTGGCAACAATGAATGTATACCAAAAACTGAAACTGAAAAGACATTTCCTTTTAAATGTTACCACTGTCCTACTCTTACTTCCTTTAAAAATGAAGCAGACAAAGAAATCCATTATAAAAGGTATGTAGATGGACATCATATAAACCAGTGATTTGTGCAGTGGAGTGCAAAAAAAATCTTGTGCAAAAAAGGGGTTCCCCTGGTAAAGTATCTTAGGTTTTTAGTGGGGATGAAGGGCAAGGTTGAGTTTGCTCATCAGCAGAAGTTCAATAATTATTTTGTGATAGCATCATTTCCTGATGTCCTTATGTTTCTGCTTTGAATCCTTTCCTCTATCTACCCTTTCCTCATGGCCTCTTCTTTTTCTTTGTGTGGATTAGAGCATGGAACTTCTATTATTTTCTATCTTGATTCTTTTAAAAGGAAACAGATCTATAGAATACCCAAATCTTTACCCCCCACCATACTTGTGGACACACACCGTGTTTCTCTGAACCTTGCCTAAGATAAGAGTTCTGACAGACTCAGCTTTATATTTCACATTCCTGACGATCCTTCTGTTCTCCAGTTATTTCCCTGTGTTTCCAGGACAAATAATCCTTTCATCTCCTCCTTTCAAGGAAAACTTTCTGCAACCAAGGCCACTGATAGAGGGAATTCTGAAGGTGTCAGTTTCACCACTTGTGTTCTAGGGAGAGCTATAAGTCTTTGAGACCCACTTATGTTGATGATATGGGCCTGATCCTCAGTGGTATGGGTTGGCATGGCTATATTGAAATACATAGAGTTAGGGTGATTTGAATCGGCACAGGATCAGGTGCATAATGTCAGCTATATTGATGTTAGCATTTTTTGTCCTGCTACATTATTTGCTGTTGCCAGCAGCATGAAAAATAGTCCTATTAGAATGCAGTAGTTTCTATAGAAATCTCTACTTGCATGTAGTTACCTGGTTGGTATATTATTTTTAGCTTTAGAGGTCCATGGTTCAGTCCTTAGAATTGCCGCACCTGGTATGAATTACCAGTCATTGCAGACTCTGAAGGATGTTGCAATATGCTCCTTATGAGAAGCTCAACTAAAAAGAGAGGCAGCAAAATTTTAAAATAGTTGACATTTCGAAGTGGTTTTCAATTGCAGCTCCATATAGAATGTATTTAAGATGTCAATAAGATTTAAGGAACAGACATATTGTTCATTCCTGCACAGAGTGTGCTGCTTCTGCATGGAACCCACCAGATTAGATGCTAATGATGACATTATGTGCAAAACAAAAGGAATGCTGTTCAGTGACTTAGTAATAATTAGAGTCTGTTGGAATTTAATTTCTTATTCAAATTATGGTGGATGTGAAATGACTTCCTTTGAGTTTGTTCAGATCAATGAACCTTGGTGTCTTTATTTCATGTATTATAGAACCTCACAGTTAAAAACAGCTCAGGAATTGAGGTTCCTTGTAATCCTGAAATGTTCATAACTCTGAAGAAACTTTATGGGTGTTCTTTCAAAAGTTTACAGTTGAACATTGATTTAATCCAGCTTTGAAACTTTACTACGCAGAAGATAAATGCTGCTTTTAAACATCAATTTAAATGAAACGAGCACACAGTTTCCTTACATTGTCAAACCTTTTTTTAAACTTTACCTTTATATATTCAGTAGTTTAACATTGTGTTGTTCTGTCTCATGTTTGCTTTTTTTGGTCTCCTCTGCTTAATTGCCTATTTCATGTTCCAAATGAAGTGTGTGGTTTACTGATCAGTTCATAACTCTGAGGTACTGTTGTATATTAACTGGTATTAATAAAACAAAATACAAAATGATCATATATGTAATTGTCATTGGATCATAAGATAAGTCACAACTGTCCTATTGATTGGTTAATACAAAATTTTCCCTGGCCCTTTTTATCGGCTATTAGTGAGAAGAGTAAGTTATAACAAATAACCTCACAATTCTAAACTGTAGTGTTCCCCCACAGTGCACCCAAATTAAAAAGGGAAGAATCTGGGCAAAATGGACGCTTAATCAGTGGTTCCATAAGCAGCGTGTATCTACATGGCCATATACCTGCACAGAGAGAGAAGCTGAGCATATTAGAGGGAAAAATTTCAGCCAGAAAGTCTTTGGTGACTAGTATTGAAATACTTTAGGTGACACAATAGGTGACTCAGCTTGCTCTGAAATTGCTTTTTGTCTGTGTATGTTCATTCTGTTGCTTTTGTTTGCTACTTTTCAGCAGACAGAGCCCTCTCCTTGCAACTTGCTCAGTGTAAAAGTTATCAGAATGAAAAATCTGCGGAAGGCCGACCTGTGTGAGTATCTCTCTAGTTGCCAGAACTTCCTCATGAATATGAAACTACTAGATGTATAATTAAGCAACATAAATGGCATACTGGTTATTAAAAAAAGAAAAGATGCAACCCTATGGTTATGCCTTGGCCCCAGGTATACACTAGGAGGACATTGTACATTATATGAGCCTTTGTCATACTGTACACAAGAAGAACTGGCAGGGTGCCTTGTCTCATAGGAGACATATAACAGTGATAAGATTCAAAAGTACCTGAGATCCTACTTCCCGGGAATTCTCTCTGGACAGCACAGAGTGGTCTTTGCTAATCCAGGGATTCATAAGTTGAGAGAGGGAATTATAGTTGTCTTTTGTGTACTGTGAAATAGAGCCAAAGACATTATTTTCTGTTCTGTGAAGAGCTCTTTGAGCTGAGGAGCACCCTTTAAAGGAAGTGGAGGTCAGAAGGAGAGGGAACAGCCACAGGGTCCCTTGCTTTGTGGCTTTGAAGGGGACACAATGTTAGGAAGCCACAGTAGAACTTCAAGGGCTTGAAGCAATGTAGAGGCAAAAGACCTTCATGTAGATGGATATATGTTCCTAGCAGATACCACAGGATTGGTGGGGTTTATGGGTTAGTTCCTCCGGATCTTCCTTAGGAGGGCAAACCCCAGTTTTTTGACAAAATATCACACAGGAAAGTCCCATGAGGGGAACCTTGCAGAGCTTTCTGGTCCTTACAGTTGTTTCTGTCCAGAAAATACTATGCCAGTGGGGAAGGAAATGGAGTATGATTCACTTCCATTCTCTCATGGCACTTTATTAGAGCAAATGTGTAGGAATAATTTTACTTATGGCTTCTAAGAAAAACATCATCTTGTACTTTACATTGGTGATGGGTTAAGATGTTACGTGACTAAACAAAAAATGTCAAGCTTTAATTTCACATTTCTTCCCATATTGCATGCTGTGTGTTTTTTCAAAGTAGCCAGCACCTTATGTAAATTCTCTTGTATGTTTCTGCACCAAGGGAGCAGTTTCTGACATTTTTAATGGCAATCTACAGGATTCTTTGGTTACCCTCTCTGAAAATGTATCACTCTCTTTAGGAGGTACATTACCTCCCACAGTCTCTATTGGGAAGTTCAGTTCTGACCTCAACACTCCCATTGCTCAGTACTTTCACGGCAAAATTGAGGCCTGCTTTCCTAGAAGTCACAGAAGGTTACAGATGTGTTGATTAGTACTTTAACAATACATTTAAACAACACTTGATATTCAAAGTAAAATAGAAAGTGCTATGAAGAATGATGATCTCTCTCCTTCAGCAAACAGAAATTGGTCATGTGTCTTGTATTTGTGAGGCTATTTTAAATAGAGAGGCCTGAATCCAATAACTTTACATAAACCTGCCTGAAATACCTTGATTCAGATGAAGTGATGCAGGACTGCAGCTATCTATAAGTTTCAGCTTACTTGTGTGATCCACTCCATGGGGCCTATACTGGGATTTTGTTTGGGTCCTCAAAGGGCTTCACCACTGACCAGGAGGATGAAGGAGAGCCTTCTGCTTACCCTCTCACTGTGGAAGAGGAATTTAGTAATCAAAAATATGAACTTGTATCTAAAGAGCCTTTCCTTTTGCTGAGTGTAAGGGGAGAAGAGCTCCTATTGTGAGTTCCCTGCCTCCTTCTCTCAATGGCTTAGGGCAGGAATCTGAATAGGAGTTTTCAGAATCTCTCTGGGTATGTCTACCCTATGGGCTTAAGATGACTTAAGGAAGCTTAAATTGACTGAAGCAAGGCACTGGCCACATATGAAGTTCATTAAGTCAACTTAGGCATTAAGTCAACTTAATGCAATGTGTCCGTCTGAGTCAACTTAAGAAGCCCTATGTAATAACATGCGCCTGCTTAAGTTGACCTAGTAAAGTCAACTTAAGCAAACACATTTTTATAAGGACACTTTCTTAAGTGGATTTAACCAACTTTGTTAAGTCGATTTAAGAGAAAGGTAGACTCACTAAGTTGACTTTAAGTCGACTTAGCTTCTGTAGTGTAGACATAGCCTCTCAGAGCAGAAAAGGACTTTCCTCCCTCATCTTAATCTTATTTGAGGAAACTGAAATGGCCTATGGGCCTGAAGAATACCTTGACCTATCAAGTTAATTCTGGATCTTTATCCCCATACTATTCTCCTCTAATAGGCCCCGCACATTAGCCTGAAACTGACTTTACCGTACTCCCTCCCCAGCCTTTTCCCTTTTGTAAATATCCAGGGAGGGAGGTCAATGTTCTTCATCCCTTCCTCCCATCTTATGTTCTTGTTTTTCAGGAGAATGGTCAGGATTAGAACTCAGGAATTCCATGTTCCCACTCCTATACTTATTACATTAGCACATGCTACATGTTAGTTGTTGCTTGAATATAAGATGACTATAACAGAATACAATCCAGAGTATGGAACCAAAGGAGTATGAGACAATTGATGTGTTTACCATACTGCAGGCATTCCACCTTACTCTCTGAAGTGCAGACAAGTTACTGCCTGCAAATAAATGCTGGAAGCATTTCAACAACAACACCTTTAAGTTATTATGTACACAAAGTGGCAAGATAAAATCATGAATAATGAAAAGTTGCACAAACATCACTGAACTGATGCTTATAAAAGGAAAGCTTTGGTGGACTATGCGTGTCTTTCATAATGGTGAACATCAGGCTTCCAGAAAAAAATTTCCAAGGTGCAAAAGATCAAGAAGGAAAAGAAACAATCTCACCCATTATGATACAGATACTAAAATACAGAAAGCTACTGCTGTAAACAAATTGGTTTGGCATACTTTGGAATCTGATTCATGGTGTCTTGAGGGCATTTTGCAAGAGGAGTTGCAGATCATCTGTGTTTACTAATGAATGAACAAAAGTGACTAGTCAAGAATTATAGACATGTGGACAATAAAAATGGTGGATCTTGTGATTCTGTCTTCTATGGCCACATTTGTAGAACTCCTAACCTTGCCTTCCCTAGTATTCAATATTACAAATATAGAGCTGAGAAAAGACCTATGTGGAGTACTTCTGTACTGAGCTGCCATCTTGCAATTACAACTATGGACAGACCTTGTGCAGAGCCTTTTTGAAGTCCAAGGGGCTCCTAGTATATCCATTAGTTCACCTGCATGGATTTAGTTGCAGCACCAGGCCCTAAATGACTGCTATTTAATTACTAAAATAAAATAAAATTTAAAATAAAATTTAAAAAAGTGTCTTGTGGCACCTTAAAGACTAACAAATTTCTTTGGGCACAAGATTTCATGGGCTGCAGCCCACTTCATCAGATGCAATGTATTAGGTTGTGAAATCTCCTACATTGGAGGTTTTTAAGAGCAGGTTAGACTAACACCTGTCAGGGATGGTTTAATATGGATACTTGGTGCTGCCATGAGTGCAGGGAACTGGACTCGATGACATGTCATGGTCCTTTCCAGGTTCTGTGATTCTAATTTCAGTAATATTTGTCCTCAGTAATTTGCTGAATCTGAAGTTCATAATTTGTATGTATGAATGGGATCTCTTTTGTACAAAAACACATCCATCCCCCTAAAATACATAGAAAATTATAGATAAAGAGGTTTACATTGAAATGGTTGTCTTTTAAAAAAAATAAAATGTTTAAACCCTTTTGGCTAAATTCAAAGGTGACAAGGCTGGTGTAAATTACCTGTTGGCAGCTGGATGTAGCTTCTGCTGTGAAGAAGCAAAAGGGGAAGGCATTGCAAGATAAGTTTCTTAATAGGAAGGTGTAAAATAACAAGCGTCTTCAGTTTTCATAGTATCATAGAAAGATGGAAGGTTTCATTAGATCACCCAGTCAGCTACCTACACTGCATTTTCCTAATGTTTTTTTGGGCTTGTTTTTCTTTGGTCTAGTTTTCACATTCTGACAGCATGAGCCTCCACCACTGTCTTTGTGAGATTGCTCCACATTATCAGTTTCCTAACACTGAGATACTTATACATAGAACATCTATATTATTGCTGAAATAACCTGTATATACTGAGCTCTTTAAATCATTCCCTTTCTCCACTCTCTATTTTTTGTTCCTCTTCGAATTTCCTTCAGTTTGCCAATATTTTTGAAGAAAGGTGATCAGAGCTGAACATGCTATTCCAGAAGTTGTTGCACAAGAGCCAGATTGTGAGGGACTATTGCTTCCCCTGTCCAGCCCAAATCATGCCAGCACAACCTAATTTCATTCTTTGACAGTGTTACTGGCTTAATGGATTGAGGAAGCAGTGGATGTGATGTATCTTGATTTTAGGAGCACTTCTGACACAGTCAAACTATTGATATAAAGTCTACAGGAAATTACTATAATATGGTGAATAACTGGTTGAAAGACTGTACCTAGAAAATAGCTATCTGTAGTTCATGGTCCAGCTGAGGAGAGGGTGAGGCAGCAAATCTACTGGGGTCCCGTGGGGCCAGTCATGAGACTGACACTATTCAATATTTGTATTAATGACTTGTATAATGGAGTGGAGCATATGCTTATAAAAATCTGCAGATTGCATTGCTAGCATTTGGAAGGACACTAGTAGAATTCAAAAGGACCTAGGCTCAATGGAGAATTGGTCTGAATTCAATAAGATGAAATTCAGTACAGACAAATATAAAGTGTTTCACTTAGGAAGGAAAAATGAGGGGCACAGTCTCAAAATGGTGAATAACTAATGAGGCACTAGTATTGCTGGCAAGGATCTAAGGATTATAGTGGATCACAAATTGAATATGAGAAAATAATGAGATGAAATTACCAAAAAAAAAAGATAATATAATTCTGGAGTTTATTAAGAAGAGTGTCCTATGTAAGCTATGGGAACTATAGTTCTAATCTACTTGGGCAGTGATGAGAGTTGAACTGGAGCACTTTGTCTAGCTTTGAGCACCAAACTTTAAGAAAGATGTGGACAAGTTGGAGGAAGTCCAGAAGAGGGTAACAAAAATTATAAAAAGTTTAGAAAAGCTTACATATGAGGAAAGATTGTGAAAACTGGGCATGTTTCATCCTGAAAAAAAAAAGACTCAATTCGGACCTGATACCCATACTCAAATATGTTAGTTATTGTAAAGAAGACAGTGATCAGTTCTCCATATACCCTGATGATGGGAAGAACTTTCTAATCATAAGGGTGATTGAGCTCTGAAATGGGCTTCCAGGTGAAGTTGTGGAATCCCCATCATGGGAGGTTTTTAAGGGCAGATTAGACACACCTGTCAGAGATCGTCTTGGTTTATTTACTTGGTCCTGACTCAGAGTTGAGGGTTGGACTTGAGCAATTTTCCAAGTCCCCTGTATGCCAAAATTTCTATGATTCTATATTAATGGTATACACTGGTACATATTATTACTCCTTGAACAGTTCCCCACTACATTCATCATTAACACATTGGATTAACATTCAGCTCTTGCACACAGTTATTTAGTGTAAAGCCACAGCAGCCTGTTATGATCTTTGGACACTGTGGGTTTGTGTAACCACAAGTACCAAATAGATCACTTAAGCAGCAAGTCATTGACATTTCAATATTTCTCTGTGAGCTCATTCATCACATGGGATTAGGAACAGGGAGAAGGTATGTGTGTGTGTATGTGTGTTTATTTGGATATGACAAAATTGACCTAGCTTTAAAACAAGCGGTTGTATAATAGCACATGATCTTGATTAAGGATGAGGTGCACCATTCCCTTTCAGTGTCTGATAGGTTGACTTTTGTGTATTTAGCTACATTTACTATTTACTTTTTTATAGCAACCATAGAAATTAGCAGTATGAAAGATTAAATGGCACTACACACACACACTCTCTCTCTCTCTTAGTTGCATTTGATACATTTCACATTGTCCTGCTGTCCACCACAAGGTACTGGTTCCCACAATGTGCAGAGCATTATTGCCTAAGATAATAAAAAATAATGTATTGTTGATTGTGACCATCCCTGGTAGGTAGGATTATTTGTCACAGGAGGGGTTATGACACAAAATATTTTGTTCTTTGTTATCCAAGGCATTTGCACTGATACCGAAATAGTTATGGTGAGAATGTTCACTGTGAGAGATGCAGCACTTAGAAGGTGTCTCTTATGGACATTTAATACTATGCTACCTCCTGTGTAGACCAGTAGCTGAATCACCTCCCAATTATAATTGCACAGAGTGACTGGCAACCTTTGAGGAAATACAGCTTCCAGTGTTTGATTATATTTTTCTCCCAGTTTGCATGGCTTGTCATATACACTGCTGTAGTGTTATAAATGCATTAGATTCCAGAATGGTGTTCCCTGTTTCCTGTGATACATGCTCTGGTTGAGGTGTTATGACATAGCACAGATAGCGATTCACAGGAATATATGGATGCTTGGAAGCTGGGTTTCTATTCAGGACTCTGTTGTTCTTCATCTATAAAAAGGGGATATTATTGACTTACCTTGTAAAGCCCCAGGAGATCATCAAATGAAAGATATAAAAGTGAAAAGTATTGTTATTTATCATTATTTGTTTGATGGGTTATGCTCCTATGTGATACATATTTTGGGGACAGCACACTTGGTTCCTTGCTCTGGTATCAATATTATGGTCTTGAGCAATGTGTCTTGGGGTGGTGGTGGTTTTTTCAGACTTAGATCATTTGTTGTAATGATCTCTGACAGTACAGAGCAATTAAGACCCAGCCCTGTTTCTCTACCAAAAGATAATTAATAGTTTGTTTAACAGCCTATTAAACTGGTATTGATTCTATAAATGCATGCTACACTAATTTTTGCAGTATATTGCCTAACACTGAATGTAGGGCTGATATATCATGCACACTTTTAGGGACTGGATATAGCATTATTAGAGCTCAGAGAATAACTGATTTTTCATTTTGGTGAGTACCTGTATCTAGCATGGTAGGATACAAAAGAAAACTACATAGGAAATGCAACAGCAATTTTTGGCATTTCTATAGTGCCTTTGACTGAGGATCTTGAGGTACTGCACAGATATAAATTAATTCTCATCACACTCCTGAGAAGTAGAAAAGTAGTATGAGCCATATTTTACAGATTTGGATTAAAATACAGACAGGTTTAATGACTTATTTAAAATCACCTAATGAGACAGTGGTAGAACAAAGACTAGAAACTAGATCTCCTGACCCTAGTCTTAAATATATGTAATAACTATTATTTATCATTAATATAAAGCTTTATACACTCACAGCTCTGTGCAATGACATGTAAAGAGCACAAAGAGAACAGGACTCTGCCCCCAAAATATTTTTGGTTGGACCTCTGAAACCATATACTGCTCTCCACAAACTCCAAGCATGATTGCACCACTCTACACAAGACTGGGCTGAGAATTTTGGGAAGAGTCAATGAAGTGATTCCTTGGGTCATTTAGAAATGAAATGGCTCATTTTATATTAAAAGGAACCCTTCAAGGTCTCATTCTCCAGGGTTTATGGAAATTAATTACTTCTGCAGCTTCTGGGTACAGGAGCTACTAGGACCGTTGGAGGGTGATGTGAGACTTCACAAGCATTGACATATGTCATCACAAGTCCTTCCATCTCCCATGATGAAAAGAGAGAAATATTATTCTTCCTGTTTTACAGCTGGGGAACTGAGGCAGAGTGGTTCTGTGACTTGACTAAAAGCCATAGAGGGAGTCAGAATCAGAGCAGGGTTTAGGAAGCAGGAGTGTTATGCAGAAATGTCAAACCGTAGCAATGGCCTTACACTTTCTTGTCAACCTGTATGAGGGGAAAGCGCTACAAACTTAAATAAAACCACCAGCCAAATCTGAGAAT
This sequence comes from Podocnemis expansa, assembly GCA_007922195.1. Taxonomy (NCBI): domain Eukaryota; kingdom Metazoa; phylum Chordata; order Testudines; family Podocnemididae; genus Podocnemis; species Podocnemis expansa. The sequence continues at coordinate 86,577,360 of ML681963.1, read as the reverse complement.
AGCGTAGTCCCTTCTAAGTTCCACATACTTAGGAAAGAAAGAGTAAAACCATGGACTTTGTGATTCCCAAAGGTCAGATCTATCCATAGAACATAACAGTTTAAAGGTTCAAACAAAAGCAAATGGGATAAGACAAGCCATAACATATTTGGATTAGGGTGTGGGTGTGTCCATTGCATCATAGCTTGAATGCTTGAGTGGGTGTGTGCTTTAAATGGAAAAGTTTTCCAAATAGTTTCATAAACACTATATGGTGATTTGCACTGATGACCAGTGCCCTCCATGCCACTTGCAGTATCCTCTTCTGGCTAGTCATCCATTAGTAATGAATCTTTTTTAGGGTACACATCATACAATTTTAGGGGTGGGGCACAGTGGACTGTCTAATCCTCTGATTCATATTTGTCCTTTACGTCCTATTGCCTTAAACAAAGTACATTCATACTTAGGTATAATTTTTCCAGAGAACTATTCTTATCCATATATAACTTCCCATAAACTCTGGGCTTGTCTTCACTGACAATGGTGAATTCGCTGCCATTAGATCGATCTCCCTGATTGGACTGAGTAGGTCTGTGAAGACCTGCTCAGCTGATCAGGAAGTCAATCAAGTAAGACTACCCTGCCAAGGAGCATAGGTCTGAGTTAAAGGGAAAGGGTTTTCCTGAGATGCAGCCTACTCAAGACACCATGGCAAGTAGGAAGTAGGCAATTGGAAGGAACTACGCAAGGTATTATAAGTACTTTGCAAAGTCATGACACAATGTAGACAAGGACTCTGTAATGCATACAGTTATTTGTCCTTTTATAGGATGAGACCTTGAGGTGGTCATGATGGTAAAAAGGGCCAAAGTTATATTTGTAAAATAAAGAATTTTAGTTCTTTTATTGAATAGAGAGACTTCTTCACACCTGAAATGGCTAGTGCATTCAGGAATGATCTTGATACAGCAGAGCAGTGATAGAAATCATTCCATACTGAAATCATGGATCTGAGACTTCTCAGCCGTAAAAGAGCTCAGTTCTGAAGCTGAATTTGATAGCTGGCCTATAACTCTATAAAAGACTGAAGCAAGACCTCAGACCACATAGGCCCGAAGTCTGAGCCAGTTCAAATCCAGATATGAATGCTGTAGTGTACTTTAAACCCATCTCTAATTTAAACAACCAGCTTGAAACCAACACAATACAATGCAAAAGAGCACCCTCAGCTTGCTTTGAAACTGAGGCACATTTTTAAAGAGTTTTACAAATTTCATCATATGCACTTTGGGGCTCATATGGAAATCGTGTCATGGTAAAGCAAAATGAAAGTATGTGAACATTTATAAAGCAATGTTTATATAAGTGTAGTTTTACTCGCTTCATCTTATCCTTAGGACAGCAGGTTCCCAAGGCAAAACAGTCAAACTGTTAATGTTTAAAATTTGAATGAGTTTGGTGGTGGATTTTTTTTTTGTTTTTTTTGTTTTTTGTTTTATTTTACCAGTTTATACAGTTTATAGAGTGGTAATTTTATTTTAAAAATTCAAAACTTGAGTAAAATTTGTTGAACATGTCTACTTCATAGAATTTTTTTAAAAAAAAGTTGTAGGAAAAAAAAAAAAAGCAAGAGCAGACAGAGGTTAAGATTCGATGATGACCAGAACAAGGAATTTCTCCATTATGACTGACCCCACAGAAGCAAATACATCAGTTTGCCAAGTTTCTGTTGCAGAAAGTTGTGAAACCAGATAATAATCAGCGAGCAGAAGGATGAGGAATCACAGTCACAATTATAATAGCAAGTACTAACACTGTGGAAAACCCTGTAAATCTAGGGTTGGATTCTTCATCTGCAAGCTACACCCGCCCCCCCATACATCTACACACACCACCTTACATAGAATCTGTACATACTTTTTACCAACAATATTAATCATTGGCATGACCCTGGCTTTCATTTAAGATCTTGCATGCTATTCTTTGATACACTAAAATGTACTTACCAGGGCCAGGATATTTTTGTAATTCTCTTGCCAGTTGGCACTGGGGGAGTCTTAAAGTCATAGTACTGCCCTGATCTTAGGGAATGGTGATAGTGGTGAATGCAGTGCACTGCCAAGTATATGTGCCATGATTTTGATCAGGAGGAATGTACCCCTGACTAGCAGACAGTACACTGCTGGATGTGGTATTGTGGCACTGAGCCAGAACGAGCTAAGCAACTTTGCAAGCTGCATGGCCCAAATTTGAACTTTAAAGAAATACTAAAGGAAAATACAAATGGTAATAATGGCCATTCCTTATAAGTAGACTACAGCTTTGAACTTCAAGTGCATTATTGGTAGTTATTTGATGTTGTTTACATATATCTTGTTAAATGGTAGCAGTGTAGATAAACAGCTTTCCTGTCTATTATAATTCTATTGATTGAGGGATCAAAAGCAAATATTAAACATCTAGGCTTTGATGTAACAACATCATTTGTCTTTGAGGGTTTTTAATAACATTTTTTTTTTAATAACTTCATTTCTCTCTGAGGTTTAAGTAAACTGTCTATTAACTGGGCCACTGCAGTTAATGCCCAATGTGTGCCTAGGAAATAAAAGTTTTACTCAGAGGACAAAACTCATTACCATTCTTCACTCAAGAAAATAGTTGTGAACTGTCTTGATAGTTCAAATGGCTATTGCGGACTGTATTGTCTAGGAAGGACTCACAGAAGAATGATCAAACTATTAGCTTGCTCTCATCAAAGCCCATGAGCTGGAGTTACCTACAAGAACCCATCTTACTTCAACTATAAAGGAAGCGTCAAGCCTGATCACTTTTTTTGTCTCAAATCTGTCCAAACTTTGTCAGGGTAAGTTTGGATCACAAGAATGAAGTCCTAGCAGCAGCCTTGAATTGCCCTGCTAATTCTCATGGGAAAAGTTCAACAAACTCTGCACTTGCACTATTTGGTCTTCATTTCCTGCCTCAATTTGCTGGACTGGATTTCTAACAAGGAAGTTTTGAAGAAGGACTGATTATCCCCAAACTGTTTATTTAATATCCAAAGTCTTTGCAGATTAAGAATTTTGCAACTCTTTGAAACTGGCCTAGGAACTTTATCTGTTTATGCATAATGATATTTTAACTTGTATTCTCTTTCCCATTTTAAAATAAATATTACGTTAGTAAGTGAACACTGGCTTTAGGTGTGTGTTTGGGTAAGAGCTGAATTGTTCATTAATCCGGTTGTTGGTAATGTGTCCGATCCTTTGGGATTGCCAGAACATTTTTTTTTAACATAAAGACTATGTCCATATTAGGAATTTTAGTTCAGGGTTGCTAGTCCGAACTAAAGAAGTCTGAGGTTAGTCCGAACTAACCTCGGGCTAGTGCAAACTAACCACAGCTATTTAGTTCAAACTACCCATACATTCTAGTTTGACCTAAAGTTTTAGTTTGAACTTTTTATGTTCCATTTAAGCCTTAGTTCATGTCTTGCCCACTCTTAGACATGGAAGTCTGAACTAACCAGGGGTACTTATTAGTTCGGACTAAGACCTAGTTTATACCTGGGGCAAATTCAGTGGCAGTTGACCACCAGTTATGCAAGGAATGCAAAATTTCTTGCGTAACTAATGGTGACATGTAAAGCTACTGCTAGACATTAGGGAAAAGCTGACTGCAAGTTGCTTGCGGTTGGGCTAAATTGGACTAATTTGGCAGTGTAAACATAGAGGATAAAATTTTTCAGTATTCTCTGTTATACTTGACTCGGCTATCTGGGTAGAAGCCACAGGGCTGGATAGCTTTAAGGAAACTGTTTTTGTCTTCTGAATGACCAGTTAGGGGATCAGAAGTCATTTGTATCTGACTTGTTATATCCTGTGGAAAACCCACCAGTGTTAAGGGACCTGCTGGCCCCATGCTTTACAGTTTTACCCTTTTTTAAGCTATCTCAGTGTGGCTCCCCTAGGCTATGCCTACATTGGCAAATTAGTCCGGGGTCAGGAAGTTTAGTTTGAACTAATTTAACACATGGCTATACTAGGCTTTTCCTAGTTGTAACTAAAAAATTTATTAGCTTGAATGAGGCAAAGCTTAGTCTGAAGTAGTAAGACCCAGCACTAGTTCGTACTTCCATGCTTAGTTCGAACTAGGCACTGGCAAGACCCATACTAAGGCTTAGTCTGAACTTGAAAAGGTTGAGCTAAGCCATTAGTTCGAACTAAGTGTCAGTTTGAACTAGGACACACAGTTAGGTAGAACTAAAAATCTGCGGTTAGTTCGAACTACCCTTGAATTTCTTTAGTTCAGACTAGCAAGTCTGACCTAAAATTTCAGATGTAGACATAGCCCTAGAGACCAGCTTCACAGGTATATCTTCATTTCCATTTACTCTGTGCCTTCTTTGTACAGTAACCCAATCTGATTGCTATGTGAGCCTCTGGCTACCGACTGCTTCAGTCAAAAAGGCCCGGACCAAAACTGTCAAGAACTCCAAAAATCCAGTGTGGAATGAAACCTTCCACTTCAGGATTCAGAATCAGGTCAAGGTAAGACACCATGAACTCCTTGCTGTCAAGGGCCAGTAGATCACTAGTTCTGCCAACCAGACTGAGTCAGATTGTTCATGATTTTGACCCTCTTTCACTTTAGCAGCTCCCTTCTTCCTAGATGATAAAAATTCCAGAAGCAAAACTCCTCAAATGAGACACCCTGACAATTTCTGAAATGAGACTCCTCACTGCACTATCTATGCTATTTTGTATCCCTGCTCTGCGCTGCAGCCTCTAAGTTGGAAACTCTCAGCCCAACCCTGGATGCCGAGCTGCAAGGCCTAGGCTGGTGAACTGTGCACACTACCACCTATGTAGTATATGAACATCAAGCAGAGTACTGTGGAAGGACTGGGTTATACTGGGAAAGATAGGTAAACACAGCTGACCAACTGCTAATGTTGTACAATGTGCCATGTACCTCCATTCAGATGCTTTGCTGCCACTAGAGAGCGTTTTATACCTTTGTGTGCAAGATATGAGGATAGTTAACTACACTTATTTGCCATTCCTTGGGGACAACAAATTGAATTACATTGCAGAACTGGTTAGCAAGCCTTGGATTGGTTGCAGAAAAGGGAGATTATCCAGGGTAACTATTTTCTCCTTTGCACAGCCCCATCACACATTTCTGTGATGCTTTGCTCCCCTCTTCATCTTGTATAAGAAAAGTCTATAAAATTATGCAACAAATATAAAAGTTCATTTAATATTGTATGCTTATGATGTTCCCCTCCCACAATTTGGTCTGGGGTACCACTGTGCCTCCCTTATCTCCTTCTTGATCTCAATTTACCCAGCTTTGTTAAATGCCCATCTACTTCTGGGTCAGCCCACACTAACCTTTTGCATGTAATCAGTCCCAGCTAGTGGGTATGCACTCTCCAGCTACTCAGGGGACTGTCCCTCAGTGAGTACCCCCAGATACCACACTGGGAACTGCTGTCCTGCAGGGATTGGGACCCTTCCTCAGTCATTGTAGACTCATAGACACCAGTTCATCCAAGGAAACAAGAATGCCCTAACTCTGCTCATTCACATGCTCTAAATTTTACACAGCTTTTGATAAAGAGAACCCCTTATTAATTGATTAGAACAGGGGTCAGCAACCTTTGCCAGGTCCTGTGCTGGTCCTTCCTCCTCGACCCCCAGCTGATGCTGGCAGTCCCCTCTGCTGAAAACATCTGGCAGTTGCCTGAAAATTCAGCAGCAGTCACAGCTGGGGTGGGAGCAATTCCCAGGCGTGCCATGGAAAGAAGTTATCTTGGTGGTGTGTGTGGCGACAGGGGTCCCCAGGCATGCCATGAAAAGAAGCGGCTCCTTTCAGGGGTTCCCAGGCATGCTGAAGAAGGAAGTGCCCAGAGTGGCTCCTCTGGGGAGCATCACACTACAGAGAGGAGCCACTAAGGGGAGCTTCTTCTGTGTCACATGGAGGCATAGGCATGGGGGAGGGCTGTGTCTCAGATGCACCCAAAGGAAGCTGCCCTGAATGGCTTTTGGTGGCAGGAGTGGCAATTTCTGTGGCACTGCAGAGGGTGTTGTGTGCTGCTCTGAATGGGCTTGGGTGCCACTGTTGGCATGTGTGCATGGGGTTGCCTACCCCCAGATTAGAACATGATTTTAAGTGAGTATATAGCGAATCAATGCACAATCATTTACTAAAGATGTCAGGAGTTGCCACAAGCAAATAAAAATATAAGATGCATTCTAACCTAAAATGTGGTATTGTTGCCTATTTTAATCTTTCTTACCCACAAGGTTGGCTGCTGGTAGTTTTCAGCCAGGCTTTGGCCTCCTGGTTCTGTGGATAGTTTCAGTCCCCCGGAGTTATTCTGAGATGGAGTTTCTCTGGCAAAAACTCCTTCACAGTTCCTGGTATGGCCTTTTCAATCCCCCCTTCACCCCGCTTCCTTCCTGGGCTGAGATCATTCTTCTCCCCACCGAAACAAGGGTACTTAGTTTGCATTGTCTTCATCATGTATCTCTTCAGCCTACATACTGCGAGACAGCTCTGAATGTCTACCCCCACCCTGAGCCTTGTGAAATATGTGGAATGTGTTTCACATAAGTACTTGTATGGTGCTGGAGGCGACATGATACAATAGCAATAGTGCAGAGCCTATTATGTGCATTCAGAAAGGAACCCCTTGCATGGCATGTTTAGCATCAAACCACACAATTGCATTACAAAAGTGAACAGAACATTTACACATATCATACCCCAGGTAGCATCCTGTGACAATGCTATTAGGTTTGTTGGGTACAATAATCACCAGCTGACCTGCATTTTTCATTACTTGAAAGAAATAAATATCTATTTATCATGTAATTACCAGGAACTTAACAGTAATTTCCCTGCCCCACTGAAGTACTTGGCATGGATATACCTGACAATGACCATAATATGCATGGCATGCAATATCATATCTTCCATTTCTTTCTCACAAAGGGGATAAGAAGATGGTTTTCTGTACGGCAGGAATTGCCATAGATAGCCAGCTCAGTAGAGGTTGCATGACTTAGTTCATAGAAAGGCAGTTGAGTATTGTATGATCATAGTACTGGCCTCTGACCTTAGAACTAGGCAGGGAACAAAGCAATATATCATGTAGAATTTGAATAGAAACAGCTGGGTGACTGTCAAATATCCATTTTCCTGTTTTCTCTGTCTCATTTTCTCATTTACCTTTTAATTCTGAAGCTCATTTCCCAACTTGTGAAGGGTAGAACTTCTGTTTCCTGGACTCTTATGTATTCTTTTGTTTCCAGAATATCCTGGAACTGAAAGTCTGTGATGAAGATGAACACACTCCAGATGACCATCTCCTCACGGTGTTCTTTGATGTATCTAAAATCCAGCTTGGAGAAACGGTTCGGCTGAACTTCCAGGTGAATCCACAGGTGAGGATTGAAATCAAAGGCAGAACTCACTGTGAAGGTTATATTTGTCTCACTTTCCGTCATACTATGTAACTTTTCGCTGTGTATTGTGTTGTCCACCTACCCATATCAACCTCTCAACTTTTCTAAGTGTAAGGCACCTCAACCCTTCTTCAGTATTTAAAATAAAAGTTTGGGGAAGTATCTTCACATGTGTCAAAAGGAAGTTGGTGGGAGTTTGACACTTTTGACCAACCAAATCTATTTTATTGCTGATCTTCATAGCAAGGCTGAATCAGTCAGAGACTATGGTATCACCACCCTCACCTCCCCAGTGGTATTAGAGGTTTGCAATTAGAGAGTGTGGTTCTGATATGGGATAAAATATTAGTTTTCACAGATACAGAAACAACTGATGCTACAGCTATCCACTGTGAGCCCAATGTTCAGACAGGAATGTTTAAATGGGACTTAAATTCCTATCTTTGTAGTAAATGCATACTGATTCCATGCTGGGGTGCTCATATGAATACTGAGACATATAAATGCCAATTCTGTATGACTTAAGTACTGTATTCAAATTCAGATTAGGGTGCCTATACCAGAAAATTGGACCCTGTATTTTGTGTGTTCTAAGTGACAATAATTTGTCCCTTAAGAATGTAATGTCAGTTGAAAGGAAAGTTTAATGTCAGGTGATCTGTATGGTCCATTGTGACCAACCAGGTTAGGCACTGTTGCAGTAAATGTAAGAAATATGTACAAGGGCAGGTGAGGCTGTCCATTGCTCATTCAGAAATAATTCTCTCTATTTATCATTTCCCAAATTGGGTAAAGAGAGTGAGAGATGTGACTTATTTTAAAAACCTCTCCTGCTAATGGGTAGACCAACTACTGGGAAACAGAATGATAAAAATTTAAATTGGAACTGAAGAAAATGAAGCACATTGTATTTGCATCAAGAAGATGGGTAAAATACTTTGTATAAGTTCTATGCATATCAAGGGGTCAGGTTTATACACCTTTGGGTATCTTTATGTAGAAGAGTAATGACATATTGACATAATTTATTTTCATTTTCAGGGTAAGGAGGAGCTAGAGGTTGAGTTCACAATGGAGAGCAGGTGAGTAAAATCTAAATGTTGTCAGATAATGTAATTATTAGAAGCCCTAGAGATTGATTAACAACAAGGAACATGATTTGTACACCTGCTCTCACTTGATTGATAGTGTATGTTCAGCCTCACTGGACAAGTGCATTAGCTGTATATTTCTGCATGCCATTTAATAGTGAAATGGTTGGCAGTGTTGGACATTGTGTGGTCACACATAAGCATCCGAGTAAAATGTAAAACTACAATGACAATGGAGTGAAGTGCAAAAATGTCTATTGATTTCCCCACCAGCTGGTCTGTATGTAGCATTTAACAGTATTTGTAGTAATTTAAAAAAAAAGCTTCTAACCCACTTCAGTGACAAGATAGGCACAGATATCTCAGTTTTAAATATAGTTTTGTTATAGAAGTTCAAAGTGTATGGAGGAAAATTGTCTCTTGATTTTTATTATGATATGTTGAACTAATTCATTAGCTTTTCAGCTCTGGAACTCCAGGTTCAAGTAAAAATATTTTAGGCCAGTGGAATAAGTTCAGTTGTGTCAGTCTGTCTCAGCAAACTCAGCTTGATATGTATTTGAAAACCACCTTGTTTTGGCATAAGGAGCAGAGCTGTAATCCTGGAATGGAAGAAGCTTTACAAAGTTAGATTTATTTACCATTTTCAAGGAATGTGACAAAAACTGGAAAAATATATTGAGATTTATACCTGTGTTGGTATCTTGTGCTGTCCCACCCAATGCTTCCAAGAAGCACAAAAAAATAAAATTAAATACAAATAAAAAAGAAAAAAATCAGAATTCATGTCCTTAAATAATTTGAATACTAGTTATGAACTGAGCATGTTTCATTTTGTTTTTTTTTAGTCCAGATCTTCCTGAAAATATCGCTACTAATGGTGTACTAGTGGTAATTTTATTTTCTCTTATCTTTTCCTCTACCATGTAGCAATGTACATCATATTGCTTAAAACAGAGAATGAGTTGGATTGTCCATCTAACACAAAGCCTCTTCTGAGAGAGAGGCTGGTGTTAGCAAGGAACGTGACAGTAAGCTGTCATGAAATGTCCTGAAATGGGAAGAGCTGTGAATTGTCCCAATCAAGTACTCCTCCACAGTCCCACAGAGTGCCGTCTGAGGGCCAAGACTCAAAGCGGTACAGCTGTGGCTATTCTCACAGCTAAGGTTCCTGCACCATTATCTTGAGTAACTCCTTTTGGGAGAAGGTAAAATTGAAGTAGCTGTGAGATTTCCTTTTTGGTATGCCATTAACAGTGTGGCTGGCATTAGGTTGCAAAATATACATAACCATAAAGTTTTTTCTGTGGCTGGTCCCTTCAATTACAACTGTTGTTTCAGTAACTTACTCTCATTTTATTTTCTTCTGGAGAATCTATTGTCTTCTTGGTGGAGGCCTGATGATATTTTTGTTTTCACCATCTGCATGCTCCTATCCAAGAAGTCATATAGTAAGCCACAGCCCACCATTCTTTCAGCTGAGGACTAGACATGAGTTTGTCCAGATACATTTTCATTGGAGGTCGCTGCAGAGCATCACAATGCAATTAGCCCTCTCAGGGACTGACCTTGAAGTCTGCAGAACACTCTCAATCCCTTCCCATCTGGATAGCAAGAAGTTAGCAGGGGGACCAGACTTAGATGTGACTTGTGTCATTTTATCTGTCTTTTACTGGCTGTGTCTGTTACAGTCTCGTGAAGTTACCTGTTTGGAAGTTCAAGTGGATGACGGGAGGATTAAGAAGGGATCCACAGGTCAGTACTTCTTGAACTGGTAGAGTTGGATGAAACTAGTTACAGTTTTATAGCAAAATTTCAACCCCAAAATGTATGCCAGTTCTGAAATGATTTATTCATAGGCATTACAATAAGGGCATTCTGTGCCTTAAAGGAAAGGAAGGACTCTGTCAAGTCCCATGGGCTTTGGATCAGGTCCTAATTGATGAGACAACGTAAAGGAAATATTACAGCATTCACAGTTGAACAGCAACACCGGTCAATTAAAAAGAAGTTTCCATCACAGCACTCTGTTGTCAGAGGCTCATAACTTTTTGAAACTTTCATATATGGACAGGAAATTTTCCATGCCTGATCTATTCCTCAATTTGGCACAAAATGCCTCAGGGTGTTTCTGAGGTCAGAGAAGATGGGGGAGTAAGAAGGGGAGGTGAAAAACAAAACACATTTCTCAATTAAAAAAAATCTAATTAACCTTTTACATACAAAAATATCAGTAGTTTGAAACCTGAAATGTATTCCATATTATCAGAGATAGTGTTTCTTCTATATTTGTAGCCTCATAGATTTGCAATGGAACTTTTAAAATATCATGTGTTGGAAACTCATTATGCACTGGAGTGTAATATAACCAAACAAATGACTCCCTTATACAGCAATCCTCCCATTTACCTGAATCCCTTTTGTCTGGAACTGCCTTGTTATTGTACAGTATAAATCATTTACAGCCTAATTGAGAGAGTTGCTAAGGCCCCCCAAGTCCCATTGACATCATTAGGAGTTGATGGCGCTCACAATCTCACAGGACAGTGGGCCCTTATACACAGTTTATTATGGCTGCAGGACATTAGGGATAAATGTTTTTATATGGTGTGTGGGAACATTTTTGGCTTATTAAGTGCATCCACATTCTGAACTTAACACAGAGAACTCTGAAACATTGTTTTAAATTAGTTAAAAGTGCGATGATAATCATGTTTGATGTTTGTTTTCTCACCTGTTTAGAAAGAAAATTCGCATTTACAGTGGAGGGATCTTATGAAGGAACCCAGAACTTTTCACTGAGTTCCTGCCTTTGGCCTACTTCTCCTGCCAGATTTCACTGTATCAAGTATAATCAATCAGATCTGCGCATTGCACTACCAAAGAGGAGACAGCTCTCTATGGTATGTTACCATAACAAGCCTTTATGAACACAGCTCATCTGGGGACCTAGAAATGTTGGGACGATATGTTTAACCAATTCCTCCCTGTTGTAGTAAATTAATCTCCTATACCATTTTCTTTTTAGTCTTCCTCAAGTCCAGATGAAAGTGAGTCCCTGACTCTAGCTCTGAATTCACTTCCCATTCAAGATAAAATAACAATAGGAGAGGTGAGTGCTGGCCCAACAGTCTTTATTGGATAGATACCATGCCAGTATGCTTTCCACTCACAGGGGAACAAAATTTGCATTATTGCTTAACTCCAGTCAGTTTATATGTTGTTATGTGCACATGCACACACCTAAATGTTAAAAGCACATGAAGGTGCAAAGTCTAGCACTCAAAAGTTAGGAAATACAAAAAATTAAGGTTGTCTGTGTCACTTCAGTTCACTTCCCTTCAGCATATGCATTTTATACCATCTTTAATTACATGATTGCATACTATTTTTTCCACAGGACTTCTATCTCATTCAGCTTACAGTATGGATGTTGTTCTCTTACTAAGTAGCTATTCAATATTTTGTTTCTATCTTGTTGTTAAATTTATAACCTCAGGCCTTATTTACCACCCATTATCCAAACCCTGCTGTGAAGACACAATTATTCATTTCTTCATGGGATTTTTTGTGGCGCTCATCACTAATAAATCTGAGTGTTTCAGAAACAATGATGAATTTATCTTCACAACTAGAAAGAGGGATGTCTATTATTATCCCCATTTTACAGATGGAGAACTGAGATACAGTGAAGTTGAAGTTCAGAGTGTCCATACTTCTCCAAATCAAACCATAGGGTCTCAAGGTGGATCTCAATTCATGACCACCTGTGAAAAGTCTGGTTCAAATTAATTGTCCAGCATCACATAGGAAATCTGTAGAAGATGGAGGGATGGAGTCCAGTTTTTCAGGACAGCATTCCACTGTCTTAATCATGAAACCATCCCTTCTCATCCTGTAATCCAGTGTATACCACTCATTACACACCTTCCAACTTTTGAAACAAAGGAGGAAGGGGCCTTACAGGCAAAAGTCTTTTTTGCTATACAACGCTGTTGTACCCCCCAGAGCAGATCTATCCTAACTGCTGAATGAGCCAGTGGTCCTATGTGGTGAAAATAGTATGCAGACATATAATTAAAGACTGTATGATAATGTGGATGAACAAAGAGACCAAGTTAAGGTTGCACAGGTACTCTTAATTATGACATTTCCTAATTTCTAAGGGCTTGATTTTGAATGCTTAATATTCTTTTAATAATATTTTTTCTGTAATTGCCAACATTTTAAAAAGAGCAGACTGAAAAAACCCCAGAAATTTTATCAAATGGTATCATATTGGCACCCACCTGGATCATCAACAGAGTTGGAACTTTTATAGTCACTTCCCAGATCTCCATATTGAGCTGAGACAGTATTTGATAGCAGCATTAAGTTGTCATCCTCTGTTTGGAGCAGCATTAGAAAGGGGTGCAATACATATGCTTTGCTAATGGGTTTCACAGATATTTGCTGACAGCAGGGGAATTCTGAGATTCAGGAATATTGGGTCTCAGTCCAAGCTCTGAAGGGTGACATGTCTAGTGATCACAGCAACTTCTGCCCGTTTTCCCCAAGACTGACAACTTCTCCATCTTTTTCAACTGCTTCATGTCCTAGTCACTTTTCTCCTACACTCTCCAATTTCAACCCCAGTCTCCTTGCCCAGCCACTCTTAGGCTGCACCTCTACCCTAGGTCGCGGTCTCCAACCACTCAGGATCTCAATCCTAGTCTTCCCGTAACCAGCCAGTCCCAGTCTTACCCCACCTTCCAAATTCCAATCCTAATCTTTTCCAGTCTGTTGTAGTCTCACCCCCCCAACCCAGTCTCAGTTTCTTTCTAACTTTTCCCCCAGTTTCAAGTCCCAATTTCAACCTGTCACCCCAGCTCCTTATTTCAATCTACTCTTGTTTCTCCTTGATCTGGCTTTTGTTTCCAAGGCTTACAATTTAGTCAAATTTTGGGTGGATTTTCATGGGAACAACAAATGGCACATCTGTGACACACAGTCCAAATTTCAAGCCTCTGCTCCAAAGTATGGGGGCACTAGAAGTTCCCAATGGAAAGGTTGTAAGAATTTTTATAATATTAACAGAAAAATTCATTTTACTTTAAGCTTATTCTCAAAAGTGGCTGAACCATGTTGTCTGAAACTTTTCAGAAATATTCATCTTGAGGCAGCTTGGAAAATTTCAGCCCAAACATAACAGCCTAGCAAGCAATTGAGAACACAAGGTCTATAATAGAAAGTTTGAGCAACCTTAATAAAAGGTGGTGCTACCAAACTCTCATGTGATGAGAGAGTTACTTTGTGCTCCATGTATCAACCTAGGTCTGCTTGCTTTGGAAAGGGATTTACCTCCTTCTTCCATTCTTCCTTATTCATCAATGAAGGGATTATCTACATTGCAGGCTCTACAGTGATTGATGCAGCAGGATCAAATGAGCCAGTTGTACATTATGTAGCTTATGTATCCCCCCCTCGACTGCTGGTAGCAGAGTTGACCAGCCTGGAGTAATGGAGTCCAAATTAAAAACAAAAGCAAAAACCAAACACACAACCTCCCCATTCCCCCACAAAGCAAAACAGACTGAAATCCAAATAAACCTGTCTGACAAATGGATATTAAAAAAAAAAAAAACAAACCAGTTTGCACACAGAGGTCTAGATTCTCAGATGGTGTAAAGTGTTATATTCCCATTGACCTCAGTAGAACTATGCTGATTTATAATAGCTAAATCTCTGGCCAATCATTAACCCATTTCCATGGCTAAGTAACCTGGACTTTAGAGCGCACTTTGATATGCATAGCTGAATAAAAGGTGGTGATAAAGCTGAGGCCTTAGGTTTTCTAAACTGGCATACGTGTCTTAAAAATTGGAAATATGGAGTAAAAATATTAGACTGAGAATTAGCTAGTTGTATTGAGCAGAGTTGTGTGAAATTTTTCAGATGAAACTTTATCATAAATATGCTCAAGTCAATGGAAACATTTCATAAATTTGTGTTGAATTTGCTGCATTGTTTGAAGACAACCAAATAAATTTTAAACAATGGAAAACCAGATTTTGAAATGAAAGGCTTTTGACTTTCCATTTCAAAATAACTTTTTAGTTCAACCTCAGCTTCAGTTTTATGTGTTTAAAAACGAATGGAGAATTTAAAAGTCTTGAAAATGAAATATCTTGTTTTAGGTTGACTGACACATTTAATTCAACTCAAAACATTTTCTAAAAGCTTTTCAGTTAGCCAAAAAGTTGGAGAAAAAAATTATTTTGCATCTATTTGAAACAATTTCCCCTTTCTTCTGGTGTTTTGAATTGTTCAGTAAATTGAAAAATCAGCTATCTGCACAACTCTGGTATTGAGTACATCTAAATTATCTTACTCAAATTACTAATGGTCAGAGTGTGTGACTCAGAACTGATTGTGGAGCAGCTAAAACTCATCTTGATGCTGAGAGGACATGCAAGCTTAAAAATATGTTGGCATTTATTATATTCCCATTCTTGATTTTCAGACCAACACATTCGATCTGAATGTGAAGACAAAAGAATGGTAAGAGAGCATCTCTTTGGTCCCCCTCTTGCATTTGCTTCTATGCTGACCCTTGCAGAGCCCATATGAAAGCAACAGGACTCTCTAAAGCCATGGGCAGTATTAGTTTCAAGAGGAAGCCATCTATCTTTTGGATGTGGATAATGTTAGCTGAGCTCTTCCATTTCTTTGCCTGGGAATAATGTGATTATGTAATCACTTGCTGCAATCATTTAACAAAACAGAATAACCTGTAATTGATTTCAACAGCAGGTGAGAATATGGAATGAAACCCAACACACTGAGAATATGCAAATTGTTTTAATGAAACTCTTACTTTAGATGCCATAGAAGCACCTTTCAAACTAGTAATTAGAAATCTATACACACGCTGGCTGATCTATTGTCTTCTCCCTTCCCACAGCCTCGTTCTCCCAATGTACACAATTCAAGGTTTGATCCTTCAAGGTGCTGAGCTTTTTGGCCTTGACCCAGCAAAGCATATAAACCTGTGTTAACTTTAAATAAATATGCTTTTAGTGACTAGTCTCATTGAAGTCAATGGGACTACTCATGCAATTAAATTTAAGCACTTGTTGCTTTCTCTCTCTCTTTTTACGTTAGTTTGTCTACATAAAAGTGTTGGAGCGTCTTTTCTGTAAATCTATCTGAGGTTATAATTTTATAGATATCATATGAAGATTTAAAATACAAGTTACAATTTCAGTGTTTTGCCTTGATCTCAGGACTCAGGGCTTGTGTAACTCAGCAAGAAAGCTAGATGTACGTTTGGGATTTGACCTGTGCACTGAGGAACAGAATTTCCTGAAGAATCGGAAGAAAGTGGTTGCTGCTGCTCTGAAGAAGGTTCTTCGGCTGGAAGAGGATCTGAAAGACCATGAGGTAGTTGAGGCAGAAGAGTCTTGTCTCATGAATTTCCCCAGATGAATGCTCAGTACACTGGGTACCAAAAGCTGGACCCAAAGCTCATTGAAATTAATGAGGAGTTCTTCATGGTTTTTGAATCTGAGTCACTGATGGTGCCAATTATGATTAATGGTAAGCTGTTGGAGGGGGACTGAGAAGACGGGGTGTGTCCTGTGTAGGCACATGAGTGTTTTACTGCCTCGAGACCCCTATTCAGCCCAGGAGAAGGGTGGTCCATGAGGAAGTGTTCTCCCCAAGCCCTACTCAGGCCAATGAGGTGTGAGGTTTGACAAACCAATGTTCTGTTCTGCATTGGCAGATCCTATGTTGTCTTCTTTTGACCTGTGATAACTTGTTTAGGAGAATCCCAATTACAGTACTTGAAACGAAAACACACAGACACTCTGCAGAAAGAGGAAAAAAACCCACAGCCCCCCACAACCCTTTCTCTGACAGTGGAAAAATCTGAACTTCACTGTGTTCAGCAGCAAGGAGTATCAAACAACTTAGAATGAGACATATTCAACGCAACCATCCTTGTATTATTTTACTGTACCACAGTTTATGAGGGTACTGGAACTACTGATTGATGAGTTGTTTTTTGCTTACCTTTTCATTACCTTTTTCCTTTTTAACTATTGATGCTCCTCATTGTTGTTTGTCCCCAACTTTCTGCTTTTGTGTGTTGAACAGGTGCCAGTGGTAGCTGTGACAACAACAGGTGGTGGGATAAGAGCTTTGACAGCCATGTATGGCAGCATTTTGGGTCTTCAGAAACTGAATGTTCTGGACTGTATTTCATACATCACTGGCTCATCTGGCACAACCTGGTAAGGAGGTCATTTTATAAGGTATTATTTGCTCCTTCTGTAAGCTTCTTATATAGAGAGGTGCTCAAGAAATGGTGTTATCTTGCTTAGAAATACACCAAGCATAGCAGGGTTGCCACCTCTCTGGGTTTGACCCTGACACTATGGGTTTTAGTAGTTTATTTCCAGGCTAAGGGTTTAATATTCAAGTCTCTGGGCAATTGATGTGCATATGCCACACACATGTGTATGCACCTCAGTCACCTGGAGATTTGAATATTAAACCCATAGCCTGGAAATAAGTAATTAAAACCTGTAGTCTCAGGGTCAAACCCAGAGACATGGCACCCTGGCTAAAGCACCCTACTTGTTCAAATATAGTTCCTGTAGACCTGGCCTGAGAGTAAAATTTTCAAAGTTGCTTAAGTCCCATTTTCAAAGGATACTTAGACACTTAGGAGATTAAGTCTCACTGAAAATCAATGATACAGGCTCCTATGTCACTTAGGTACTTCAGAACATTTCCACCTAAAGCTAATTTCAGCTAGCAAAAACACTTATAAGGCAAGATAATTTAACCCCACGTATGAAGATAAGTGGGGAACCATTGGATAGTGTAACATATAGTATATATTCTGAATGGAATGAAGTAAAATTCCCCAATGGAACAAAGAACATTTTCCCTGAGATTTGTAAACATTTTCTCAGTCCTGAGTCAGCTTTCAAGCAAAAGTTTTGCGAAAAGTTTTTTCACGCTTTTACATTGAGTGGAAACCATGTGAAACTTGGAAATTACATAGCTTTTGCACATCTTTGAATGAAAACCCAGGGTTGTCAGATGGCTTTCCCTCTGGCCTTTGGAGTGTGTTCATTCCTGAAACTCTAAACAAAACAAAGGTGGTATGAGTAGGCTTAAGTTAAGTGAATCTGAAGAAAGATTTTCATGAAGCTATGTCAAATAGATCCTTTGAATTTCATGGACCCCTAGATGTAATTAACTGTTGTTGGTTTTTTTTTTTTAACATGGACTTTCCTGTCCCCAGGGCCATGACAAACTTGTATGAAGATGATGATTGGTCACATAAGGATCTAGGGGAACTAATCATTGAAGCACGGAAACAAGCATCCAAATCCAAAATGAATGCTTTTTCCTTGGAAAGTCTGAAGAACTATCATAGGGAGCTGAGTCAACGAACCCAAGCAGGATACAAGACATCTTTTATAGATCTCTGGGGACTCATGATTGAATCCATGTTGAATGACGGGGTACTGTATACATCTATTTTTTCACTGATAATGACCTTCTCTTTCTAAAAAAATAGGAGAAAATTGAATTCTAGAAAGAGAAACCCATCTAATATCATTACAGTCTTTCACACAAAGAAATTCCATTGGGTTGATGACAAATCCGTATCTCATTTACAGAGTAGGATCTTATTAATACACACTAATGACAGTGAGACACAATGCAAGTTACTGAATATGGTAAATCAGTGAATAAATGAAAATAAACAAATGAAGGGCAATGAAACTGTTACTGCATTTTCCTTTATTTTCTCAACTGTAGTTTCAGATTAATTACTTAGGACAAGGATTCACAGTTTGACAGGTCACTACCCCCTTGCCCTTCTCATGTAGCTAAATGGAGAACCTCTCTTTGTGATCACTTCTCAGTTAACCATTCTTTTTCTTCAAAAACAGAAAGACCATCACAAACTCTCAGATCAGCAACAAGCAGTGAATTGGGGTCAGAACCCATTGCCCATCTACCTGGCTCTCAATGTCAAGGACAACATTACCACTCAAGATTTTAGAGGTAATGATTATATCCCAGAATTATAGCTGAGCTTAAATCTTAGAAGGTTCTACTTAGGTTTGGACACACCAATCAGACAACACAGAAACTTTCCAAACTTTTGCCCTGTGCTTGAAACAATCCTATTAGGAAGGTTTAAAAAGTTTGCATACTTTACAACTCATATATTATTATGTCTTTTTTTGCATGCACATCTTAACTGGGATTGAGTCAGGATCTGAAGTTAAATGTGAAATGATATGGAAGAGACTGTTCTCATAGTATTACTCTCTCAGCCTGATTGAAAGTGGGAATTGTTGGAAATCTTGGTAGAGCTCATTCTCATGAGATTTCCAGATACACCTTGCAGACCATAGAGGTCTGGATATTCAGGGTTGGTCTACACCATGGCAGGATTTTGGAGGCAGTCGTGGGGAGATACACAAAGCACTTAAAATACCTTGCATATTTCCCTTTGACTGTCTAATGCACACTTACCTCAGTGTCTTCTGTGCACTGATTTGAAGGTAAACGCCCTCTCTTCAACTCAGCTCTACTCTTCTTTGTGGGGCGGTCTTCAGCAATCAACTTTCTGATTGGCTGAATGGGTCTTCACAGATCTGGTCAGTCAATTGGGAAGACTGATCTGACAGTGGTGAATTTGCTGCAGTCAGTGAAGACTAGCTCTCAGTTAAGCACCTAAGCTTACAGGACTTTAAGAGAAACTAATTCTCTGTATCTTTTGAATTTCACTCATCACTAATTCAGTGCTTTTTTTTACATGACAAATCAAAGAAATAGAAGCCAGGTTACATCTTGGTCTCCCTTTCACTGGAGGAATGTACCCTTTTCTGGGTAAAAAGGAAATAGGATCAATGTTCTCTCCCAAACTCAATATTGCTCTATGACTAAATCTCAGATGGATATGAAATAAAATTAAAGTGGTGTTCCACTATTCTGAAGCTTTGTTTGCCACACTCACAATTTTGATTTTGAGAGAGTAAATTGAAGATATGCATAAACCTCCTGCTGGCCATTGAATGTGGACAAATGTCACCTTATATGTATTATACATTTCTCACATGTACTTGATACAGATGATTTGAGAATATACCTGTTTATATCCCTTCAGCTCTTATGTCATTCCACAGAGTTCCCATCCATACTCTTTGCAAAGGTGACTACACTTCAAGAGATGCTTCCCAGTGGGAGGGTAGGCAGTGGTGGAAATGCTGTCAGTTGTAGCTCCTGTGAGCAGAAAGCTACTTGAACTGGGTCTATGTAGGAGTCCTTTCAGTATAGGTTGCCATAGAGACATGCCAAATCCTCACTCCTCTCTATTGTTTCTGGCCATGCTCCTTTTCTGCTACCTTGGTTGACTGGCTACAGGCTCACCTGTGGAGTGGTTCTGGGTTTCTTGAGCTGCCACACCCACAAAACTGGGTGGATCTTGTGTCTCTGGTGATAAAGCTCATATAACTTTGAAATGAATTAAGGCCATTATCTGTCATGTTTTGAGGACAGAGCTGCCTTTCCATGTGTTAAATCCTAAGTCACTCTCCATGTCCTTAAGTGGCACGCTTAGTAAATAAAAATACCTAGTTGCCAACAATGATTCTTATGTAGCTCACCTTTAGAAAGGTGAAACCCAGCAAGTTCATTCTAGTTCTAACTCTCTTTTCCTGCTGTCAAACACCATGTTAGACAATACCAACCTGGGAGGGGTTGCAAGTGCTTTGGAGCATAGGCTTAGAATTCAAAGCGATTTGGACAAACTGGAGAAATAGTGTGAAGTAAAGAGGATGAAATTCTCAAAGTACTCCATTTAGGGAGGAACAATCAGTTACACACAAACAA
This sequence comes from Podocnemis expansa, assembly GCA_007922195.1. Classification (NCBI taxonomy): domain Eukaryota; kingdom Metazoa; phylum Chordata; order Testudines; family Podocnemididae; genus Podocnemis; species Podocnemis expansa. The sequence goes on along the minus strand of ML681963.1, from coordinate 86,556,908 downwards.
AATGGGAAAGGTTCCCTAGGAGAGAATACTGCTTAAAGAGTTCTGGGGGTTATAGTGAGTCACAAATTAAAAATGAATCAACAATGTAACACTGTTGCAACAATCCAAACCAAATCAAAACAAATGCCATTCTGTAACATATTAGCAGGAACACAAGGAGTAATTCTTCTGCTCTATGCTGATTAGATACCAGCTGGAGTATTGCTTCCAGTTCTGGATGCCACATTTGGAGACAGTCTAGAAGACAGCAACAAAATGATTAAAGGTCTAGGAAATATGACTTAGAAGATTGAAAGAACTGGGTTTGTTTAGCCTAGAAAAGACTGACGGGGGACAGAACTGTTTTCAAGTACATAAAATGTTGTTACAAGGATGCGGGAAGAAAATTGTTCTTCACCTCTGAAGATAGGACAAGAAGGAATGGCCTTAAATTGCAACAAGGGCAGTTAAGGTTGGACATTAGGAAAAACTGCCCAACTGTCAGGGTAGTTAAGCACAGGAATAAATTGCTTAGGGAAGTTGTGGCAGCTCCATCCTTTGAGATTTTTAATAGCAGGTCAGACAAACACTTGTCAGGGATGTTCTTGATAATACTAGGTGGTTCTGTGATGAATGCAGAGTACTGAACGGTCAAGGTCACTTTTGATTCTATGATTCTGTATCTAGTTACACAACACCATTAAAGTTTTGTGGCTCTCTTTGCAGAGTGGGTGGAGTTCACTCCTTATGAGGTGGGATTCCTGAAATATGGAGCCTTCATTCATGCAGAGGATTTTGGAAGCGAGTTTTTCATGGGCCGGTTGATGAAGAAGCTCCCAGAATCTCGGATCTGCTTCATGCAAGGTGTCTTACTGACCTGACAAAGTGTTTACCCAATAAGAGCACTAATGGCTATGGAAACCAATGCCTGGCAAGTCACTGTTCTGGCAGTATGGTGCAGTATCAATTGCAGAAAGTGTTTTTATATATTAATGAGCAGCAGATAAAGTTTAATATGCTTCTAAGTTTTCCTGTCTTGAACAGTTGCACTTGGTTTCATTTTCTTGTTATTTTGAATGATAGATTCAAGGCAGATGTGAGATTTTATATACCTTTAACAACAGAGTTTGCAGAAAAAAATCACACTTTCTTTTATATCCCAAAGCTCTGCAATTCAGTGTCTTAGAGCATAACTATATTGTTAATGTATGATCCTGAGGCAAACATCATAACACTGACAAGTTATTCTAATAAATGGCAGCATGTCTAAGCACAATGTTAGTGCACCTTTCATACAGTATGTTAAGAATATGTATATTTCTCTTCAGGGATTTAAATTACTACATAAAATAGATAATATATAGTAGCAAAGGGGTGGGTTCTGAAAGAAGAATGAGAAGCAAGGTAGAAGAGAAAGTTTTATAGCCACATGAGAATAATAGAAATGAGTAGAAAGAGATATAGACAGTCTGCCACGTTCTAGCACTTAGAGAACTATAGCTCCTCAGACTTTTTATGACAAATTGTTTTCATTGAAAAATGCTGATTCCACCAAAGTGAAACTGAAACAGGATTAGCTTTTACAAATTTCCTCATGTTGGGGAGGGGGAGGGGGATGCAAAGTCAGCAAAAAAAAGTCAGAAATGTCAAAGTGGAAAAGAATTTTGACACATTTTCCACCCCCCCTCCAAAGAGTTTTCTGCTTCAAAATGATTTCTGTTTTGAAATGTAGTCTAATTTGATGAAAAAAGGTTTAAATATGAAATAAAAATGGAAAATTTAAAAATGGTCAAACCAAAATGTTTCATTTGACCTAAAGCTGGGGGGGGGGGGGGGGGATTGAAATTTTGGTTTGTGAATATTTGAGATTTTGACTTTTCAAAATGGGAAAAGATTTTGATTTCTCAAAAGTATTTGTGGCATGGGAAAACCCATTCCCACCTAGCTGTAATGACAGATTCTCTGGCTGATTCCCAGAATTAGTTATGATTAGAGTTTTCATTTGAAATATTTTTGATTAAAATGCCCTTCTATTAAAATAAAAATTTTTAAAAGATTATTTATGAATTTTAAATTTTCTCCATTTTAATCAAATCATTTTGGGCTGTGTTTCCATTCCCACCACTATCCCAGTCCTATTTGCTTCTGAATGCAGTACAATAAATGAAGTTTAGGGTTCTGCCTCTTCCTCACATTTTTTTCTTTTCTTTTTCATGTTTCCTTTGGTCACTCTGCAATTTTTAAGACTTCTTCCTTTTTGGAAAAGTTACGGAAGGCAAAAGGAAAAAAAAACAAAATAAGTTAGGGCTAGAATCTGCCTTGTGAGATTCTGTTGTATTGCATTAAGTGGTAAGAAGGGATAAAAAGAGAGAAGGAGAAAAATTAAATTGAAAAGTTTGTCAAAGACTTATTTCAGGGAAGCAAGCAAAACTATTGTTCCAGGTCAATCCTGTGAAATGGAAACAACTTTGAAATATTCAGTACAATTTTTTTTACTATTTTTTAACCATCTCTCTCTTTGAAATACAGAGTTCCAGCAGCTGAGGTAGCAAAATCTGGATCTAGGAATAAAATATTTGATCCAGGTGATAGTCCAATTTAGGTCTTTTATTTTGATAATTTACAGTGATTTCAAATATGAGTGAAAAATCAGCTTTGCAAAGTTAACTTATACAAGTCTACAGGCTTTGCACCCTCATGAGAGATTTGTTTTACATTCTTCTTTCCCTGCTCCAGTAATCTAATCAGAAGATAGGGCTATATATTAAGATTTGAAAGAAATGTGACTGCAAATTAGAACAGATTTGTGGAGCGGCACAAAAGGTAGTATTCACTAAAAAAATGCCTCAGTGTCTTCACTTGGACACATTAGTTACTACTAAATCTCTTCTTCTCTATAGGAATGTGGAGTAGTGTATTTTCCAAGAATCTCTTGGATGCATGGCATGCTGCTGATAATTCAGAGGACTTCTGGCACAGATGGACCCAAGACAGAGTGACTGAAATAGGTAAATCTGTTTTTCCCTTTCATTTATGGTGTTTGTTTTTATTGATCATGCAAACTAATTTGAAATAAGAATTATATCCACACATTTTTGAGTATTCAGATTTTTACAGACCTTCTACAGAGGCAGAGTTCTCACTAAGTCTCAGAACCAAGGCAAGACTGGGTGGGGTAAGCAGCAGCTGGCTGCTGAGCATCAAGCTCTTTGGTTGATCTTGAAGCAGAAATAATAAGTTACTTCTGAGGTGAAGATCAGTTACCAAAGTGTAGGGCCTGATGTGAAGGAGCTAAGGGAATATGAGGTTCTTTTCCAAGATGTTGTTTCATAAGAGCTGGGTAGAAGAGCTTCCTCTACTTACTGAACTAATTATTCATTGAGACAAGTTCCTAGGGGTGCTTTCCACACAAAGCATATCTTCCCTCTGTTCTGGAGTCTTTCCTGGCTGCTAGTTTGTTTTTGAATGCAAATCAAAATATGAATTTTTGCTTATAAACCTCTAAACTTTCCCTTCGCTACCTCAGACATTACCTTTCTCCTTGTGTGAAACAGGAACAATTAAGTTTAACTGGCCTGCATGAGCTGGCACATCTGGATAGGGCAAGAAGGGGTCCTTGATTCTACAATTTATCTCCACTTTCATCTGACTTTGCTGGCGTTGAGGTCATGTGAAAAGTCTGTCTATTTCCCCCAGGTTTTAATGAGTGTTAGGGTTCTGTGGGAATAAGGAGAGCAGGGCAGGAAAATATTGGTTTTGACGGCTCCAGGAAATTATTAATATGGACATGAAGCCTATCCGATTTGAATGTCGTTAGGATTTTTTTTTGTATTTTATTTTGTATTTTAGTTGGACCTTTAGAAATGAGCCTTTCTACAGTTTTGTGTGTACATACATTAAGAAGAACCATCTCAGACATCAGTCAATAACAAATTTTGAATATTCCTTACTCAATGATCTAATAATATTTCCACCCTGCTAAATCAACTTTCATCATACCTAGCAGGCGCCCCCCGCGCCCCCCCAAGTCTGGATAAACAGACAGGCTGTGCAGCATTCAACAGCTTTGTTAGACCAAGGTAGGAAGAAAGTTCCAAAACTGAGGATTCATTACTGATAATAATACTTTGCTCTTGGTTCCAATATGGTTAAACTCAAGAACCTCCACTTACCTCACTGTAGAATTGTCTCAGTATGCGAGTGGCAGTAAACATGGCCATTCAAATATATTAAGGTCTTGATCTAAAGCCCATTGTTGTCTACTGAAAGACTTGCACTGACTTCAGAGGGCTTTGCACCCAGCCCTAAGGGCATGTTTAGAAATCTATATAAACAATACATTATTATTATTACTAGTGCAGAAGACTGTTCCAGCCTCCCCTGTACAACCTCCCATATGAGATGAATAATTTTATAACATTTCTTCTACTTTTCTTCAGAGGAAGAGCCTGACTTACCTGAGAAGCCACATGAGATGGCTACTTGCATGTACACTCCTGCAGGAGGTCTTTCCAATGCACTTCGAGATATTTTAACAGATCGCCCAGCAGTGTCAAAATACCACAATTTCTTAAGAGGTTTCCAGATGCATAATGAGTATACACAGCATGAACAGTTTTCTAAATGGAAAGGTACACTACTACCACTCAACTCTTAGTAGCTTCTTTTGAGGTAATTTGGGGTCTAGAATTTTCTGAGGGAACCTTGTTTGTCCTGGAGACAACAAAATGGGTTTTACATTACATGAACTTCATTTTTTTAATCCCTTCACTCCAGATAGCAAAACTTGAATCTAATTTTTAGCAGAACACTTTGATTAATCTTTAATTAATTGTTAGGGACAGAAAGTGCTTAGTAGAATTGGTTTGGTGGGAGCTCACTCATTTTGCTGGTGGTGAATTGGAAAAACTGTTTTAATTTTGGCACAGTCGTAGATCTTGATGAATGGACAGAAGAGACTGAACAGGTGATAAGAAGGGAATGTTTTTTCAAGCTGAGAGAGGCTGGCTACTGAAGCTAGTGTCTGGGGTGAAGTAATAGTAGGAAGCTACAAATGGAATGACCATCTATGTCAGAAAGGACCCAGGTCAAGGCATGGCTACTCAGCCTGAGGGTCATGCGTCCCATGGTAAAAGGAGTTTTATAGCTCCAGCTAGCTTGTAATAACTTTCCTTTTCCTTATGCTTAGATAAAAAATGGGCCCCAAAATGATAGGAGGTCACCTCTTGTACTATGGAGTCCCAGAGTAAAAAATTTTGAAAACCACTGCTGTATGGCACAGGCAAGCTGTAGTGATACAGCAGTATCATAAAGCAAAGGATATTTTTCCTCCCTAGGAGGGAGGAAAACTTGCGCTTCTTTTGTCTGTCTTACCACTGAAATTCATGATGTAGTCGAGCTGTTCCTGCTATGGTTCAGTTATAAAAAAAATACTTACCTTTCAGACACTGTGCTAGACTCTTTGCCTAATCAGCTGAGACACACTGAAGAGCATCTGGAGCTGGTGGATACTGCGTTCTTCTTTGACACCAGTTACCCACCACTTCTGAGACCAGAAAGGAAAGTGGATGTCATCCTGCATCTCAATTATAGTGGAGGATCACAGGCAGTGGTGAGAGGGGGTAGCTTCTACTTTGTTTTCTGACTTTTTTGGTCACCTTTAGTATCTTCCTACTTTTAAACATGAGAAAAGAAAATGATTCCAGAAGGAAAAATCTTTAGCCAATTTGAATTATCTTTTAGATAGTGGCATGTATCCCTTTTTGGGAAACAATGGCCTACATAGTACATTTAATTAAGCATTGTGGTGTGGCACTAAATTGTAATGATGGATGAGATGGCATTTCATTATAAAGCTGTCCAATATTTTAAGGAACAAATTCAACTCTCTGACAATCATTAAGGTTTTGAAAGTTCATTTTTAGTCCAGATGTGTTTGGAAAAATATATTTTATAAAACATTATCGGACCTTTTTTTATTTATTTACTTCCTGAATTATTCAAGCATGAGAGTGTGATTTTATGAGTGAAGAAATTCTTCACGTTTGTTTTGTGTTCCCATGTAAATGTCAGAGTTGCTTCTGTGAGAGCACATTCATTTGTTGAGTTTGGAGAAATGTGTTTCAGGTATAATACATATAAAACACTACACTGCATGCACTATTCCACATAAAAACACACACCTGGACTTCCAAACATAGACATGTATTTATACAGAGGCCTATTGGGGAGTGCCATTAAATTTCAACGATCATGAATTAAGGTGCTTTCTGTAACAATAATAGTTTTCTTTCCTTTTACAAGAGGATATCTTGATACTGTGATGTAATGGGAAATGAGTGTTTTTAATTGTTCCCCGAAGTATAAAAGAGAAGATTCAGTACCATGAGACTACAATTATTTCACTATCCAGTGAGATAGCTGAATCTAGTCTTTCTTATTCAGTGGTATTTAATGCAAATAAATTTGAGTGTTATTTTCATGTTTCATTGGATATTTAAATGAAGTAATTGTGCGTCTGATGGGTGTGACTAAAGCTTTCCAAGAAATGATAAATGCTGTATTTTAGAATCTCATCAGACAAAAAGTTATTTTAGATTGTAAAGTGGCTAAAATCTCAGGAGAAATTTCAAAATAGTGGAAATATCATGGGATTAGCTGGCCTTAAAAGACTGCCACAGACTGGGGTTATGGTTTTATGGGAACAGCTCACCAGATTTCAATGCATTAGACTCAGGATTTGACTGTGAATCCTACTTCTGATTTGGCTTCAAACACAAACCCTGCAACTGAGTCTAAACTGGATCTGCAGGTCACTTCCCTGACTTATCTATGCAGACACTATCTTTTGTAACATCATTCTTTCCTTTGACTTCTTGCTGTGCTGTTCCCAGTCAAGTTCCTGTTTTACAACTCTCTTGCCCACTAGTGTCTTTAAATGTATAGTGCAATTTTGAACTGTGTTTACAATCTGTACTAAATGTTTTCTGTTTTGTGCAGCAAGATTATTTTTGCACAGCCCTCTAAGGAATAAACGTCTGATGAAGTAGGATTGAAAAGCTCCCATGATAAATACATTTTTTAGTCTTTAAGAGTGCCACAAGACTCCTTTCAGAGGGGTAGCCATTTATGTATTGCAAAAACAAGAGTCCTGTGGCACTTTAAAGATTAACAGATTTCTTTGGGCATTAGCTTTTGTGGGCTCCAAATCACCGCATCAGATGCATGCCCATGAAAGTTGATGCCCAAAGAAATTTGTTAGTCTTTAAGGTATGACAGGACTTTCATTTTCATAAGACTCCTTTTTTTGTTTCTGAACTAGACTGACATGGCTACCCCTTTGGAACTAGTCCTTTTAAAGTAACCCATGTGTCTCCAGTCACTTGCATTCCTATTGGCATCTCACTGCAATCCCATGCTGAGGACATTCAGTGCAATTAAGAGTTTATTGCGGGGTTTCAGGAAAATCTTAACTTTGTCTATTTGTTGTTTCTAATGTTTGGCTTGTTTTATGATAATCTAGCCTCTGGACCGGGCCTTCACATACTTCTCAGCGCAAGGAATCCCATTTCCTAAACCTGTATTGAATGAGGAAGAAAGGAAGAATCTAAAGGAGTGTTATTTGTTTGAAGAGACCCCAGATGCTCCCATTCTGCTTTATTTCCCGTTAGTGAACGACAGCTTCCAAAGATATATGGCACCTGGTAAGTAAACAGCAGCCAGCCAGCCATTGAATTACAGTTAGCATGACCAGCTTTGGCTATTCTTGGTGTTTTATTTCATACTGACAAATCTTTCTCTTGTCCAAGGGCTGTTTCTACTTTCAAAATGACTGTTTCTAAATGACCACTTTCAGACAGTCATATGGCTCATTTATGCAGTTTGGGTGAGCAACAGATTTTTTGGTTTTCTGGCAATTTCCAAAAAATTGAAAATAAAAATTTGTTTTGGCTTCAGCCAAAACCAAATATTTTCAAACTAAAAAGTTAAAAAAGAGAATAAATTCAGGCTGAACAAAATGTTTCATCTGAAACAGAATGTTCTGTTTAATTTTCAAGCATTTTTTATTTTTAATTTTTTAAAAATGAAATTAAAAGAAATTTAAAATAAAAATTGTTTTGAACAAAAAAACAGAATATTTCAGTTCAAAAACATCAAATCCTTTCTCCAAAATGAACAATTCAGTGAATTTGATGTGAGTTCATGAAACGTTTCTCTGTTACAGAATCTGTATTTTTCACCAAAAGTGGTTTTGTTTGACAGATTTCAACCACCAGAACCCATTTATCCCTTCTGACAGCCCTTATTTTAGACTTCCATTTAACTTAGTCTGATGCAAACCTTCTGTAACTTCACCAGTTATTAATGTAAATTAACCAAGACCACAAAATTTTAACACTGAGGTTACAGGAAAGCATTGTTTAATATAGGTTCAGGTTCCTATACAATTTTTTTTTTTTAATTCTATGACTTGCTTTTTTCAGAAGTCCAGCACAAGTGATTTAAGCTTGGATGGTTGAAAGATAGGTTTGTTATACTTAGAAAAGGAAAATCAACAGGATCTTATTCAGGGGGATAAGGCAATACCTTATGTTTATTCTGAAATCAATCAATCAATCAATCTAGAAATTTCAAAAGTCAAAGGCACATTAATTAGTTCTAAAAGATAACCAATTTAAAGAGACAGAGGCTATGTCCACACGTACATCGTTATTTCAAAATAAGTTATTTTGAAATAAAATCCTTATTTCAAAATAAATTAATTTGAATTAAGGGAAAAACTCAAAGCGAAATAGCATGTCCAAACACAGGACTTGCTATTTCGCTTTAGGAGAGGGGCACCATGGGAGGTGTGGCAACATGGCCCCCTCCCTGGGCCATGCCCCCACCCAATGTAGGCTAAAAGGAAGGAACCTTGGGTAGGAGAAGGGCAAAAGTGTTATTTTGAAAAAATGGTTATTTCAAAATAACATGTCCAAACGGCATTATTTAAAAATAACCGTTTTGAAATAACAGCCATTTCAATTTAAAGAAGGTTTAAGCTATTTTGAAATGATGGCTCTTATTTTGAAATGACAGAGCTCGTCATTTTGAAATAAGAATACGTCATGTGGACCTAATCTCTCTTATTTCAAAATAACCAATGTTATTTCAAAATAAAAGAGACGTATGGACATACCCAGAGCAATTTTGTGTTCAATCACATTTCCACATACATATGTACAGACAGAAGCAATGAGTCCTTTAGGTGTTATAGTTACCAACCTCATTGATTATGTTCATCCATTGGCTAGGTTGCTAAAACATGAGAATGAGGGAAGCAGGGTACTGCTGATGCTCTTGGAGTTTGGCTTATAGAACTGAACCAAAAGTCTTCATCTTGTTGTGCCTTTTCTATAGGACTCAGCTCCTGTTGAGTCTATGGGTTCTGCTTTGTCATGTTGCTGCTGTTTGATGTGATGGTTCTTAATCACTCAAGATGTGGCAAACATGACATCTCTTTGTTATCCTTCCATTCCCATCTTCCAAAGATGATTTCTCACATTTTATTTTGATTCAAGCTCTTCAGTCAGTTGCAAAATTTGTTATCTTCACTCCCCTTTTGTTCTTCAGTAGCCACAACTGATACCCATTTGAGGCTGGTGCCTGTTCTCTCTCACTCTATTATTTCACACATACATTCATCAATCTCCCATCTAACTTAACTTAATCTTTCCCTGATTTATACTTATGAGTAAAAAACATATGATGTTCTTTTAAAACAAAAACATTTTCCTTCCCTTAACAATCTCTGCCAGCTGACTACATGGAATATTAAAATTAGGTGAAAATACAAAGAATTACAAGGTTTCTGATCAGGGAGTGTTACATGACATAAACTAGGTCACATAGGCCAGATCACATAAACATCTGATGCTTGTTTGCAGGCCTAACAGTCAAACATCTTTTTAATACCACAAGCTTAGGGCTTACAGGCTTTCAGTATAAATCATGTATAAATCAACATGTAATTTACTTGACATAGCTTTGGGAGGTAAGGCACTTGAAAATGTCAGTTTTTCCATATCTTGGTGCTGCTCAGCTTTATGTAACTTTCATCAGATTTGGGTCTTGCAATTTTCTTGTATTTTGTAGGGCTCATCTGAGACAGGGATCTGGATAAGGAGGAGGTGAAACAGGGTTTGCAACAGATCCAAGAAGCAGAGCAGAATTTCAGAGCAAATTCAGAATCTAGAAAAAAAATTGTCAATCCTAGATTTGATTAGGCATTTAAAAAATTGTTCATTTAACTGTATAACTGGAATTAAGTATCAACTGATAACATTCAAAACAATTGTACACCTTCAGAATTTTTTCTCTGGAACAAAATTCTGTTCCAATATTAACCTCCACTGCTCCCTTTATTGATGATATATGTGTATATTTTGCCACAAAGAATCACAGTTTAAGGATTTTTTTGGGACACCATCTATTTATGGATTAGGAGGGAGTGGTGGTAACTGTGTCATGTTGAAAAAGGATGTGCTAGTCATATTGAATGTAGGTGTGTATCACTACCTTCTGTGTCTATAGTTAGCTAAGATGCCATGGCCTTTCTATAATATTGGCTCAGCCCCAACTATTCATGACTTTGTCACTTTCAGCTCATTCTAAATGCACCATGCAGATCACTCAATAATATCAGGGAATACAAAATGCAGTGGGTCATCTGTTTGGTTGAGTTTGCTCACATGAGCTCATCATACCTGTGGTCTGTGAATTGCCTTGCCTTCCTATCTGAGGTAGGGGAAATTCAAGGTGTGCAGTTTAATTTATAAAACTCTGAAGACTTTAGGATCTCGTGATTGGTCCTGTGCACAACTGAGGAACAGTAAGAAGGTGTTTTTCAGTAGAGTTTGGGCACCCTGCTTCCTGTTAACAGTTTCCAAAGTCCAAGCTGAACAACCTTCAGTTTCAAATGGCTGTCAGACAAGTTCCTCTTATGGGGTGAGGCAGAGGATGTTTGTACTTTTGTACTGTGGACCATTTGAAAAGTAGTGGTTCATTTTGAGAAACTATATCAATTCATAGAGAAAGTAAGGAAATAAACTGCTTTATTAATTCAGTCATCATTTCTTATTGGACCAGTATTTTTATTGAAAGATTTCCCAAAGGGGCAGCCATGTTGTTCTTGTTCAGCAAAACAAACAAGAAGTCCCAGGAATGGTGCAAGTGTTTCTGGCATGCCCCTGCAGCTCAGCAGATGCTGGCGCAGACGAGTGATGTCATAGCACAGTGCAACAGCGTGGCCCCCATTTTGGTGCCCCTCAAATGTCAGCGGCCCCCTGCAGTGCTTACCAGGCTTAATGCATTGCGCCAGCCCTGAGAACTCCTGTGGTACTCTTAAAGACTAACACATTTATTTATTGCATGAGCTTTCATGGGAGAAAATCCCACTTTGTCAGATGCTCTGAAGATGAGGGACTTACAGAACGGGAGGAAAATAAATGTAGGGAAGTTATTTCAGGGCTAAATAAGGACTATGGATTTTTTTTCCATTATAACAGGTGATTTGACCTCACTTTCCTCTATATTTTCTTCCCCAGAGTTTGAATCTGAACTACTGCATTGATTTGCTGTAACAATCTGACCTGATCCTATGACTGGGCTGTTCCTCACACAGTGTAGTACACAAGTATATAGGGTATAGCAGTGTCTCAGTAGCAAAACCCATTGTTTGTTGATTTTTTTCATTCCTTAGGTGTGGAACGCAGTGCATCAGAAATGGAACTGGGCAAAGTAGATGTCTCCAGTTTCTATTCCCCATATTCTACAAGGGAGGTCTCACTGAAGGCACAGGATTTCAACAAGTTGCTGAAACTGACAAATTACAACATCCAGAATAATGAAAATATGATTCTTCAGGCCCTACACACAGCAGTGAGGCGGAGAAAATCTCAGACCCAGTCCCCATCCCAAGCACAGTCATCCTCCTGAATAGATCAGGGGCTACATCCTGAAAGAAATGTTTCCAGAACCCCCTCTTCTGGCCTTGAAGAAAGCCCATCTCTGAGCTCATCATCAGAAGCCAGAGCCCCACTGACCAGGACACACCAAGGTAATGTGGTACTAGACCCTATCAGAACAACAGATGCAAAACCTTTAGCCATATCTCCACTGCTATGATGATCAACATTTCCCACAATGCACCTTTCAAGATCGTACACATGCCTATCACAAGATGTTCTTCATCCTGTGCATTAAATGCCCAGTAACAATGAAGTGGGTGAAGTGAGACAATCACGACTCTTCCAAATGAACTTGCACGGGAAAATGATAAAACAAAAATACTCTTATCATCTGTTGGTGAGCACTTTCACAAAACAACCCTCTCAGCCCTTATGCTCAAAGGAAACCTGCTCAACACCTTCTAAAGACAAGTCTTGGAGCTTAAATTCATAACTTTGATAGACAGTAAGTGATGGATTGAATAGAGATACTGGAGTTAAGGCTTATTACAACAATCTGTAACTCACTAACTCCCCCATCCTTTTTTCCTTTCACCCTCCCCCTCCCATGATGATGACGCACTAAGAGGCCTCTTTACTTTGAATGGTTGCTTGAAATATGCATCAACTACTTATGCTAAACCATCTGTTCCCTTCCCTATTTAGCTGTCAAGTTCCAAAGGGGCAGCCATGTTAGACTAGTTCAGTAAAATAAACAAGGAATCCTGTGGCACTTAAAGACTAATCAGTTTATTTCTCCCATGAAAGTTCATGCAACAATAAATTTATCAGACTTTAAGTGCCACAGGATTTCTAGTTTGTTCTGTTTGTTTGTGACACAGAGGACAGACATATCTCAGACCTGAAGAAGAGCTCCATGTTAAGCTTGAAAGCCTGTATCTCTCACCAACAGAAGCTGGCTCAGTAAAAAAAATTTGCCTCCCCCATATTGGGTGTCTAATCCTCCTGAATACTCTATCTTCTACCATTTGGAGGGAAAGCTTTCTAATGTTTAGCCGGACCAATAGGTGGTACATGAGAGGATGCTTAGCCTGGGATGCGTTGGTGGATCCAGTTGAACAGCCATCCTAGAAAATAAAGATCAATGAGTTTTCACCTAAGTATTGGTTTTAAGTAACGGGCACTTCATGATATTTATGAAATAATATACACAGTATGAACATTTAAAAGCCAGAAGTAAAAATGACAGTACAGTGAATTAGCATTTAAATAATCTTTTAAAATCAGTATTTCTGTTGTAAGTCAGGAATTGCTGCTCTCTGAATTGTCCCCCTGTCAAACAGTTTTATCCCCACACTGAATAGTCTGCTTTGCTGGCACCATTTCAATGGTGTGGAGAAAATGCAAAAGATACTGCTGTGTGTATAGGGCAAAAAAATGTAACTCTGGATCTATCTCTTTTTTAGCCTCTGTTCTCTTCCAAGTGGCTAAAACCTTTTCATCTATAAAATCTGCTGTTGTTTCACTGTTATCCATCTTAAAATTAGAAAAGTCCATGTTGTTCATAAGAGAATCATGTGATGTTATCAATTAAATTCTTTTGTTTCAGTTCTGTTCTCATTATCATGTGAATTAAAATAATGTTAAAAACAACTCTGTCAGGTATATTCTTTTATGAACTTCTGTGCTCAGTACAGCATACAGAGTACCAAGAAGATTCACTGCCTCACAGTTTTATCCACATGAACATGTTGTTCTTCATGTTTTAGAAAAGTTATAGTTACACCCATGCTTATTAGTCAGCTTAACCTGGTGATGTTTGAAGAAGACCATCACCCTCCAACAAACAGCATGTCTTTTTACTGTTCATGTGGGTGTGTGCTGAAGTTATCTGCCTTAAATGAAATCTAGAACAACCTTATCTTAGCTCTTGTTCGATGCAGTGAATGAAGGAGGAATTTTATGAAAACAACTAGTATTATATATGTTAAGATCAGATCAAAAAGCATATACACAAGAGAGGAAAGGAGTGAAATATCAATATGTATCTGCTGCAGGGGTTAAATGCTATGCAATCATGTAATATCAAACAACTTCTGGGTGTGCTGGTATATAATTAAATTACAGTGTAGTAATTATGCTGTCCTATATGCCATTGACTAGCAGCTGACTCAGTACAGACAGAGAACATGTGCAAAGAAATAGCTGCAATTAATTTTCATAACACTATCCAAACTATGTGTTTGAAACAGAGGTCACAACTAAATTACATTTACTGTAGATACGAACAGTTGAGTAGATACCTTCCTATGAGTACATTAAATGATGCCTATGTAAGTGTGAACAGGGAGCTGGACCTGAAAATCAAAAAGCAGCTGTAGTGATACACACGAATCTGAGTTATGTGAGATCATTTATCTTGCTCTGTAAACACTCATGTATTATTCACAAGCAACAGAAGTGCTTCAAGGAAAGTAGGCGCTACTAATCAAACATCACATGTTGATGCATGCATCTCAGGTACAATGATCTATAATTAAAAGCTAATTGTAACCAAATATAAGTGTGATGTACTTTAAATTGTATGCTGAGTATCATGAGACTGCAGTCTCCACCAAGATGGCAAGAATCAAACAGACACCACACAAACTTGTGCATTATCCTGCAGTTCCACCTTCTACTTTTCCTGGCTTTCATGACTGGTCACTCCTCTTTAGATGACAGACTATTTTTTCCAGTCCCAACTCCAGTATCCTCTTCTGCACACTGGGTGAGTCTCTGCTACCTGACTCCCTCTTCCTACTCACAGCATTTTTTCTGATCTTTTTAATGACTCTGACAGGGTGTGGTGAATTTTGTCCCACCTACACTGGATTCAGCCAGGATGGCTCAGTCTTGAACCTGTAGCTAAGGTTCTGTCAGTTGACAGGTAATAATTTAAGGTGCTTTCAGGTTTCCTTACATTTAACACAGTCAGAGGTAGCCTTAGGCAATTGGGGGTCTAGGTGAAGAGCCATTGTGGGGGTCCCCAATAGGCCCCCAGTGTCACCCTCACCGTGGCCCCGGTCCCCCTGCAGCCCTAATTGCCCCCCCCACAGTCCCAACTCCCTGCCGCTGCCCCCTTCATGGCTCTGGCTGCCCCCTCTGTAGCCTCCCCCCAGTGGCCCCAGCTTTCCCCTGTGCCCTGTCCGAGGGAAAGCGCTGCAGAACCTAGCGCTCAAGGGCGGGGGGAGAAGCCGGGGGCCATGGATGGATGGGGCCAGAAGCTGTGCTGCCCACCAGGCCTCTCCGCAGCAGGGGTGGAGCAGGGCTCCTTGTCTACCACCAGCCGGCTGCACCTCTGCGGGAGGAGGGAGGAGAGTAGTTGGTGCAGGGCTGCAGCTTGGAGGGGGCCCTGGAGCAGTCCACTCTGTAGCATTCAGGCCATTTTGCCCCCAGCCACCCCAGTCCTGAACAGGCCTGATTCAGGGCCTGGGGGGGGAGCGAGGTGGCCTCTGTTCAGCCCTGGGGTGGTGGGGGGCAAAGTGGCCTGAACTCTTCAGAGTGGCCGCTCTAGGGCACCGACCCCGTAAGCATCAGCTCCATGCTGGCCACTCTCCTCCCTCCCCCTGGGGAGGTGCGGCTGGCTGGGAGTAAGCGGGGAGCGCTGTCCTGCCCCTGCTGCAGAGAGGCTGGACAAGCAGGTGGGTGGCACAGCTTCTGGCCCCGGCCGTCCGTGGCACCACCCCTCCTCCCCCCACCACCCTGTGAATGCTAGGTTAGACGATGCTTACAGGGCCCCTTACTGCTTGGAAAAGCTGCCTCTGAACACATTTGTATAACTGGAGGAGATCATTTCATTAGCTCATCTAGTCTGCCCACCAGCATAGCATAGGTCGTGACATTACATCCATTTACCCCTCTTTTGAGCCCACTAATTTATTTCTCATTGTGGACTGGGGAATGGCATGGGTGCCTAAAGCCATGGAGTGGAAGAAGAGCAGAGTAAGTGGACTTGGGCAAGAAACTTGCAGGCTTCTTTCTCTAATGAGAATCTCGTACGCTGGAAAAGCAGAGGACCAGGCGTGCACCTGTTTATAAGACATGGGCTAACAGCTGATCAGTTGTGTAAGCTCTGAGAACAATAGTACCACCTGCGATATCTTTCAGCCATTTTATACCTCGGATGTCTGGGGATTTCCATAGACGGAAGATGGGGATTTCCACCTTTTCTTGATGGGATGGCACAAGGGCCCTGACAACAACTGCAGGAGTCCCAGAATCATAGAATGCAAATCTAGGATGGGCCACTAGCTTATTCAGTCTGATCTCTTGTATGTCACAGGCCACCAGTGCCCACACATCAAACCCAACTACTGACCAAACTATTAAAGCCCTCTGGTGACAAAATTATTATGTGCCACAGTCAGAGAATAGAAGCACCTGAGGTGCACCAGTGCCCAAGACCCTGTGATTCAGGGAGTTGATTAAGTGTGCGGTATACACAGATCACCTTGGCAAGTGACCCACATCCAACACTGCAGAAGAAAGCAAACTTTCCCTCAAGGTTACTGCCAACCTAACCTGGAGGAAAATTCCTTCCCGAGCCTGTATGCAGTGATCAATTAGAGCTTGAGCCTGTGAGCAGGAGCCAGCCAAACGCCTGAGAGCGACTGCTCTGTGCCCTCTGAGGGCACCAGCCAACCCTGACGGTCCTCCATGCCATTGAGAAACGTGGTGCACATCAATGTTCAGAAAAAGAATGAAGTAACATTGTTTATCCCCTAATGCACGGAGGGCTCCATCTGCATTTGCACTTAACAGAGGCAAAATGTGAGCACAGATTTTAAAAGTCATAGCTGACCCTATTATATATAGCATCACTGAACCAACTTAAAGCCTAGGAAGAAAAGAGGAAAATGGATTTGCTTCTCATTTTACAATTGTCAGCATGCAGTGCAAAAAAAAAACTTGTTTAAAAAATGTTACAGCCACGTAACTATATGTCCAAATACAAGGGGGAAAATCCACCAACCAATAAAGTCCCCTAGAAGAGGGCATACCCTAACCCAGCCCTTAAAGGGTTAATGGAGCAGCCAATTAGTTCTGATCTAGAAATAGGAGCAGAGAAAATATAAAATGTGTCCACATTGCAATTAAAAAGCCATGGCTGGGCCATGCCAGCTGATTCTGGGCTCAGCCTAGAGGGCTGGTTAACTGAGGCGTAGATGTTCAGGCTTGAGGATGCTATAAGGTGGGTAAGTTCCAGATTTTAGGCTGAAGCCTAAGCCCAAATACAACAGATATCAGCCCCCTCAGCCCTAGTTCCATGAGTCTGAGTCAGCTGACATGGGCCAGATGTAGATTTTTAACTGCAGTAGATGCACTCATTAAGGGCTGCCTGGGGAGCAGAAACACCTGGCTGCAAGCCCACAGCTCTGTGGAACATGCCTTTGGAGCCTGTTGGTTGTAGCTGCTGACTTTGTGTTGCTAGATCTGTTTCTGCTGTGTTTAGATGCTTTATAATTTTCTGTAAAGGTGTCCCTGGAGAAAAGGGCTCACACCTGAGGGATAGGTGTCTGATTTTTCATTGTGGCTTGGGAAATGAGTGGACCAGCTCATAGATCAGTTCAAGTCTCCTGAGTAAAACTAAAGAGCTTTTGGTGGGACATTTTCATCCACAATTTTTTAGCCTCCTTAACTGTCATGCAGTGTGCTGTGCATTGGTCATTTGTCCTTTTCCAGCCCAGAGGTAGCTGGTGATGTATGTAACTGTAGTTTGTCAATTATAGAATCATATGGTTGGATGGGACCTCATGAGGTCATCTAGTCCAACTCCCTGCTAAAAGCAGGACCACTCTCACTTTCCACGGGCATGCAAAATAGTATCTCTACATTCAGACTGCTACCTATCATCATTGATATCCTGATTTGCTAATATTATCTATGGTTCTATTCATCCCCTCCCTCATCTTTCCTGTTTGAAACTAGAAAATAAATGGCCTCAGTTACACACTCACCAGGAAACACAATAGAATTGCCTCCTCTTTTCTTTAATTCCCTGTCAGAAGACATATGCTCTCACTTTATAAAACACTTACTTGCTTAGGATCTGATCTCAACTTAAAATTTGCAAATATACTTCACGACACACTGTAACTAACATTGATGTGTTATCTTTATCAGACTTGTATGCTACTGGGACACGATGGGTTCATACCACAGCATATGTCAGGTAAGAGACAGAGAGAAGCTCAAAATAATAGTAATGTTAAAACTGGGTTTGTTTGCAATTGTGATTCAGATGTGCATAGAAGGCTGCAGATGCAGTTTTTCTTCAATCCTAACACAAGCTTCAGTAAAGTAGACTTACTGGTTTTCTTATATGTATGGTTGTGACAAGCCATCACTCTACAGGCTTCCATGTGGTTTTGGTCCTCCAAGGAGAAGATTTGTTGCATGGTAAAGGCCCTAGATACCATGGAACTAAGGATGTCAAGGCTCAGTTCTCAACTCTAAATCTGTTTTGTCTTGGGCAAATTACTTATTTGTTCTGTTTCTTAGTTCCCCATCTATAAAATGAAGCTAATACTTCCCTATTTCTCAGGGCTGTTATGAAGATAAACTCAATGCTATCTGTGAGGTGCTCACAGAGAAGAGTCATAAGGTATTGTGGCTCTAACTAGGTTGGTTAGAAGAAAAGAATGGAGCAAAAGTAACCACGTTGAAGAGAGCAGTGGGCTGATGAACTGACCCTTTAAGAACTGGGTTCAACATATGGTATTGTAATTATAATAAATTTAAAATGGAAATAGTATATGTGTGTGTTTGGGATGGGGTGGAATATTTTTAATGTTACTATTTTCCTTTTTATTTTTTTTGTTGTTGTTTTAGGACAAAACTAATCCATCCCAAAAGGACAAAACTAAACTAGAGATGGACCTAAGCCATACTCTGGACCCAACCTTCCGCCACAAATCTGACTGTGTTAAGGTAGTGTTTCTGTTTCAATCTGAGCTGTGGGCAGGGCTGGTTCAAGGGGTTGTGGTGCCCCAAGCCAAATTTTGATTTGGCATCCCCCCATCTCATTCATGGAGGTTGAAAACAGTTTTCCAAAATACATAAATCTACAGCGCCTGCATGGAGGGGGACTTAAAGTGCACTCTGCCTACATGACTTAAGCTGTAGGTTGACTAACAGTGCCTTAGCTGCTAGGAAAAAGTTGAAGAGGCAGGAGAGAGCCTGATCTTCAGGTGGGCTAGGTGCCTCTAAGAACCGTCACCTGAAGCCCTGTCTCTTGCCTCACAGTAGAGCCGGCCTTGGCTGTGGGATATGGAGCTTTATTTGAGCCGTAGCTAATACAGAGCCTTATCTTAATTCATGTGCTATGTAAGTTCTTCATCTTCAAAGTAACTGATGAAGTGGGATTTTCTCCCATGAGAGCTCATGTGATAAATAAATTTGTTAATCGTTGAAAGTGCCACAGGACTCCTTGCTTGTTTTGCTGAAGTAGACTAAGACAGCTACCCCTTTGGAACTAACTAAAATCAATAGCTGCAATTCCATCTTTGAAACTGTAACATCCTTATATCTATCAGTTCATTGAAAGTTGATTCCATTGTTTATTCCCTTTGCTTTTCTTTCTGAAGCATGTTAATTTCTCTGCACAGATTCCATTTTGTTAATATGTGCTGGATAGTTTGGCTGAAGGGTTTTCATGAATGACTGGTCTTAATAAAGTTGACATTAAATGGGTCCTCTTGCTTAAGTCGACTTTATAAAGTTGACTTAAAAGACTCCATTGCATTAAGTCAACTTTATTAAGTCAACTTGAATGGGTATATTGTGTTAAGGTGACTTAATAAAGTTGACTTAGCCCTTAAAGTTGATGTTAAGGGTAGGAGTTATTAAGTCGACTTAACTAAGTGCTTAAGTCAACTTAATGAACTCCAAATGTGCCCAGGGAGTTGCTTGACTCAACTTTAGGCTGTTTAAGTTGACTTAAGCCCCTAAAACAGACATAGCCAAGGTCTTTCTGCATATTAGTTCCCCATCTGTGAGACTTGGGAAATCACTTCAGAGTGGTGCTGTGAGTAGCATCTAAAGGATTTTTCTCAGTTTTGCTGCTGAACCAAAATAATAATAATTAAAAAAAAATTGGCTTGACTTAAAGTCACATTCAACACACATCAATTCTTCTCTCTGGTTTCTGTTTGCCTTCCTTTCATTTTAAGATTCTATTGACACACACACAGCTGGTTTATGACTTGGAGAGAGCTGATGAGAATGAGGAACTAATTATTATATCTGCTTCTTAACTATATATCATATTCTCATCTTTTATCATCTGACTTGGTAACTATTCTTAATGCTTGAGAGAGAGCTTTGATTCTTAAATACCCCCTTTTCTGTTTCTCTACTCCTATTATCTCTGGTGCTGTAAATGGTGGGGTGCGGGTGATGATTATTTTAAATATATAGCAGTCGTTGAGCACATGGTAATTTACAACAGGTAAACAGTGGCAAATAAGCCCTTGCCCCAAACAAAGATAAAAGACACAAGTAGCTACAACTGTAGACAAAAGACACGAGCAGCTACAATACACTGAAATATAAAACATTATGAATGCATGGTGGATGGCTCTTATATCTGTAATGCTACAAAAATAGGTGTGATTTTAGAAGCCTTCTGATGGTGGCAACACACATGTAAGCTTATTACGATTCATGTTTAAAATGGTCTCCAAATTATCAGGTGTAAAGAAAGAAGGCACAAAATAAAGAAATGGATGGAGACAAAGGAAGTGATCAAGAAAAAAGCTTGGGTGGAGTATAGGGAATGTGATGAGGAGTTGGAGGACATGATGACAGAAATATAGACCACGCTAGAAATATGCATAGCTTTGAAACTGATAAACAAAAGCTTAAATATAGCACAGAGATTCAAGTCAGAGGATAGATAAGGTCAGAAAGATCCTTTGCTCATGCCTACTGGTTTAGACTTGCAAGTGCTGGTTGTGACATAAGAATCTGTCACCTGAGTGACTTGTCCTTTTTATTGCCCTTAGAATTTTGCTATAAAGCTGGTGAAATATTTATTTAAAGATCTGCTACTTGGCTGCCAAAGTGCTGCCAAAGCACTGTGAATTATGCTAATAAAGTAACTCAAAATAACCATGGTGTTTTCTTTAAACAAGTATTAATGACTTTGGAAGTTGTCAGATAGTGATGACAAATAAGCAAATATTTCCTTAACTGGAGATTATAGGCATTCTGTACTTCCCAGGCAGTTTCTTTTGTCAAGATTCTGTGACGTTTACTTAAAACATTCAAAACTTGGGAAGTGTTGTCTTTTCTTTGCTTAAGTCTATTTGGTGTTAGATTTCCAACACCCTAAAGCACTCCACAATTCATGCATTCCTAAACTATGTACACTATATAATTCTTAGGGGAAGGGACCATATCTTTATGACGTGTATAGCAACACATATGGATGCAGTAAATCTCACATTGGGAACATGTTTGACACTCTACTACCAGTAGCTACAAATAAACCTTAAGATGTCTGTGTCTACAGTCCTGATAATCATGGGGTAGTATAAGTGGTGAGCTTTATTAACAACATGGACAATGAAGTGTATATCTGTTTTCTCCTGGCCATGGATAATATTTTAAAAATTGTTTCTTGATGTTGAAAACATCTGGTCTGCATAATTTTTTTCTCTCAATTTTTTCACCTGGTAGCATGATGATATTTGTTACATATATTTGTTTCCATTGACCCCAGATAGCTTTACTCATAGAGAACGTATAGGATCAACTATATTCTTTTCTAGGTAAGTTCTTATTACCACCCTAATCACTCTTTTTATCTCAAAACAATCTTTTTTTTTATCTCAAAATGCTGATTCATTGAAATCAACATCTCTTATGAAATGTGCAGATTTCAATGACTCTTCCAATAGAACACTCAAAACCTGTCTGATTTCCTGCCAGTTCACTTGCTTGGATCCTTGGCAGTCTGCCTGATGCACTGCCTATGATTTTGGACCTCAGGGCTTCCTGGCTCTATGGCAAATCACCATGTGGTCCACCCTAAGGTCAGAGGCTCCCGTAGTTCCTGAGCTTCCTGACTTATATTGTATGATGATACCACTGTGACAGGCTGCTCCCTGGATCCAGTTTGGTGTGCCACTGTGACCTCCCAATTCCACTCTTGAACCCCAGTTCACGAAGCTTTGCCAAGTGACCACTCACTCCTGAGTCAGTCCACTCCAGCCTCTTGTGTGTAATCGGTCCCAGGCAATGGGTGTATGCCCTCTGGCTACTCCAGGGATGCTCCCCTGGCAAGCAGCCTTGGCCCCAATTATGACACCAGGAGCCACTGTTTACAGAGATTGGGAACCATTCAACCACCATATACTCCAGTTTGTCCATTTAACAAAAAAATGGATTGTGCCCAGCCTCCTTCGTTCACACCCTCTAAAGATTACACAGCTTTAGGTAAAACAACTACTAGTTTATTGATCAGACTATAATTCTAAGTGAGAATATGGCTGATCATGGCAGAATAACAATATAAGTGAGTCAGAAGAGACCACAAGAAAATAAAAGGTAAAACACACATACTCCTTTAATATCTGTACTTAAACTGACCTCATAGTTCAAGTTCACGCTCAAGGTGTTTGGCTGAGAGATGTTTGCGCAGCCAGTCTCTACCTGAGACCAGGCAGGGCCCAGATCTGCTTGAAGTTGTTTCAAGATGGAGAGTCCCAGGCCAAAAGCCTCTAAAATTTTCCAGGTCTCTGTCTTTGTTTCCAAAACTCCTCCTCCCCCTCTTCTGGGCAGAGGTGATCCCTTTGTCTTGTTTGAACTACCTCCGTTAGCTAGTCTTTGCTGCCTTTTCCCGGTATTTGCTTGCTTACCACTGCTGAGAGAGTTCTGTTTGTCTCCATTCCCCTTTAGTAATGAAAAACATGTGACATGTCTGTGTACATGCATGAAGTTGTAGGAAACATATCATCATAGTAATCCTGTAGAACAGGTTATGAGCATCCATAAAGAAACACTGCATGGTGTAATTGGCAACAAGTCATACAATCGCAATGTGCAAGTGAACAGGAAAATCATATAGTTCATAACCCAGGGTGCACAGGTGTGCACCCAGTGACCCACTCTTTCCATTCCATTAGTAAGTGCCTTTGGAGGATGTTAAACAGCAGCTACTGTAGTTAGATGCTTTGTATCCAAGTACTTTCGAATGGGCTGAGAAACTCGCTTGCTCTATAAATGTTGATTTTCAATAAGTCTTTGAACACTGACAAAGTGTCAGAAGGCTAGAAGATGTTCATGTTGTGCTAATATTTGAACATAGTAAATGGGATGACTTAGGTAATCATAGGCATGTCAGCCTGATGCTGAACCCAGGAAAGATAATGGAGTGGCTGACACAAGACTTGATTAATTAAGAATTAAAGGAAGTTAATGTAATTAATGGCAGTCAACAAAGGTTAGTTTACAGAAACAGATTCTGTCAAAGTAACTTGATATTGTTTTTGATGAAATCACAGTTAGGTTGATAAATACAATAGTGTTGAATTCTGTAAGGCAGTTTAATTGGTAATGCATGACATTTTGACTAAAAACAGATATAAAATTAACACTATCTGGATGAAAAGCTGGCTAAATGATAAATCTCAAAAGGTAAATAGGGAATCATTACTGAATGGATGTGTTCCTAATGGGGTCTTGTAGGGACAAGAAGGGAGCCCTGTTCTATTTAACATTTTTATTAATGACCTGAAAGGAAACATGAAACCATCACTGATAAAGTTTGCAGATGACCCAAAAATTGGGGGAGTGGTAAATAATAAAGATGACAAGTTACTGGTACAGAACATCCAAATTGCTTTGTAAGCAGTCACAAGCAAACAATATGCTTTTTAATATGGCTAAGTGTATACATCTGGGAAGAAAGAAAGTAGGTCATACTTAGTGAAAGGGAAATGCTATCCTTGGGAGCAGCAACTCTGAAAATGATTTGAGGGTCTGGTAGATAATCTGCTGAATGTAAACTGAGTTCAGTGCTGTGGCCAACAGGGCTAATGTTATCCTTAAATGCATCTCAAGAGAATCTCAAGTAGGAGGAGAAAATTTATTTACTTCCGTATTTGGCATTGGTGTAGCCACTAGTGGAATATTGTGTTCGGTTTTGGTGCCCACAATTCAAAGAGGATGTTGATGAAAATTGGAAGAGGGTTCAGAGAAGAGCCACAAGAACAATTAAAGGATTATAAAACATGCCCTATAGTGATAGACTCAAAAATTTCAGTCTGTTTAGCTTAACAATGAGAAGGTTAATGAGTGACTTCATTATAGTCTGGATGCTAGAAATACCTGTATGGGGAGCAAATATTTGATAAAATGCTTTTCAGTCAAGCAGGGAAAGGTATAACATGATCCAATGGCTGGAAGCTGAAGCTAGGTAAATTCAGACTGGATATAAGGTGTGCATTTTTAATAACGAGGGCAGGTCCACTGACGACAATTTCAGGCCTAAGGGCAGAACAGTGATTGGCTCCCCTAGGGATGACTGAGTTCGAAGTAGACTTGTGCCAGAAGTGTTTACTTATTTATTATATTCCATGCAGGTTTCCATATAGCTGAGGAGGCAGTATATACTGCTCAGCTTCTCAGTTCCTTTGGACTCCCCAGAGAGATTACTGATGAACCTGGTAAGCTAAAAGTAGGAGATACTGCCACTTCAGCCATCTGGGAATTTGCATAGATCATAATAAATAAGCTCGGCTCAGGGGGTGGGTGGAAAGTGTGAGAGGTGATGGCCTAAGAGAAAGTGTTGTGTGTGAGAAGAAGACGACATGCGTATGTCTCCATATCTCTCATCCTCTTGGGCACCTTTAAATCACCAGACCCTGGGCCAATTGTCCCCTTCGTCTACTCTGTCAGCAGGCCTTAGTGAAGGTAATTAACAACTGGAACAATTTATCAGGGATTCTTCATCAGTGGTCATTTTAAAATCAAGACTGGATTTTTTGTAAAAGCTATGCACTAAAAATTATTTTGATCACGTTCTAAAGCCTATGCTATACAGGAGGACAGACTGGCTGATCACATGGTCCCCTCTGGGCAGGGGATTTATGAATCCCTGCTGTAGCATTGGGAATGTGGAGGCCCAGGGAGCCATTGGAGAGTCAGAAGCTTTGGAGCTTGGGCTCCCAAAAGGAATTTCATTTTGATTATTTCAAAACAATTTATTTTTAAAATTTCCTGCCAGAGGGAATTTTAAAATTTTTGTTCTGAATCAAAACCCCTTGCCCCCAATTTTGGAATTTCTCATGGCATGGTTGGAGAATTGTGCTATCTGGGCTAGACAAAGCATAATATCACTCAAAAAAATGACCAAGGTCCCTGTTTATCAAACTACTATTCTTGCCTTTCTTTACAAAAAAAGAGATAAATTAGCATCTACACACTGAAGAACCAGAAAATATTTCACTAAGCTATTATGCACATAAAATGGCAGAATAAAAATCAGCCATAAAGATGAGTTACTCAAACAACTTGAAGCAAGCCCTATGAAGGCACAGTTGTATTTGATGATAACAGCCCCCCCCCCCACCAAAAGAGTGGAATTGGAAAAGATCAAAAGGCAGATGGAAGAAGACAAAGATTCTTGCTGATAAAGAACTTCTTGTATTGTGAAATCAATATTACTATGAGACACTGCAGCAAAAATCCATTTGACAATGAACACAGTACCATTGCTGTGGAATGATTTGAAGTGAGGTAAAAGAAATAGCTTTTGGAGCAGGAATTATAGAGCCAAATAGAAATACCCTTTTCTCTTGTATTTCTTTTCTTGGCCTGCAAAAGTTCCTGTGAAACAATAATTAAATTTTCTAGCCATTTGATGACTTATGAGAGTTCTTGTTAAATCTTGGATGTGTAAGACATTTGTCTACACTAGACAGGTGGCTCTTAAAAACTTGCCAAGTTCTGAAGGGGCAGCTGTGTTAGTCTAGTCCAGCAAAAACAAAATGAAACCAAAAAAACAAACAAACAAAACAAACAAACAAACAAACAAAAACCAAAAAAAAACCCCAAAGGAGTCCTGTGGCATTTAAAGACTAACAGATTTATTTTTTGCTTGAGCTTTCATGGGAGAAAATCCCACTTTATCAGATGCTTTGAATATGAGGGAATTTACAGAATGGAAAGAAAATAAATGCAAGGCAGTGTAAAACATGGGATCAGGTCATAGAGTAACAGAAAATCAGAGCAGGCATTAAGGTTCAAACCCTGGGAAGGGTGAACTTGCCAATTTTACTTATTACCTTTCATTTAGAAATTTATATTTAATTTCTTAAAAGTGTGAAAAAAATCACAAAGAAAAATGAGAAACCAAACAAATTGATTTGGGTCAAAAAACACTGTGAAAACTAAACTAAATTAAAGAGGAGAAGAATTTTGCTTCTGTTTGCAATTTTTCATTTACTGGTAGTTTTCTATATGTTTGGTGTGGGTTTTTGCTTGTTTATTTTTTATCCAGAGCGTGCCAAAAAAAAAAAAAGTCTCTTGTTTTGGCAAGAAAATCTTAAAAAAAAAAAATCAGTTTCAGTTCTAAAAGATTTTTTTCCCTCTCTCTCCTGCCATTTGGCCATTAAACTGGAAAACCAATGATTTGCTCACCTCCTAATGTATGACACTTATAATCTGGTTTGAAAAGTGTCCTCACAGGGAGCTAATCAGGATCAGCTGTGTATGGTGAAGCTCTGAGTCTTCAGACATCCTGAAATGATAGCTTTGAGAATTGTGAACTGCTCTATTTATTTCAAGATCATGATGAGGTGCTAATGCTGAAATATACAGATGACTTTTTAAATGACATTATTGTTAATATTAACAGTAACACTAATAGTATTGCTAATACTAACCATTTTAAGGAGAAACATCAAACTTGAAGAGTTTATTCCCTAGTATCCAACTGTATACCATGCCTTCTCACTTTTTCAACAGCTCAATCCCACACCTTCCTGTCTGTTAAAACGGTTTTCCAGTGATAGTTTCTGTGAGGCCGTTATCCTTTGTCACTACAGAACTGCAATATACAACCAATTGAAAATGAGTGTCCACACGCAAAGCTGACAGGCTGAACTAAACTGGTTTAACATCTTTAGCTAAATAGTGGAACTCCTCATGTAAACCAGGTGCACATGAACACTGCTATGAAAAAACTGTATTTTTCATTTCCAGACCTGAATGATTAAAAAAGTAATCTGAATGTTATATTGAAATCCTTCTTGTCTATCTACAGATGGTAAGTGGGTGTGCATGAATAGAGGTTTATGTTTCCCCTTTCACTGCTTTCAGTCAGTTCTAGCAGGTGTAGGGAGATGGGAGCTGTAAACATGCTATCCAGTCCTTCTCAAGGGGCAAGGAGTCTGGTCCCATCACTATTACTAATTTATAGAGCTGCTCAAAAATAATTACAATGCAGATTACATATTGTTACCAAAAGTTTTCATAAAACTGCAGATTTTTTAAAAATCAGCAAATTAAAAAAACTCCATAATTAGAAATGTCAACAAAATTTCTGAACAAAGAAATTAGAAAACATTTCTTCATTTTTTTTTTTGACCAGGTCCCTAGGTTGCATTAGTGACTAAGGACCTTGGCCAAAGATCAGAACCTTATTGTACCATGTACTGTGCAGTCATATAACAGAAAATATAATCTCTGCCTATGTATCTCACAATTTACATGAATCTTAAATTAGTCAAGTGGTATAACATTTCTATAGCAACATGTCAAACAAAATGTGCCTTTTAAAAATACACTTAGTCCGTTTAATTGCTTTGTTATCCTTTCCCCTGATGATAGCTTCATTTGAAAATGCATGGATCAAAACAACAGAGAACTGTAAAACTTAAGTGTGAACTGAAACTTTCTACTTCAGGAGACTGAATCAGGTCAAAGGAGGACACACAGGGTATGTGTACAATGCAGTGTAAACTTATGATTAGTAAAATTTGAGTGAGCAAATCCTTTGTTTGTTAACATAGATCTTGAGTGTCTACACTCTTTTGTAATCTCAGGTTAGGAATTGTTGAATCCTAGATCCCAATATGGGCTTGTCTTTATACAGCATTATGTGGGACGGAATGTAACACTAGTATAGCCTTGACTTCCTAGCACCTTCCAAAAACATGGATGGTCTAACTCTTTTTCATGATGCAGTTGTGGGAAGACTTGACAGTCCAGAGGACAAAGAAAATTGGCCTTTGAAACTGTGGAATAGTTTTGGTGGCTTTTCACAGCTTGAATCTAGTGAGGCTGCATCTACATTGCAAAGCATTAAGACTTGAACCTTAGTCCTGGATGGACCCAGGCTTGGGCTCTCCATCCTCCTGGGGTCCTGGATTAGTGCTATTTGTGTGCAGAAGCAAGGAGGCCAGGTTTATATTTGAGCCTGAGTTTCAATGTGAGGCTTACATTACAGTATAGAGATTCCCAGAGTGCAGTCTTCTCTCACTGATCTGGAAGTCTCCAACCTGGTCCTGCTTAGCAAAGTCTCCGTTAGCAACCATAACAAGCATTAAAATTGTGTGAGGGATGTGCAGGATTGCACTTATGGAATATGAAACAAAATGCTGCTGCAAAATTAAATCTTTTTCATATTGTATAAAAAAATTCAAATCCAAGGATGTCTTCCTGACCTTTCCAATGTATTTTAAGTGTGTATATGTTAAATGCTACCCACAATTTTTTTCCAATACCTTGTGTTTGTCTGTTTTAGTCTAAAAAAATTGTTAAGGCTTTATTTACAAGTATAGAATAATATAGTTGCTATGTCTGCACACATCAAGATAGCTTTATATAAACCAGGGTTTCAAAACCATTCACAATAAACCAGCCCTTCTGAATACTGGAAAATAAAAACCAGTTGAAATTGTATCACACACAATAGAAGTTGGAGCTTTAATATTCTGAACAGTTTTTATTTGGATTTTTTTATTTTTTTGACCAAAATGATTCTATTAAATTAATACAAATTTGCAAAATGTTCCAGTTCACTGCATTTGAATTTTTCCTTGAAAAAGTTGTGATGAAAAACTTCAGAGAGCTGCTGCTCGAGTTTCTTTCCCTTCAAAATATCTGTATCATTGATTATTTTTCCTCATATATTTTAGACTGCTTTTCTCCGAGCTGAATCCAATTTTGTTTATATTCTATCTATGGGTGCTTTCCTCCTAGTTTGTTTTGTATTATTTTTATGTCCTCACTGGTATTTACAACTCCCCCAAATTCAATGTCTTCTGCATATTTCTTTAACAAGTTTATCCACAGATCTTTAGGAAAAAATTGTCATAAAATTGTCATTTTAGTCCTTCTGTGGCCTTGGCTGGCAGAGATTTCAGGAAGAACTCAAAGCTGTTCTCCTCCATTGTTTCACTCAGCAGTATGTTGAAGTTAAAACACCACCTATGTTTTCTCAGGGGTGAATCCCTGCTATCAAGAGAGGACTTTGATGGCTCATGGAAATGCAATTTACACTTTTACTTCCTTGCAACACCAGGGTAAATTGAGTCCTTCTACTTCTAGTTCTACCAGTGCAGTCCCATTATAGTCAGTGTTGTTTCTGCATTGTAAGGGCCTGATCCAATGCCAAATGAAGTCAATGGGATTATGCAGTACTCATTGGAGCATACTCCCAACAGTCCAGATTTTCCTTGGGGGTATAACTATGGAAGCCACTAGAGTTACACTGTGCATTAATTTCACCATATGGGTTACTAACGTTTCTCATAATGCTTGTTGCTTTATCTTTCTCAAGAGATAAGTTTAATTTAAAGCACAGTAAACACATCCCCCTAACATTTTCCTATTTGCACAGTAAATAACATGTAAAGACATATTTCTTATTGACTATATGCTTGTGACAAAAACAGTTTCCCTGAGACCTGCATAATAGTTTACAGAAAATAATAACCATATACTTGTGGTGTAATTATATGACTCTGCCTTAATCAGTACTTATTTCTTCCTACCATCTAATGGAAAGTCAGTCTCCACGCTTGACAGCGTCACATGGATTGAATAGAAATGATTCACTACAAAAACTGAATTGTGACAGATGCTGAAACTATAAGGCTTATGCTGCTTATAATTCTCTTTATCCAGCTGATACCATTTCTCTAACCCTCTCTCCCCTAGTCATGTTGCTGTACTAGGGCCCCATTCCTGCAATGGTTTCTCTCTGTCTGCAGGGATACCTGTGCCTGCAAGATTGTTAGTTATTAGATCGGATTAGGATATAAAGTCTTTTTGCATGCCTGTATTTGCAGGATGGATGGAATTCAGCCCCTGTGAGGTAACATTCCTGAAATAAAGAGTTTTCAGTCAGTCTGAAGATTTTGGAAGTGATTTCTTCATGGGTCGGTTGACGAAGAGACTCTTAATGTCCTGGATCTACTTCATGGAAGGTGACAGGATCTGGAGAAATTTTCCACCAAATAAGAATGTAATTAACTACATAAACCAATTACTGGCTAGCCAGTGGTATAGTATCACATACTAGGGGGTACACAGTATTTTGTTCCTATTTCTGGATGGACTGCCCAAATAGTGATTAACTCTGTGCTAAATGGCAAATATTTAAGTTACATTTTAAAAAGTATTTTTTACTCAGCATTTCTGGCAATTCTGATCTATGAAGCTTAGTCCTTCCACCCTCAAAAACAAAAGCAAAACCAAACAATTAACCAACCAAACCCCCAAAACCAACCTCCCCCCACCAATACCCACCAAAAAAGAAACCCCTCCCCAACAAAACCACCCCCTTGCCCAAATATATTTTCACTTTTGGAACATAAAGTCAAATTTTGAACCTTGAATTTCAAAGTCAAGTCAAACTCAGAATGGGCCTACTGTACTTTATAGCTAACAATCATTGAAATTGTCACAAAATATTAACATTTTTAGTAGTTTTGCCATGTATTGCAAGTACTTTTTAAAGTCTTAGGATGATTAATGTACTTTTAAAATCTTAACCATATGATGAAATCAGGTTTTTTTTGGTATCTGGGAAAGGTGGTAACTCCCAGTAAAAGATGAAAGGCAGCTGCTGGGCTTTAGTGCAGCTCTACTTGATTAGGTTTTGCATAATCCTGGAGACGGAGTCGCTACCACACCCTTTTGTATCCCTAGTCTCTGTTTTAAGATGTTTAGTTACATTAAAGTCCTCCTACAGCCAACTTCTAACTCTGAGTGATAGCTATTTACCATCTATTGCAGGCAACTATGTATCAGCATAATTCAGCACAACAGCAATCATTTTAAAACATACTACTGATTTTCATAAAAACAACATCCAAAACTCTTACAGAAATGAATAGCAAATACTGCAGAGAAGTTAAGAGGAATAGTAAAGGGATTGGGTGTGAAGGGGTGAGAGAGATTTCCAAATTAGATTTGGGGAGGGATTTAGGGCGGATGAGGCAGAGACAGGGGATGACTGCCACCTTATGAAAGTTCAGAGATATAACACTCATGTTACTGCTTATATTATAGGTGAAATATAACCTGTGAAAGCAAGTGTGTGAATATCTTAATATTCAGTTTATGATCTGGTCCCCAGAAGTGCCATTGTTTGGCAGAAGTTCATGAATCTTTGGAAAAATTTAAATATGGAAGTAAGAAGTCTAAAAGGTGAGTTGTCATGGGTGGGGGAGTGGGAAGCGAGAAGAGGCAAAATGCAAAAGAAGAGGGAATTATTCTGTTTTTATAAATTACAGGGGTCTCTCTTCTTCAGGAGAATGGTGACAAAGATGTTGGGGGTGCATCAATTGCGGCTAGCACAGCAGTGACAGGAGCATGTGACTGGAACTGGCAGCATGTCACATTGCATTGACAGTCAGGCAGAACAAGTTTAGCACATACACACAGGAGCAGCAACAATTTATAAGTGGGATGAGCTAAAAGATATGCAACTTGCCCAGCAGCGCAAGTGCAGACAGAAAGAAAAGAAGTCAGCCAGTACTGAGGTGTTATTGGTATGTTTTTAAATATATTTCACAATGGGTACAGTCTGCCTTTTGCATTATGCCCTTCATGAATGCAAAAAGGTTGAAATATTGCCAGATAGACATGTGCAGTTCTGGACAGGCATTGGTTCAGCTCAATGTGGGCTGGGAATGATGTTTAAAGAACTCAGTTGAGAGCCCAAATGAGATATCTAAAAGCCAGAAGAGTGAAATGGTTCTTGAGGAAGAGTACTGGCTTGTAGTCCAGTATGAGTAATTGGATGGCAAGAGAGGCATTAATATAGTCTATTGATATAAACCTGGGTTGTAACTCTTGAGCTCTGTGAGGGAAAGAACTCCCATGCAGAGAAGGAAATTCTCTGCCACACAGGTATGTCTTCAGTACATGCTCAGCTGGAAGAAGGTATGCCTTAGTTCCCTTCATTTCTTCAGTGAATAAGTGTAGGAGGGTGCTACAATTTAGTAACTGGGTTGTAGGCAGGGATGAGCCCACCCATGCTTACCAGCTAACCCTCCCCCCTGTGGGCCGGGTGAGGGTAGCCCCTGCTATTGAGTCCTAAATGAGTAAGGATAAGAGGCAGCTATGTAAACCGTGCTGGGATGCGCTCATTGTGAAAGATTTACCAGTGGAAGTGCTGGGAGGGGGCTACAAACAGCCAGCTGGAGGAAGAAGCTGCTGTAGGTGGTGAGCCTCACTTGTATTGGGACTAGGGCAGTTAGGCCCGTGGGCTGCTAAAACCTGTGCATGTGTTAGGAACTGGTATTGGTTTAAGTTAAGATTAATAAAGAGCACTGATATCAGTAAGAACCTGAGGCCTCTGTGTTATTTGGGCAATAGTATGTGAGAACTGTGGGGGAAGGTAGGGAGTTGTATGAAATGGCTACAGTAGGGGAATACTGAGCTCTGGCCAATCACTCCTGTGGCTGATACTTTCTAAGCTGACAGACATAAATAGACTAGATGTAATAATCTAGTTTCTTGTGAACTGCAAACTTTAGTCTTAAATTGGATTGAGTATGTGGGTGCTGGATGGTGTTGGCAGCCTATGGTATGCAGAAAGTCAGACTAGAAGGTTTGGTTGTCCATTGTAGCCTTAAACTCTGACTTTGTTACACTACATCTGAAAAAGTGGGTTGTAGCCCACAAAAGCTTATGTCTGAAGAAATTTGTTGGTCTTTAAGGTGCCACAGGATTAAGGTTGTTCATGTTACTACTGGGTAAATTGCCAAAGTCACAGATGTCCCACCAATCATCATTAAGGCCTCAAGTTGACTGACCAACTTGTGTTACTGCTGCAACCCTACTGCTGCACCTTTGTTGCCTGTATGCTGTCCCATATTTGCTGGCACACTTGATAATGAAATTGTTCAACACTTTCAGTTTTCTATACAAAAGTCAACAATGCAAAGACAGTGGATAGCTAGCTGGAAAGCTTTGCATTTACAAAATCTGCAAGTATGTACTTCCATCCTGGGATCCTTATTTTCCAGCTCTAGGAAAGTAGTAATGGAGGTCTGGGCTATGTAAGAAAAATTATATGTAATCTCTTCTGTAGGACAGTGAGAAAGGTGCTAAAGTGTAGGCCTCGTTGGAGCCGTGGGTTGCTATGGTAGTGGGGTCGTTTCTCTGGCAAGTCATGTATCTAAGTTTCTTTAACTAGCGGCCTAGAGTTGATAGTTAAAGTGTGTTATCTCCCCTTTCTCATGCTTTTTCTCCTGACCATCTGAACAAGGAATGTAAGCTAAACTGTCCGTCTTTGTTCTAACTGAAAAGGGAGTATTACCTCCTATCTCCTGCTCACCCTTCTTGGCACCATAGCCTCACAAGAATGTAAGGTCAGCATCTCTAGGCAGAAATTAATGAGTTTGCAGGTACTGCGGCTGCCCAGGATAATGCAAATGATGTCAACAGTAAACAGAGGCGGGGATAATTATATGCATTCTTTAATCATTAATATGTATTTAATAATGTTAATGTAACCATATAAGGGTCTCTAAAACATTGTCAATCATGTAAGCATTATCATAGCATTATCATACTGTACTGAATAAAAGTGTTGTAATGCTGCCCCTCGGGGCTCTCTCTTGCACTCGAGTTGTTGGGGGAGCCTGCTCAGAGGGGCTAGCACTTCTTTGCTGTCCTCTGATGCAGCTCCTTTTGTTATTCAGCTAAATAATAAATCCTGAACCACACCTCGTTCTCTGCTCATTGGAGTCTCGGCTGGGAACGGGTCTGCTTCATTGGGGAGGCTCTGGTGTGCCTCTTTCTGAACTTGAGGGCCAGAGTTAGATTTTTCCCCCACAGCTACATGCATAAAAGGGGTGAGTTAGCTGATTTTGGGTGCATTTTCTCTGGTCCCCTCACTAGTTCTATTCAGAGCCAATAGAGGTGGTTTGGTATTTTGTTCTGATGGCTTATATCTAAGGCCCCTTGTTTTCAGTTTTTACTTCTTTTTTTTACACTGAAAAACTACTGGGTGTTATCCAAGCTATTATTTGATTGTTACCAATTTTTCATCTGGAAGTGCTGGAACTCTGAACTCTAGAAGAAAAGATGGTGGCTTCTTAACCTAGGCAGAACCCTGGGAGAGGGGTGTCCCCTTGGACTCTGTTTTCTGCTCTGAAAGGAGAGATGGAGGTTCCAGGAAGTGGAAGCAGTGGAGAAGGAAGCACAGTGAGATGGATTCCTTGCCTCTTCCACCTCTTCTGCTTTCACGTCTGCTATGGAAGGAGAGGTCACTGAGCTGCCATTTCTCCTTCTGGTGCAGGGAGCCATGTCAGAAGTACTGGAATGCTGTTCTGTTGCCTATTCTCCCAATATTAACCCTGGTATTTACTCAGAAAACTGTGACGTTAGTTGCTTACATCCATTTTTCACTTCTTTAATTTTTGTAATACACTCAGATCAATTCCTGAGAAACTTTAAATTAAATGAAAACCAAAGGCCAAGCCTATGTGATAGATGGCTGTTGAAGAGCAGCACACTTTTGTTCAGTGAACTGGCATAATATGCACAATTGGGAATTGGCCTATTTTTACAGCCTGATTTAGGTGGCTGCTATCAGTGAGAGCATGAGATTTAAGGGAAAGAATGGCACTACACTGCTGCTACTATGGGGAGGTATAAGGATAACACCGTCATAAATAAAACTAGAATGAGGAGGAGTGGGAAGGAAAGGAAGAGGCCATGCTATCTGGCTTGTTGTGAACATCTCTACACCTTACCTTGTCCAGGGCTGGCAGCTGAGAATATGTTGTGCTGCTACTCAACACAGTATGTGGGGCACACAGCCATTACATAGAAATGTTGGCTAAATACAGGTTTCTACACTGTGGACTTTTGGAAGGTATTCAAAATTAAGTCAGCCCAGCTGGCATTTGAACTTGGGGAGCTGTACTATGGCTGATTGACAAAGAGAAAAGCAATTTCATTGCACTGAAATGAAATACTGAATGACATTAAAAAATAACCCTAAAAACCTATGGAGTTCTAAAACAAATATCAGACTTTTTTTTTTCCTGTCAGTTTATTTTCAGTGTTTTGATGATGGTTCAATGGGGCTTTATTTTCACCATCCTTGCAATAGTAAGAGATATAAAGATCATTAAGGTGAAACTTATTTCCCTCACATAAACCAAATAATTAGATTCTATACAATTAAACTTATCTAACTCATCCCTGAAATGGCATAGGGCACATGGCTACACTTCAATTCTTCTGTAGCTGGAGTAGTAGCTACAGCCTCTCTTTGCCAGTTGTATTGTGTACTCAGCTTTGTGGATCTGAATGAAGATGGATTAAGTAGTTCTTCCCATAGTCAACACTCATTGCTCCCTGGTGCCATCTTATGCAGTTCTGGGACAAAAACCTCTTTCTTGGTGTGCATGAAATGGCAAAGCCCTCATGCATGACTATTCTCTCCCTTCTTATGTGAAGCCTGAGCTGGGTATTTAAATGTGGTCACTATTATATAATTAAGACTGCTAAATGGCATTTAGTCTTCTGTCACTTATCCTCAGTTGAGTGCAGGGAAGAGCCTTGTTGTGTAGCTCTGTTCTTATGAAGCACTTCAAAAGGTTCTTAACCCTTCCTTCTGCCCCCAACTATTACGCCACAGGGGACCCCTGGCTTGCTTTCCTTGCTGCTTGCTCCTCCTGTAAATAAATAGGATTCAAAATTGGGAGTTTCAGGTTGTTTGTAAATTATAAAATGTTTCTTAGGAGTGTTAAGAGTACAGGAGGTAGTCACATGTTGAGACTCTCAAGACCAAATTTACCCTGAGCATAGATGATCTGCTGCAAGTCAATCAAGCCATACCTGCTTTACTTTGCTGAGTAACAGAAATAGTTTCTACTTTCAGCCAGTGTGTGTGGCAGAATGCAGACTCTAAAACAGCTGATTCATGTAGGCATGCAAGTGGCTAAAGCCAGCCACTGTTAGACTGCAATGCTCTTATGAGTCATAGCTCCCTCTGCTACCTTTATTGGTAATGCTGTAATGGTACAAATTCTTCAAAATACTCAGAGCCATAAATTTTACACTTAGCAGGCCAAATCCACAGGCTGTGTAGAGCCATTGACTAGGATGGTAGTTGATATGTAAGATGGTAGGCTCTTGGGGAGGACGGAGAAAAGTGTCGCTGTTTTGGTTTGGTCATTTTGTGAGTTTTGCACTATGCCACTTTCTGCCAGTTGAGGATCTGTACGACATTTAGAAATGTTCCGTTTTCTCCATTGGACCAAGTCCTGAGGCATCTGGGAAATACCTGTTGAGATGGCACATCTTCAGCAAAAGTTTAGCCAACTTGAATTACGTTCACCAGAGTCCTGTGAAAACTGGAAGGGTATTAAACAAGCTCTTGGGAAAGGACAAAAAAGTTCTTTCATTAAAATATTTCCAAGACTAAACCCAAATTGGTCTCTCTTCAATCTCTCCCACTACAAAAATTTGTGGAGTAATGTCTACGGTAAGAATCTGCCAGATATCTGGTATTCGTCCAACATGTCAGACAACTTCTGACAGAAGTGCCTCTGAGATAAAGTGAATGGTATTGTTTGGTTATATTTATATTCTTTACCTGTTGATGGATTTTTAAATGAGAGCTGCATGGCTACCTGTCCTATTAACTGGTTCAAATGTTTAGGGGGGATTTTTAATCCTTTTGCAGAGGTAGAGGGGCTCAGTGTCCAATACGTCTCTACATATATAGCCCTAAATTACACTGCCAATGTAACTTGGTTTGAGCTACCATCCGTTAAATCCCTTTTGAAAATACTGTTTTCCAGGCTCATCCCTCTCTTTAAATCTGTGTATGTGACTATTTCTAATACAGCTGTAATATCACTAATATTGCTTAAATGACTTACATTTGCCATGGTCCTTGAAGCAGGGCCAAAGCACTGCAATAGTGATTTCAGTCTCCTGTGCTGTGGCTACCTTGGCAAAGCAATTCTTTTAACTAGTGTAAATGGAGGCTTGCAGATTTCTGTGCTGAGTAGCATTTTTGTTTTCTGCTCTGATTTTTAAATCTTTCACATTCTTTTTCTTTTCCTCACACGTGTTGACAGCCCTTCTCATGCTTGTATTCTCAATGAATTGTGCTGTTTACTACTTCCCCCAAGTATTAGCTAAGACTTAAGACATTACATAAAACTGTACCTGATGTATGTGCAGTAAGATGTCATGAGACACCACCCTCTCAATACTTCGCCATTTAGCCCTAATGCTTTTTCTTTGCTCTTTCTGCATTTTAATCTTTCTGACATTGTTCCAGTCCAAGCCAAGGCCAGTTACTCAGCCTCACTGATTTAAATGGAGCTACACTGATTTACACCATCTGCAAATCTAGGGCAGGATATCAAATTATTTCTATTACAAACAATAGATCATTTTGCTCATGATGTGGGATCTTACTGACAAAAGCTCATGTGACAAATAAATGTTAGTCTTGAAAAGTGCCACAAGATTCCTTGTTTGTTTTGCAGAATTCAACTAATACGGCTGCCCCTCTGGAACTTGTGCAAGTGATGCTTCTTTCTAGTTGAGATTTAAGATGTTTATTTCCAAACTAACTTTACTTTGATGGAAGTTACTTTGCTTTTTCACTCCACCTCTGGGATTTATTTGGGCAAATATTGTCTCATTTTATTATGATTCACTTTCCTTTTGTTTTGGTTCCTGTAACAGGGTGCAGCAGCCAGGCTGGGCTAGCTCTTGCTTAAATAAAGAAAATGGGAGCCAGCTGGGCAGGCTGCATAATGAGCTGGAGTGAGGGCCAGCTGGGAGGTGAAAAAAAGCCTCCAGGGAGGAAACAAGACAAAGGGAGAAGCTGAATTTTAAATGCATGATTCCTTAATAAAAAATAAAAAAATAAAAAAAAACAAAAAACCCCCCCCAAAACATGCATTTAGTTAACAAATGATGTTATTATTTCCTCTACTATCAGTTTCATACCTCTGCAGTTTCCTAAAGGGCTTCTAGATGCATGAATACCTACTTAACCAAAGCTTTGCTCTGTTGAAGGGTAAGGCCTCTTGATTTTAAATCGGTCTGTTGAGATGGTTTGGGGCCTGGTGCTTAAGTGAGGGGATATGCATGGTTTAGAAGAGAATGAATAGATTTTTATTTTCAAGTTTAGAGTTTAAAAAAATGAAGATACTAACAAAAGCGAATTTCCTACCAGATTTTAAAAAATGGATGTTTAAACAGAGACTTCTGCATCATTAAGTCGGTGATTAAGTGAGTGATCTGGCTTTTAGGAATGATTAATATACAGCAGTTTCCATTAATTCAGTTCAGTGCCTAACTAAGGGTTTAGGCAATTAACTAACATTTAAAAAAAAATCTTGCACTAAAATATCTGACCAATCAAGTGAGTTTCTGAGAGGTGAAACACTTCCTGTAACTGACTTGTTAGGTTTAAAAATCCCAGAAATTGAGACTGAAAAATTCTTGAAAGACTTGTGGCAGCTAAATTTGTGAACTGTTTTGCCATTGCCAGAGAGAGGTCGTCTTGTATGTGCTGTGACTGGTTGACTATAAGTGAGTGAGATAAACCTGAGATCACAATACTGTCTTGTAAGTGATCTTTTGTAGGAATATAGCCCCGCTGTGCTGGCACAGGGCAAAGTGGAGGGTTCATAGACTCTAAGGCTATGTTCACACAGGGAGGGCTTGTTTCTAAACAAGATGTTTCGAAACAAGCTGTTTCAAAATAACTCTTTACTGTGAAACACCTTATTTCGAAGGACAAAAACAGTGTCCTCGAAATAAGGGAGCGAAATAGCAGGTCCACAGGGTGGACCTGCTATTTCGCTTGGGGAGGGGATTGCAGGCACCTGCAGGGTGCAGCGCGGAGGGGTGCTGCACCCCATGGGTGCCTGCAGAGGGCTGCAGGCACCCACAGGGCGGGGCAACACCCTGCGCTGCACCCCAAAGGCGGCAGCAACCCCCTCCCCAAGCGAAATAGCAGGTCCACCCCGTGGACCTGCTATTTCGCTCCCTTATTTCGAGAACACTGTTTTTGTCCTTCGAGGACACTTTGTTCCGAAACAACATGTCCGCACAGGGCTGTTTCGAAACCACTGGTTTCAAAACCACCCTGTTTCGAAACCAAACGAGGTTTTAGCCGTTCCGAAAGAATGGAGGGCATTTCGAAAAAAGCGGTTTGCTTGTTTCGAAATGGCCATGCGTCGTGTGGCCATGGCAGTTCTTATTTCGAAACAACCTCTGTTGTTTCGAAGTAAGAAGTGTGTGTGAACATACCCTAAGGTCAGAAGGGACCAGTATGATCATCTAATCCAGGGGTCTCAAACACACGGACCGCACGCGGCCCCTAAAGCTATTTCCTGCAACAACATTATTGTTACTGATATTTGCAATATCGGTGTATGAAAAGGTTTCAGTGGTGTGGCCCTCGGGTTTATGTGCTCGTCCTCATGCGACCCTTGTGGTGTTTTGAGTCTGAGACCACTGATTTAATCTGGCCACCTGCACAATGCAGGCCTCAAAATCTTACCCACCCGCTCCAGCAATATGCCTCTTACCTATGACTGAGGTACCTATGATTCAAATAATGATTTAAGGACTTCAAGATACAGAGAATTCACTAGCAAGTGAGCCATGCTCCATGCTACAGTAGAAGGCTCCAGTTGCTTTTCTTCTTGTAGTCTAAAAACCTTTTAGTAGGAGGAGGAGGATTTTGACAAACTGGTGAGTCTGACCACCTAAATCATTTGGAATAACAGAAAGCTGATTCTTTAGGCATTGTGTAAACTTTGTAAAACAATGGAACAGGAAACACAGATGCCATTCCAACAAGTGCCTTAAAATGCTGAAAAGATATTGTATAACTTTTACCATAAAGTTGGTCCAAAGTGTTTTGTTGAGTGACCAGTACAGATGGAACAAAGTACTTGGATTTTCCTTAGATGGCAGTTCATCTTGGCTAAATGGCCATCCTGAATCCAAATGAAGTTAACAGAAGCATGGCCAATATCAAGGATGCTATGGTTGATTAAGTCACTGAACTAAGGAAAGCTTTTAAAATACTTTTGTGTCACTGAATCTATATAGAAATAGATTTAAATTTATTTTAAGTTAATAAAGAACATGTCATGATGTTTAGAATATACAGAAGACATCGTCTTTAAAATCAACAGATCATTGTTTCAAATTTCGCTGCACACGTTTTATAAATTAAAGATTTAAAATGAAGATAAATTTACAATGAATACTCAGTTTACTTTAAAATGGTTGTATGTGTGCAATAAAAACATTCAAAATACTTAAAGAATTAGTATAATGTGAACTTATTTCAAAATAAGATGTTACAAGGCAATTAACATGAATAGCTACACAAGACCTGTATTAAAGATGAGCTAACACTAGAAAACTGATTCTGTTAGTATTAATCTTTACTAGAAAGCAAATTTTCATTATACTGCATAAAAGACCACTTGCATTCCCTCTGTGCAAACATATGAGTGCTTGAGTTTTACTAGATCAAATTGTCATAAAAAAGCCAATTTTTGAATTGCTGGACTGTTCTGTGAAAGAGAATTTTGAATTGTGAATTTGGTGATCCCATGAAGTTGATGGTACATATGTGACAGAAGAAAGTAGTAGATGGCATAGAGACTTTTTTTTTTCCCTTTTCAAAATGTGTATGAGCATGAGGGCAAAATGGTAGATGGAATCCGCATAGGTGTGTTCCCTTCCAACAGCAGAAACATCTTGTCCAAATTGCCTAGTTATGTTATATATCCTTGATTGTGTTTTTTGAAGATAAATGGGTAACATGGTGGAAAATGAAATTCAACATTATTAATGGAAAATAATGCATATTGGAGAGGGGAAAAAAGGCAGACAAGGTCTGCCCCTTATAAGGTTCTAAATCAACTATATCCACTCAGGAAAGGGATGTGGGAGTCCCTGTTAAGTAGCTTGGGAGACCATGTGGTGGAAGAGAATGGGAGTACTCAAGCTATAACTTCCGTGACCCACCATAGCAGCATTTCAGAACTGAAATACTTCAGTTTACCAGTAAAGATATTTCATTTTTGGGGTCAAAATATTTTAGGCTTAGACCTCCAGTCCCACTCTACCCCCATGAAATTTGGAAATAAAATTCCTTTTTTCCAATCAGCTGTATTGCCAGTCTTCATCTTCTTTCACTGTTGCCAACTTTCATGATTTCTACAAAAGTAATGAGATCTTGGGTACGGCTGGAGGCACTGGTGATATGTGAAGCTCCAGTACTCTAGCGAATGAGTCTTTTGATTGATTGGCTACTCCCCCCTTTCTCGCCTTCTGAGGCAGAACAAGCAATCAAAGCTGCTATAGGCAGGGCTCATTCCCTTTCCCCAAGTCATTCTCCCAGGATGCAGCCAAAGAGCCCAGAGCTCTGGGTGGTCCCACTCCTTACACCAGCAGAGGAGTGGGTGGGAGGCTGAGGGTAGATGGATTTGTGGGTGGGCAGAATGTATGTGTGAGAGCTACAGCAGCAGAGACTAAGATCATCTCATCTAATTAATATGGTCAAGTGAGAACCACAAATTGCCACACACATGCTGAGGATGAGAAGAGGGAATTCAAAAATCAAAAGGCAGACCAAAAAATATAACACGTGGCCCAAAATCATGACTTTTTTTAATCTCATGGTTTTTGTAGGTCTGACTCATGGTTTTTGATCTTTCGCAATTGATAATACTGTAAAATTGTATTGTGTTAGAACACAATCTTGAAGAGTCAAGTTCACCAACCCTATGCTGACCATGACTTTTTCCCTGCCCTAACCATAAGCTACTCATACACTCTGCTGAGAGCAGGGGTCAGCTATAACTGGTTGAGACAGTGCTGAATGTGACTGGGCTCTGTCAGCATTTATTGCAAAGTTCCAAAGGGGCAGCCATGTTAGTCTAGTAAAGCCAAAAAGCAAGGAGTCTTGTGGCACTCAAAGACTAACAGATTTATTTATCACATGACCTTTCGTGGGAGAATATCCCACTCGTCAGATGCTTTGAAGAGGGAGAAATTACAGAATGAGATGAAAATAAATGCAGGGGAGTGTAAGACATGGGATCAGGTCAGACTGCAACAGCAAATCAGAGCATTTGTAAAGATTCAAACTTTAGGAAACAGCACAGAGAGGGAGAGTGAAGTCAAATTACCTGTTATAATGTGAAAACAAGTCATAGTCATGATTCAGCCCTGCTTTCACACAATTTAATTTGCATATTAATTCAATTTCAGCTGTTTCCCTTTGAAGTCTTGCTTTCTCATTGATTTTCTTGACGACTATCATTAACAAGTCATCAATGGAATGATTAGAAAGATGGAAGTGTTCAGCAACTGTTCTTTTGTGTAATGATTTCTGATATCAGTTTTATGTGCATTTAGCCTTCTGCGTAGAGTCTGTCCTGATTGCACAATGTATAAGGCGTGGCAGCATTTCCAGCACATGATGGCATAAATCATATTAGTAGGTGAGCAGGTGAAGGACCCTTTGATGGAGTAGCTGGCTTGATTAGGTCCTAAGATGGTGTCTTTTGTGCAGATAGGTGGACAGAGTTGGCAGCGTGGTTTGTTGCAGGGATATGTACCTGCTTTAATGTTTGTGTTGTTAGGTCTGTAGTTGCAACCTGGAGGACTACCTTTGCCATCTAAGACTCAAAGAATTTTCCCATAACACCAATGATCAATGCAGTGATGCACAGGTACCTTCCTCCAATAGTGCCAGAAGAAATATTCTTCATGGACTCCTCTAGAAGGTTGGAACAACAGACTAGACTTCTACATTGCTTGTTTTTGCCACCGTGCAAAGGCTGAAATCGTGGACAAACAACATCCCTTACACCATAATCTCAGCCATGAGGAACGCAATGCCATCCACAGCCTTAGTACAAATTAGGGACGATCACATCAACACCACACTGTACTGAAAACCTACTGATCGGTATAGTAATCTACATCCCTCGAGCTTTCATCCTAAACACACCACACAATCCATTGTCTACAGCTAAGCCCTAAGATATAACTGCATTTGCTCTGATCCCTCAGACAGAGACAGACATCTTCGGGATCCCTATCAAGCTTTCTTAAAACTATGTTACCCACCTGGAGAAGTAAAGAAACAGATTGACAGGGCCAGACGGGTACCCCGCAGTCAACTACTACAAGAAAGGCCCAAAAAAGAAAACAATAGAACACCACCGGTCACCACATACAACCCTCAAGTCAGACCTCTACAACAGATCATTGAAGACCTCCAGCC
The DNA here is from genome assembly GCA_007922195.1 of Podocnemis expansa. Taxonomy (NCBI): domain Eukaryota; kingdom Metazoa; phylum Chordata; order Testudines; family Podocnemididae; genus Podocnemis; species Podocnemis expansa. The sequence continues at coordinate 86,513,165 of ML681963.1, read as the reverse complement.
TATTTTAAAAGATGACCCCTCACCAATGTTCCCTCTAATTACTTGTAGACTGTGTGCGTAGACAATTTCTTTGTATGTGCAAAAACGTTTCTTTGTGAGCACCAATATTAGCACTATTGAATTTTTTTGTGCACACTTTGTTTTGTTGTGTGCGTGCACATGTGCACAGCTTAGAGGGAAGACTGCCCCTTGCTCTCTCTAGCCTTGGGAGACAGATCTCTCCTCACCTACAGACAACCACTGAATCTTAAACAGATACTCACCAGCAATTACAGACCTAACAACAGAAACATTAAAACAGGCACATATCACTGCAACAAACCACGCTGCCAACTCTGTCCACCAAAAGACACCATCATAGGACCTAATCAAGCCAGCTACTCCATCAAAGGGTCCTTCACCTGCTCATCCACTAATGTGATTTATGCCAGAAATGCTCCCAAGCCTTATACATTGGACAAACAGAACAATCCCTGCATAGAAGAATAAATGCACACAAAACTGATATCAGAAATCACAATACAAAAATAAAAAGTTGCTGAGCACTTCCATCTTCCTAATCACTCCATTGATGACTTGTTAATGATGGTTGTCAAGAAAATCAATGGGACAGCAAGACTTCAAAGAGGAACAGCCGAAATCGAACTAATATGCAAATTAAATTGTGTGAAAGCAGGGCTGAATTGTGACCATAGATTGTTTTCACATTATAACAGGTAATTTGACTTCACCCTCCCTCTGTATGCCATTTCCTGGAGTTTGAATACTTACAAATGCTCTGATTTGCTGTTGCAGTATGACCTGATCCCATGTCTTACACTCCCCCGCATTTATTTTCCTCCAATTCTGTAAGTTCTCCCTCTTCAAAGCAGCTGACAAAGTGGGGTATTCTCCCATGAAAGCTCATGCAATAAATAAGTCTGTTAGTCTTTAAGTGCCACAAGACTCCTTGCATTTATTGCAAGGCACTGCAGTGTGTTAACTAATGTGACTCTTCAAAATCTTTTTCTAACACAAAACAATTTGGATTGGAGACAAATCCCCAGAGACCCTCAGAGTCAAGCTGGGGGCAGAATGAAATATCAGGAAATGTGACAAAGAGGGAACAGATACAGACTGCCTGCACAGAACTGCTGTGCTTGGTGACAAATAACACGAAGAACACAGTGATGGCTAGGTGCAGTGGCACACACTCAGGGTGTCATTCATCTTGCACCTGGGCTCCTGCTGCAGTTTCAAGCATGGGGCAGGCTTACAAATGTACTTTTTTCCATCTCCTAGGGACCACTATGGCACCAAATTTCAGGTGGTCTGTCTACTCCCATTATCTTTGTTCCTTCTGGTGTCCAGACACTAAGAAGGGGAGGCAAGGTCAGTGAATGTTGCTACCAAGGAGATAGTGGCATGGGAACTTGGAAGGCGAGGGATTGAGTAGGAGGTACTGAAAGGAGAAAGAGAGATGAGGGTGTTGCAGAATGGAGAACTGAACTGTGGAAGCTAGTGGGGAGCTGGGAAAAAGTGGAGGCTGTTCCAGGCTCTTTCTCAGCTGTCCTCTAGACTCCTCTTGCCTTTAATATTGCCTCTGACTCTTTCCTTTCCTTCCCTGGCTGTGCCAGGCTCCCTCACCCTTCTAAACACCTTCCAGGGTGTCTCATATTAAATCTCAGTGAGTGGAAGGGGTAAAGGTTGAATGGCCACTCAATGAGTTTTGTTTCTTAGGCCAGCTCTACACTGGTAGCAAAATTCAGTGGCCATCAATAGGAATTACACAAGCTATGCAAAGTAGCTTGCGTAACCCACATCAGTTTCCTTACTTCCCTTTAACACAATTTCTTCACTGTGCTGCATCAACAGAAAATGCATTCCTGTTGACACAGTGCTATGACACTTGATGGGGTAGTTTTATTAAGTCAATTTCCAGATCAGCTTAGCGGGTCTTAACTGATCCCTAAGTTGATCTGGAAAAATCCATCTGACGGTGGTGAATTTGCCACCATCAGTGCAGATGTGAGACCCCAGAAGATAGCTCCGAGTAACTGTTCATCTGTGATGGCTGGGTCCTCTGAGTTCTAGCTTGCTACTGCTCCTAGTCAGTGTTTAGGAGAGGCTTTTTCTTTTTCGTAAATGTTAGAGCATATTTACAGAACATTCTGTGCCTGCAATTCCCTCTGCAAACAAAGTTGGTTTGGATTTGCTCTGGGGCTTTGTCTGGTAATTGGCCTTGTTTTCTATTTTAATGTTTCTGATGCACCAAAGCAAAGAGAATGCATGCTGGTTATAACTGCAGTTTTGGCCTTTTGAAGTCATTGCTGTCTTGCAGATATGGCGTGTCATACCCACTCACTCCTCCTGCCCCCCCCCCGGGGAGGAAATCGGTGCTATTCATTGGAATTGCCCTTGCAAGGCAGGAAATAGTCTAAAGGATAAGAAGAATTTTAAAGTGTCAGGATTGTATTGCATCGTACCCAGTTTTAGTGCAAGCATTGATGAAAGTGATATATGTAATATATGGTATTTTATTTTGTTGTAGTTTAAAAAAACCACAAGTGCTACGGCATCTAGAGCTGTGCAACAATTATTAATAATGAACACATTTTGAGTCTTGTGTGCTACCCTCTCCTTATAAATTAATCATCCGTTTGTGAGTGAAGGGATTAGCATGTGTTTCCATCATTCTCCCAGAACTTCCTACTGTTCCACAAGTGTATTGTACAAATGAACTGTGGATTTCAGCCTGCTGAGCTACCCTCTAAGAAGTTAAGAAAAAACTACTAATGAGATTTTGAACACCTTGTAATACTTGGGAGGTCAGATGCTCTATTCACATCTGAGTTGCTACTGATTAGGGTAAAAATAATGAAATTCACCAAGGACATGCATTATAGTTATGTCCACACAGGTGCATGGTATAATTTTGCTTCCTCCTTTGTCCTACTATAGTGAAAAACTGATGATACAAAAGCTATCAACAGTAAGAATGAGGTGGGCCATCAGTTTAACACCCAGCTCTGAGCCTGACCATGGTGTTATATGGAAACTGTGACATCCTTACAGAATTCATTGGAAATAAAGGCTACAGCATGGAATATTGCCAAGAATGTGTTGTGTTTTTACACTAAAATTTTTAGAATTAAAAATAAAAAATCCACCTGCATATAATAGCCCTGTGTGCTATCTGAGTGATAATGACCAAGGGGAGGGCATGATTATCTCATTTCCAGCAGAACCAGTTTCCCCATTCTGAACTCCTGGTATGTGGGTTAACATGTAACATCCTCTCACACATCCTGGCCTCCATCACACCATTTAAAATCATTCCCCTATTACTCATTCTTAATTTTTTCCTCTCATGTGACTTTTCCCCCTCTCCTCAAACACTGTATGCTCTTTCCTGTCTTTAGGAAACCTTCTCCAACTACCACCTTATCTCCCTTCTCTTTATGACCAGAGTCTTTGAGTCTCTAAGAAGAGGACCTCAGATTTGTCACCTTCAAATTGCTCTTAAACTCCTAATTCTCTTCTTTTTTTTCGTGATATCATACAGGATTGTGTCTTTGGGTTTTTTGTTTTTTTTTTTTTTACTTTCCTTCCACTACATCCTAACTTCGAATGATCTCTTCCACTCTAACATCCTCATTTGTCATCTTTGTGTATGACTCCAAATCAGCCTTTTTGACCATTGCTTTCTCTCACATTGTTCAGATTTTTAAGAAGCAAGGGGAAAAAGAGAGAGAGCATTGGAAGACCCAAGAGAGAAAATGATAGGAGGGGGAGAATGGAAGGAGATCTAAAGGAGGGGAAAGGATGAGCAAAACTTGAAGAAAAGTGGAAAAGAGAGTTTTAGAGGGAAATAATGAACTGAGGTGGGGTTAGGGAAGAAAACTGGAGGTGTGAGAGAGCACTGAGTCAGGGAAAATTCAGATCCTTTGTAAAAAGAGGTAGAACACCTGGTAAATATTGAAACAATGGAGGATGAAATGGGATACAGGTGAAGTGGTGATGAATTAAATGGGAAGAAAAAAGACTATTAAGCTGAAAGAAAATGGAAAGGAGAAAAAAAATGAAAGATACAAAAGTGGAGAAAAAAGATGATGCAGGCAAATTGTTAAAACAGATACAAGGTTGTCTTCCCTCATCTGCTTCCTTCAAAATAATTTTAACAGGCTGGTCCAGTTTAAAAAAAACCAAAAACCTCAAATAATACACACTACAATTATGGGAAATCCTATAGTTAAGATTCTAACCATAGCTCTGCCACTATATTCCTGTCTGTCTTTCACTAGAGAGTACTGTAGTATATACATTTTGAGTGCATGCTTCTGATTGTCTACAATATAGGGTCACTTGCCTTTCTGGTAATTAACCCTATGCATTTGGAAGAGACAAGTGGTTGCTAATGTCAAATGAGCATTTTGTAATTTGTTGTTGCTTGATCTATTTTTCTGTTTGTTTCAGCTAATGAAAATTCTTAGTTCCTGTTGTTCTTCCCTCTGATTTTAACCCTTCTTATTGTAAAGAAATGGCACACCTTCACAGGGTCCTTCATTATATAAATAGGAAACTGACATTTTTTTTCAACCGATAGCAGTTAGTTTTAACTCAAGGTAAATTGTTTGTTTCTTCAGTATCACAGTTCCTGTAGTTCAAGTGGCTAAAGTCAGCACTTCTCTCACCAGTCTTGGAATTGTCCAATCCAAGGTATAGCCTCTTTCATAGTCTGTATTTCTTCTGTTTGTTTATTTTGTAAAAGTATGACATGGTTTGTTCTCATCTTAATGTACTGATGCATCTTAAACAACTCAAACTTCTGACAAAAGAGCAGTAGCCTGTAAAATATTTTCTGAGTCTCCTTACAGATGCATGCATTTTGGTCACACGTAAATAAAAAACATCAGCTTATTATGGTCTTGAAGACCCTCCTGCAAATTCATAGAACACAAAATATATTTATATAACATACTAATAAAAATGATACCAGTATATGAATATATCCTCATATGGCTCACAAGAGTCAACCTCACATTGATAATGTAGAGAAACAAAATTTGGGAACTACAAGATATGGAATAGATCTGTTTGCTTTAAACTGCCCCAAAACCCATATGAGAAGTGTTTCACTTTAGTCAATGAGCTGAAGTAACTATCCCATGAAAGAAACACAAGAAAATTTAATATCCTTGAGATAAAGCAATATACCACATCATTAATTTTGTCAGTTCCTTATTTGTTTACTGAACAAATAACATCTGTAAGTACAACAATTGTACATGAAATATTCAGGTACCCAGTGTACACAAAAGTACATCACTTGTGCTTATTTACACATAAATACAGAGGTGAATATGGAAGTAGATGTATGGGTTTTAGGAATGATAATTATATACAGAGGTGGTTCCAACTATTTGGTGCAACATGGTGTTGCATCAAATAGTTGTATGCTACCTGGTTGGTACCAGGCATACATAAAATCTTTATATCCTTGTGCTTGTTTTGCACCCATTGGCCTCTGTATTTATAGGTAAATATGATATATTTTAAAAAGAACAAGATTCAGTACACAAGAGGCAAGTGAAGCAAGTATAGGGACTTCTGAAATAGTGTTCCTAATTTAAGGTATTTTTGACTGAAATTCTATCTGCATTAGAAAAAAATGGTAAAGACTATTCTAGAAGTGTCAAACTTTTGACAGCATCTTATAAATTGACATCAATGATATTAGCAGATTTAAAAGTAAAGATATGATGCTGGTTTGCAATTTCTTTTTCAGACTTCCTGGAAGGGCTAGAAAATCCAGTTTTACAAGGTAAAGACAAGAATCCAAGGAAATTGCATAAACTCTGTGCTGTGACTAAGCTCTGCTTCTTTGTTTATAATAATTCAATATTCATGTGTTTGGGGTTTTAATAGTCTTCCCCAGTCTGGCAAAACTTTTAAGGAACCAAACTGTTGAATTTAAAAGTGCTTTGCTGGATGCTTTGCTTAAGGGCTTTGCTACACTATTGCTTGGAAGCTAAGGGGTAGTCATTAAAGGCCTGATCCAAAGCTCTACTTGTGGTCAATTAAAAGATTGTAATTTACTTCAGTAAGCTTTGCATCAGGCCTGATTTTCAAAGGAGTGGAGTTTCAAGAACTCCCATTAAATTGGTGCTCAACAACTCTGGGGATCAAACTGAAATATTTCCATATAGCTCTTAAAACAAACTCCTATTTCTCTTACAAATTATAAAGGATAAATAGTAATGCTACAGTAAATGGAAAGGAAACTGAAATAAGTTAAAGATAGGGAAATTACTTGTGGCAAACTAATATTCAAAGAATTTTGTCTTTTTTTCTTTTCAGGAAGTGTTCATGAGCAGACTTGGATTTTTACAAAGCTGTTCATTATTGAAAAATATTGGATGACTCTTCATTTAATTGTATTTCAGCCTATTTGTTACCTGCAAAATTCAGTCATAGCCTATTCTTACTCTTTGTTTCTACCATTGTCACAAGGCTACCTGCTGAGGGCCAGCATATAAGTGCTGTCACAGTAAGCATAGGGAGTGCTGAAGGAGCATGTGGTGGGTGCAGTGACAATAGCATAGGTGGCTGAGTACAGGCTGCCATAACTTAGACAGGTCTACAGAGCTATCCCACAGGCTGTGTCGAATGGAAGGTGCCAAGGTGACTTAAAGTCACCATGGCCCCAACTCTGTGTTAGGCTACATCTACACTTTGGAGTTAGGGGTGTGATTCCCAGCTTGAGTAGTCATACTTGCCCTAGCTCATAATAGTGACGCTGTGGTGGCCTGGACAGTGGTGATTAGCAGCATGGGCTAGTCATGCTGAGTGCACAATGCTGGGTTATTTTGAAATAAATAACACTGGTTATTTCAAAATAAAAGAGATTAGGTTCACACGATGTATTCGTATTTTGAAATGACGGGCTCCGTCATTTTGAAATAAGAGTCGTCATTTCAAAATAGCTTAAACCTTCTTTAAATTGAAACTGCTGTTATTTCGAAATGGTTATTTTGAAATAACACCGTTTGGACGTGTTATTTTGAAATAACCATTATTTCAAAATAGCAGTTTTGCCCTTTGCCTTCCCAGGGTGCCTTCCTTTTAGCCTATATTGGGTGGGGGCATGGCCCAGGGAGGGGGCCATGTTGCCACACCTCCCATGGTTCCCTTTTCCTTAATTGAAATAGCAAGTCGTGTGTTTGGACATGCTATTTTGCTTTGAGCTTTTCCCTTAATTTGAATTAACTTATTTCAAAATAAGGACTTTATTTTGAAATAACTCATTTTGAAATAACTTATTTCAAAATAACGTATGTGTGGACATAGCCTTAGAGAGAGTGTAAAAGCATTTTGAGCAATAAAATGGGTCATTGGGAGTAGGGAACATTTTGGGCACTTTTAAACCCATTCCTTTACCAAACCTCTAATGAGACTTTGCCTGAGAGATAACTGCTTGACCTATATTGTGAATTAAAAGCTGGAGAAGAGTTCAAATGAATTTTTCTCACCGTATTTACACACCATTGTTGCATTGATGTGTAAGTGTGCCCTCTTAACTATGAAGGACATGGTCAAACACTTCTCTGGCCTATTTAATTGCCTCTGTGCTGGAGTTGAAGTCAGGGGCGTCGCTGGCGCTGGGCACCCGGGACACATGCCCCGAATCCCAGTGCCATTGCCCCAGGTCTGGCGGCTCCCCCCCCGCTCTCCAGCCCTTTTGGGCCAGAGATCTGGGGCCCAGCCACCCGTGGCTGCATCAGCCCCATCCCCAGCTGGGGATCTGGGGCTTGACCACGGAGGCCGCTCCTGGCCCTGTCCCCGGTGGGGGATCCAGGGCCCAGCCACATGTGGCCGCGGCAGCCCCCTCTCCAGCCAGGGATCTGGGGCTTGGCCACCTGCAGCAGCGGTGGCCGCTCCAGCCCCATCCCTGGCTAGGGTTGTGGGGCCCAGCCACCCGTGGCTGCTTCTGCCTCTATCCCCGGCTGGGGATGTGGGCCCGGCCACCCACGGCGGCTTCTGGTCCTGTCCCTGGCGAGGGGGCGAGGCCTTCAGGCCAGGGGCAGGGCCTGTGGCCGTGCCCTGGGTCCCTCCACAGGGCAGTGACAGCCCTGGTTGAAGTCAGGCATTTTGTGTGATTTTTAGCACTGATGAACGTTGGGACTCAAATGGTATGCTTCATTTACTTACGTCAGGGCCAGAGTTGCAGGGACAAATTTGTAAAGGTATTTAGGCACCTAAAGTTCCATATAGACACTTACTGGGGTTTTCAGAAGCTCCTTAACACCCAGTTCCCATTGATTCTAACACAGTGGACAAGCTAAACTGCTTGTCAGGGTTCCAGTGCATATGCGCTATGTGCACTGACATTTTATTGGAGTGACCAACTTTGGGAAACCTGGTCAGCTGTGTATAACAGGAGTACAGATCTTTTGTTTCCCTTTGGAGGGATGCTCCACAGGCTCAGGGCACCCTATCTTTGTGGTGCTCCGATAGGGAGGACCCACAAAGTCAGGTTATGGCATGACTGTTTTTGGGTTAAGATTCAACAGTGGTTCTTACAGGTGCAGCTGGGAATGAACTAAGGCAATGAAGTACAGATGAGCCTCGAGTGGACAGAAGCCTAAACAGGCTTGGCTCCTTTTATCCTGGAGAGTGAAAACTATGGCTGCCAGGGCAAGCTATAGAGTCCTTCCTCCATCTTCTCCACAAGAGGTTGACGGGGTTAGTGCTCCATGAGCTAGAGTTGGGGGTGATGCTGTCAGTGTATGCTGATTTCATGCTTCTCTTGGGCAACCTGGTGTAGGTGGAGGCCTGCCAGATGTCTACACGGCAATGTCCTCTGCCTGGGTCAGCTGCGTCAAGAGCTCTGGTGTGATTGTTGGGACTGGGTGACAGGCAGACTCCTGTGCTTCAGGCCACCCAGTGGAGCATAGGTCCAATGCACCCCTCCTTACCTTTCCACCACCCATACCTTTCTGCCAGAGAACTAGCAGGATTTGTGGGGCAGGATGTTTGAAGAGCTGTAGAGGTGGACAGGACTGCTTTGAGTGCCTCAGGGGCAGGCACTAGTGCTTAACTAGCTGTTCTTGTCCATGCTTTGGCACCCGCTCAACATCTTTGTCCTGACCCCAAGTTTCCTGCTTACCTCCAGAAGCTCATTTTGGAGTTCTTTTGGCCAGGACTGCATTGGGGCTCCTCAAGCATCCACAATCTTCTCCTAGAAGAAGAAGGGTAGGACCTGTGCTAGATCCACAGACAGATTCACACATTCCACATCCAGGCCCTGCCAAAGATTCCTTTATAGTTGTGGTAGTCTGGCATGGAGCATACTGGTGGATCTCCTCTGCTATGCAATCGCCATCTCAGTGTACAAGTGATGGAGTTCCCCCAGTGTGCCAGAGGCTGATCCTGACTGGAGTCACCAAGGTAGGAGACCTCTTGGACTCTGAATGGAGGGATTGGGTGGACCCCAAAGTTCTGGGTTGGCACATGGGGCTTTCTACCCTTCAATCCCCCTCCACCGGTGTGTTTTTCAGGAGATGAGGGCAACCTTATCGCTCACTGCTCAAGCCTAGCTTGAGCAGGTCTTGTGGGAAGGTGCTGTCTACCCACTCCTTACCTTCGCCCCCCCTGGATCTTTTCATCAGGCCCCCACCCCATGATTCCCCACTGGCCTCCCCCTCCCGCAGATGTACCCCAAGCAGGCTGCAGGATCTACAACAAGTATGCTTCCAAACTGCACCAAGGGCACATTTGTACAAGCTTGTCCTCCACTCTCTCCATTTCCTCGCTCTCATGTCCTGCCCTGATACCAAGTGGTGGGACCTTTACCACCTGTTGAGGGTGAGGAATCCCAGTTGTCCTGTCTGTATTTCCATGGCCCACTGTGTTAGCTGGTGGCTCCTTCGTGGAGCCATGAGCATGGGTGTATACCTGGCACAATTCACTCTTCACCCTGAAGCCTGTCTCCTTTGCAGCATGACTGAGACACTGCCACATGTATATCTAAAGTGCCCCAGCCTACAGCTCCTATTTTGGCTTCTCCAGAACCTCATCCTGAGGTTCTGGCTGCACTTCTCCCCACATGTTCTGACTTATGTATACACCATCTGTGGCCCCACAAAGCTGCAGGATTTCTTTGTCAACTGTCTCCTTGCCTTGGTTAAGATGGCCATTTACAACACCAAGGAGAAGAGGAGAGGAGGTTGGCTGAGGAGGTGCTGTGCAACTGTGAGACCTATTTCTGTTCCTCTGTATCACATTCTTTCTCAAGCACTTTTGATCTAACAAGAGCCTAAAAACCTTTTCTCTCAGTCTGCATGTTTGCACAAAGAAATGCAGCTATCTTTGTTGTGGAAAGAGTTAAACCACCATCCAAAGTACTTATAGTAAGGGAGAGGAAACTTAGATTGGGGACATTTGGTCAAATCCTTTTTAGACCAGAAGGACCAAGAGATGAGTAACATCTAGGGAGACAAAAACTCAGTTTTTAAAGTTTCCACAGAAAGACAATGTGGTAGGTTCTAAGCATTAGGAATTCTCATTCACTTATTTCGGAGGAGGTCAGTCAGGTACAGTAAGAAAAAAAATTAAGCTGTATGCAGTTTGATTTATTTTTCAGGGTTCTTGTTCAACCGAAAGAACACAAAGAAAAAGATCCACCACAATCTCTGGGTACCTTCAATTTAAAGTGAAAACCAAAACCTTAGAGACAGAGCTCTGCTCAGCTCTGTGTTTTGCTAATAGAGAGTTCTGACTGCTCACTAGATCTGCTTGGAGCAATTTTCTTTCTATGTCAGAATGAAAATTCAAAATTTCAATATTCCCTGTGGAATGAGGATTTTGAAATTGGGTTTGGAAAAAAGTGAAAACAAAAACAAAACAACCCACCCTTTGTACTGATCTTTTGGAAACATTTCCCAAGCTGTTGGGACCCCCAGATGGCCACCTAATGAGATGCTGAAAAGCCAGGAGCCCTCAAGTTCAGAGAAGGGGTATTCAAGGGTATGTCTACATGGCAAGCTGTAGGCTGCACCAGTGAGGCTCAATACCTGGCTTCATAAACTTGGGCTTGCTTACAGAGCTCTAGTGCAGATGTGGCCAAACTGTGGCTTGCGAGCTGCTTGTGGCTCTTCAGAGAAAAAGTGTGATTCACGGAAGAGCACGGCAGGGAATGGCGGCATGGTGGGAGACGGGGAGAAGTGTGCAATAGTTGGGGACAGCAGAGAAGCAGTGGCATGGTAATAGCCAGCAGGAAGCACCAGTGTGGTCGGAGATGGAAGGGAAGGGCAGCATGGTCGGGGACTGCAGGAAAGCGGCGGCATGGTCGGGCCAGCAGGGAAGCTGTGGCATGGCCGGGGGGGGGGGGAGAAGGGGGGCCTGGTAAGGAAGGGAAGACAAGCAGCCGGGTGGCAAGAAATGGCGGGGACGGGGCAACGGGGGTGGGGAGGGGAAGTGCCGCATGGTTGGGGAAGCTGCAGCATGTTTAGATTTTTTCATAGGCCCTAATGCAGTTTACTCTTTGTTAAAATAACATCGTGTTTTACAAGTTCTAAACATGATGTGGAATGCTAAGAAATGAAAATAGGAAGGAGAAAAGTTTAAAACTGAATGTAAATTACTTTCAATTTTTCGCACAACTTACTGCTGTGAAGCACTGTATTCCACAATAAAATTTGGTAAATCAAAACATTCTGCTGTACTTAGAGATCTGCCTTGAGAGAGCTTTTGCATACTGCATTGACAAGTTACTGCCCAGATTTTAAAAAACTCGCTACTACCCTGTAGTCTTCTATGTTGAGCGACAGCTAAGTTTTTACTGTATAGGCCTAGTTTTCATAGAAACCTTAAGGAATTATTAGAATCTGACATTAGTAGGATTAATATTTGCCCTCTTTTTATGACAAAATTAAAGTGTGCAATGAATTTTAAGCTTAGTAATTTTGGAGTAGGTAAAAGTATGTGGTTATATGACTCAGTGCTGCTCTCAAAGGTTTAATAGTTGACTTGTGTGGCTCCTGAGTTCCATAAATTTGGCCACCCTCAGTAGTGTGTTCAAAATAGCTGACTACACATTTGGGGTCAGGATGGGGCTTGGAAGCCCAGCCCTCACCCCTGCTACATATATGTAGCTATTTTTAAAACCAGTAGCATGAGCCTGAGTGCATTGACTCAGCCTGTGAGACTTGCTGCTGCAGGCCACTGCTTGCTGTGTTGATAGATCATGGGTGGAATTTGGGGAGCATAGGCGGCAATACCTCCCAAACTTTTGAACTCCCTACCTTCCATACCATCCAGTGCTGCCCCCCCGGCTGGGCATCCCTGGTCTTAGTGGTGTACTGAGAGGAACGGAGTAGGCCATGGCCTTAGGGCTGGCCTGCAGGGGTGGTCATGGCCAGGTGTTCCTCAGAGGAGCTCCGTCCCCTCCTCGCCACTGACATCCCTGGCACAACGACCTGGTCCCTCCACCGTTCACTGCTGTGTTGGGTTCCACAAGGAAGTCACAGACCAGATCAGCGCAGCCCCTACGGATGTCAGTGGGGTTGGTTCCTCTGAAGAGAGCCCTGCCAGTGCCCATCCCAGGGTAGTGCTCAGGGCATGAATGGCCCCTTTTCATATGCCATTGCTTCTAAGATGCAGTGGTGTATTGAAGCGGGGGGGAGGGGGGAATGGGCCAGACCCTCCTCAGAGGAAGTGCCCCACCCCAGATCCTCAGCAGCCATGCTACTCCCCCAAATTAAATGATTAAACTCTGCTTGTGAGATGGACTCCCATACTCCCAGTTCTACTGACAACCCACCAAGTGGGCTGAGGCAGAGACAAAAGAGATTGCAAGAAATTTGGCAGATTTCCTTCAGAAGCCTTCCTAATTTCTGTTCACATTTTGCTGAAAACAAGATGATTCTGCAGAGTATTTCAGTTTTTTAGGAATAAGCATTTTAAAATTTAAAAAAATGAAATCCACCGGAAAATTTCCTGTCAGTGTTGCTGTCCTTCTATAGGTGCAGAATAACTCTGTTTCCAACATTCAGTCACATTTCTATAGTAGTGGGAGGAGGCTGGGAACGGGATGCCTTTCCTTGCAGAGTTGAGGTGGGTGGAGCTCTAGGTCAGTTTATAAAACAACTTCTCATTGACTCCTACCAGTGTAAAGACTGCAAACATGTTTCAGGAGCCGATGACAGCTCACGTGCCAGTAGTAACATATGACTTGCATATAGCAGAGACCAAAATGGCATCATGTGCCAACTCACCTAAGGTAAGAAAGCCTTAAAGTCAAGTTTGCTTAAGGTTTCACTACAGATGTGTACAGCACAAAGCAGGTAATGTCAGTCCTGTTTTATTATAGTATTTATTTGACAACTGCTGTGCATGATTCTTTCCAGACAGGGAGCAAGACAACATCCCAGCCTGAAGGAATTCAGAGTGAATTCCTGACTCCACTGAAATCAATGGCAAAATTTGCATTCACTTCAATGCAGCTAAAATTTCATGCTTGAAGTCTAAATGAGACATGACAGCAGGCATGGAGGAAAGGAAGGGAAAAAAAGGCAAATGACAGGGAAGGGGAACCAGCTCTTGGGACAGTGATTAGGAATTTGGATGATGGGTATTGATTTTTTCAGAGGGGTAGCTGTGTTAGTCTGTGTGCAGCAAAAAAATGACAGTCTTGTGGCACCTTAAAGACTAACAAATGTCTTTAGGCATAAGCTTGATAATGTGGGTTGGAGCCCATGGAAGCTTATGCACAAAGAAATGCCTTAGTCTTTAAGGTGCCACAGAATGCTTGATGTTTTTGCTGCATTGATTTTGTTTTGCATTTTTTATAGGTTTTTTTATTTATTTGTTTATTTTTAAAAGATTAGTAGAGGAAGCAGGCTGCCCAGAGCTGAGATTTGGGACAAAGAGCAAAGTGAGGCTATAGGAAGCAGGATGGCAATTGCTTTGATGTCTCACAGCTGAGTCGTTGTCCTCCATGAGCTCACTGGAAAGAATGGCACTTACACTGGCATTAATTAAAGTATGTGTGTGCAAAATAACCTGGTAGTTGGGATACCAGTGTGAGGACAGATACAGTGGGGCATAATGAACAACCATTCTAATTTAAGGTTTCAGCATGGGTTACTGCAACTAGGAGCTCATAATAAAGCCTGTTTTTTCTTTGTTTAATTTCCATGTTATTTTTTCTTCTCTGTTTTCAGGATCTAACCATTAAAACAAATCCTTTGGGAAGTGTTGAAACGAAGCATGGGAGTCAATGTGCAGTGCAGAGGAACAGTGAAATTAAGGTACTGTAAATGTGAGGATTTCAAAACCAAGATAGTTTAGCTAGGAGGAAAGAAGGTTGGAACTAGCTGGCTATGCACCAACAATTTAAACAGATAGTAGCACTGATAGCAGTAGTTCAGGCTTCATGGGCGAAACTCCCTTGTGTTTAGCTGAAACATTTTATTTACTTTTGGGAATTTCCAAATTGGTCTCTCTTTCTCTTTGCATTGGATTTGGTGCCTGGGAAACATACCATCTCCAGCTATCTCCAGTATTTATGAAATACTCTAAAATATTTCCTGTTACTGACTCAGAGTCAAATTCACCAGTGGTATCAGTAGATGCCATTTCATCAATTTCAACAGTTGTTTCTGAGTAGAAGTATTACTTCCATGACATGGCTGTTAAAGGTCTTTTTGATGTTTGAACCCTGATTTCCAGGGTATTTGCTCACCTTCAGATTTGAAGGACTTCAGAGGGAGGAAGGAATTTGGATACATCAGTATAGCTTCTTGGATTCCTAAGAGGTTAGCTATAGATCCATTTTTGTACTTATTTGATATCAGTGTCATTGGCGAAAGTTCTGCTAGGGGTCAGTGTGATTCCCAGGCTGGGGAGACAAACCCACGGTACTTCTGACTGAGCAAGTTGTGCTAAAAATAAGAGCATAGCCGTTGCTGTACGACTGGCAGGAGGGACTAGCCTACCCAAGTATACTCTGTGTCTTGGACAGAGCTGTATCATGGGCAGCTAGACCATGCTGCTGCAGATTCACTCTATTTTTAGCATACTAGTTTAGTCAGAGCTAGCACCAGTATACCTTGGACTGGGGATCACATCCCCAGCTCAAAGTGTAGACATACCCTCCATGACACTTTTTGTTGTCTGTCTGTACAGTAAATGCTAGTCACCAAGGCTGGATTTCCAGTTAGGCACATTAGGCACATGCCTAGTGGGTCCATCATTCTGTAGGGCCACAAACAGTGGCAGGTTTCCATGCAGGTCAATAGGGCCCATGCCCATATATCCTGGGCTATTTGGGGGTTCCTCATGAGTGCTGGAACTCCTTCTCATGCTCCTTCTCTCCCCCCTGAGGCCTCAACTCTGGTCAGGCTAGAAAGAAGGAGCCCAGCAGTGACCATATTCTACCCACCCAGAGCTGGCTGAACTGGTCACCCCAGCCACCTCCCGTCCATATAGAGCTGGCCCAGCAAGCCCTTTTCTCCTTTGTTGCTCCCCAGTGGAAAACACAAATAGCAGCTGTAGTGGGATGGGGGTGGCACTGTAGATGCTGTGCCTAGGGGTGTGTAAGGTGTAAATTCAGCTTTGGTAGTCAACTGAAAACTGAATAAGGAAAATAAGGAGATTTAAATGAAAATCTAATTCAGGTTCCATAATGGTGTCCAAAATGGTACCTGACTAAGGACCTTGGAGATCTATGGACATTTATTTCCACATTATTTGCAGTTACAAATGAGAGAAAATCTGTGCTATGTTGAATTTGTAGTTCAGCTATTATACCAGAGCTATATGAGAAATAACAAAACCCTGATTTGTGAATGGAGATGTTGGCTTGGTTCCTTGTGAATCTCAAGTTCTTCACTATTTGGATGGTCAGCTAATATTAACAAAACTATTTATAAATGCTGGCAAAAGCAGCGAGAGTCCTGTGGCACCTTATAGACTAACAGCTTTCTTCAGGCATAGGCTTTTGGGGGCTCCAGCCCACTTCATCAGATGCATTCGCTGCATCTGATGAAGTGGGTTGGAGCCCACAAAAGCCTATGCCTGAAGAAAGCTGTTAGTCTATAAGGTGCCATAGGACTCTCACTGCTTTTGCTGTACACAGACTAACACGGCTACCTCTCTGGAAATTTCTGTGAACGTTGGAAGTTTCAGAAATGATTCTCTGAAAAGTCATACAGGAGTTTCATTATTCTACTATTTAAAAAGTTCAAGACATCATATTATTGAATATGAATAATACCAATTGACTGATGACCAGACATGCAACCCAAATAATGAGTACTCAGTGCAAACTGATAATTTCACTGAACAGTTTTAGCCTAGCTGTACCCTTATAAATAATGAATGCAAACACAGAAATCTAGATTTGTTTGCATATAATCTCTGTGCCAAAATTGGGCTCTGAATTCATACCAAATAATTTGACCAGCTGCAATAACTGCATGGTTTGTTTTAAATGACATCCATCAGTTGCAGCAGTGAAAGTAAGCTTAAGGCATAAATTTTTACTGGGGTCTTTGAAAGTGTAATGCAAAGAATACGCATAAGGGTAATTACCCATTGGAACAAATTAACAAGGGATTTGGTGGACTTAAAAGCACATGATTTTTAAATCAGTTTTGAATGTCCCTTGAAAAGATATGCTATAGTTCAGTCATAAGTTACTTTGCTTGATTGGGAACCAATCACTAAGTGAAATTATGTAGACTGGTATGGAGAAGGTCAAACTAGACTTCCACAGAAGACCTAAATTAGATGCAAATAATTTAGAAGTAGATTTATAAGATACCATAAAATTTGAAAGCATGGACTGTGATACTTCCTCAGCTTATCCAGCATCTCTGGCTATGCAAGCACTACCTTCCAGGCCTCCACAGGTCCCGCTCAAAGGCTAACAATAGGCACATTCCAACCGCCAAGTGTTCTGCACGTGTGTCTCCCTAGAGTGCCCAGCCCTCCATCCATTGGATATTCACAGAATTCCCAGATCCTCTGTTCCTATAGGGAATACTGCAGCTTACGAGTTGCAATGAAGTACAGAGCAGTGCTCAGCATAAACACCTAGGTTTGTTAATAAAAGAGACCTAAGTTTATTTAATAAAGACAAATATTCAGGTGCTTGCTAATAAAAATATTAGAAACAAAGGGTTACTTATAAAATAAAATCATAAGATGCATATCAGAGCCCAGGGCTGGTACAAGGTTTCCGGGCGCCCTAGGCAATGGGGGATTTTGGTGCTCCCCCCATACTGCAGGTGCCCCTCCACCCTGCCTGCAGGCGCTGACCCCAGCTGGGGATCTGGATCCAGCCATGGGTGGGGAGTGGCACCGCCGCTGTGGGGATCCAGGTGTGGACAGGGAGTAGCAATGCTGTTGCTGGGATCCAGCCATGGAGGGGGAGCGGCGGGACTGCCGTGCGGATGTGGCCATGGGTGGGGATCCAAACCACAGGCGAGGAGCCCCTTGGCACCCCCTAATTTTTGGTGCCCTAGGCAACAGCTTAGGTTGCCCCTATGGGCAGACCGGCCCTGTCATAGCTTAAACTTAACTAACAAGATATTGTCTTGTCACATAGAGCGAAAGCTCACCCAAAATCCATTCAGTGTTTTACAGCCAGGCTGTTCATGAGACTACAATGTTTTCCTCTTGATTCCTCAATGGAAAGATCCTGAGTTTATCTCGGTCTCTACAGTGACAGTGCAAAAATCCATTGTTTTCATTTGCAAACAAGATAACTCCCTCTGCTTGTTGTTTTCTGTCTAGAATCTCCCCTCTTTACTGTGCAATCACCTGTTTAACATTTAGCTCAGTCTGTAATTAGGTGTTCACCATGAAGCATGCAAAACTCAATGTATGTGTAGGCAGACTAATGATAAACATTCTGCCTGAAAGAAACCTGTTTATCACTACATGGCGACCTGCCCCAAGTCATGCTTTAGGACATAATTTTCAGTATGTATATATTACTCCTTACATATTATCTGTAAACGCATACCTGAACCAGAGGCTCCTTATACATTCTGAATCCTTTGCCATTTGGCACTAAGAGATCACTGGGTCACATTGACAGTTACAGTTAAGTTTTCCAAGATATCCTAACTCTGTCCTACTAAAGATCCTTCTACCATTCTCTCTTCTTTACATCTGGAGTATTATAAACGTGCACTAAAAGTACAGTTTTGTGATTACCTATGTTTCTCTGGGTAAGTTTACAGTGTGAACTAGGGTTGTGATTCCCAGCTCACATATGTGTGTTTGCATTAGCTCTCATCTGTGCTATTGTGCTCATAGTAGTAAAGTACCCATGTTCCACAGGAGATGATGCAGGCTAGCTACTCTGAATATGTACCCACAGGGTTTAGATGGGTTTTACTCAGGGCAGCCAGCTTGTGCTGTTGATATCATTGCTACTGTGACCAAACTACTATTTTTAATGTGCTAGTTTAGATAAGAGCTTGTGTGAGTGTATGTAGGTGAGCTGGGGATCTCACACATACCTCATAATAAACAAGGAGTCTGGTGGCACTTTTAAAGACTAACAAATTAATTTATCACATGAGCTTTAGTAGGGAGCAAATCCCACTTTGTCAGATGCTTGAAGTGGGATTTTTCTCCCATGAAAGCTTATGTAATAAATAAATTTGTTAGTCTTTAAAAGTGTCACCAGACTCCTTGTTTGGTTTGCTGGATTAGAGTAACACTGCTACCCCTCTGGAACTACACCTCATAATGCCAGGGGTTAAAGTATAATTTGATGGGCGTTGGAACCATCCTAAATTTCTGGGCCCTCTTCATGTATCTAAGCTACTTCCCCCCAAACACCTGTCCTCCACCCCAGCTCCTGCCCCCTACCAGATATCTCTTTCCCCACGTCATCCTCACCCCTGTCCCTAAGCTTCCTGCCCCCAAGTCCCACCTCCAGCCCTCCTAACTCCCACCTCCCCCATCTTCAGCCCTCCAACCTCCTCCACACCTCTCCAGCCCACCATCCTGACCCCTTCTTCCCACCCCCCCATGCTAAGCCACCTAAGGGGAGGCTGGGCCCGGGGCCCTGCGTTGGCTTTGCTCACCTCCAGCACCCCCCCCCCTGCTGTTCAGGGACTCCCGAGGGCCAGAGCGAAGGTGCAGGAGAATCATCCTTTACTCCCCTCCCCAGAATGCTGGGCCCCCTAAAAATTGGCTATTTTTAAGTGGTCAGGGTTCCAGGGGGGCCCCCTAAAAATAGAAGGTGGAGCCAGAATGCTGCATTCCAGGGCCCACTATTTTAAATGGTGGGCCCCAGAACTCAGTGTTTCAGCTTCTTTTTCTATTTTTAGCGGCCCCAGACTGCTGACCACCTACAAATAGTGGGTGTTCGGGGGTGTTCTGGTGTACTTTAATCCCTGCATAATGCAAATATAGCTTCCTGTACACAGGCCTTGCCTACATGAGAAGGCTGTATCGGTTCAACCTAACTAGTTTCTAAACCATTCAGATGTACAGGTACAAACGGGCATCATGGACATCCTTTCAGTTTGTGTGGCTCATTTTAGTTGGTCAATACCTAATCAATTTAAGATAAACAAAATTAAGCCTAGTTTAAACAGATATAACAGCCTTTTGGACTCTTTTAAAATTAAACCTTAACTTAAAATGAAGCCACTTTCTCATGTAAACAGGTTTTGAACATGATGGTTTGTTGCCATACTAAGCTTTTGTGAAAATGCTGTAATCTCATCATCTGAACTAAGGAGTTTGTAAATGTTAACTCTGTGTATCATGTCTCTTGGATAACTGACTAGCAGAGGGAATATTATGGCAAGGCACGGAGGGCCTTTAGATCCTTAGAAGATTAGGCACCATTGAAGTGTGAGGAAGAATTGCATTCAATATGCCCAGTGAGGAATTTGTAGGGTTTTTTCCCTTAAAATCTGGTAACCCCCCCCCATTTCTATGGTGTCATAATCAGGAGCCTCTTGTCCAGTTCACATTCAGTTTGGTAGAAAGTTATCTGCATCTGATGTCCTATTTCAAGTTTCTTCTTGAAGACCCAAACCTTGTCACAGTAATCTGCGTTTATGACTTCTAGATTGGGTCACTGCAGTTTGGTGTCTGTGATGCTCCACTTTAAGGACACCTATGTTCTTTGCCTGTTGAAGCTGCTTCTGTCTTTTCCTTTCCATTTTCTCAGCTGTAAGCTTTTATCTGAGTTACATGATGGCTTACAACTTAAATACAGCTGCTTGGTGGTTATGCAGAATTAGTTGTACAGAACAACAGTATGCCATATTACAGGATCAGCACAGACTTCCTATTTGCTTCTGGGCACCATTTAGGGTGCTAACTTTGATCTTTAATAAAGATGTGTGTTTTTTGGATGTTGACAGTTTCCTTCCTCGTGAGCTGCAATGACAGTTGTGGCTCTCAGGCTAACAGTCTCTAGACTGAAAAAAATCTCAAGACTTATGGCAGAAATTTCATAGCAGAGGCTCCTTTACTAAAGTTTTTTTTCCATCACCATTTGTACAACAAAACCCTAGTCTGTTGATGTTTACCACATTATGCAAAATCCCTCTCTCTGTTATTTTGCTGCTGGAAGGTGAAGTTGGGTGAGAAGAGGTTTTCTCTTGGGGGCCTGTCCTATTCTTTTTGCTAAAAATAAGATAGTAAAGATAATTTTCTTTAGACTTTGTGTATTTAATGGCCTAAATTTTGAAAAACAAACAAGGAGTCCTATGGCACTTAAAGACTTAACAAATTTATTTATTGCATGAGCTTTTGTGGGAGAAAATTGCATTTTGTCAGATGCTTTCAAAAGATAGGATACAGTCTGCCAGTGATGAGTATAGGTGGGCAGTAGGATGACTGCCTATTATTGTTGCTAGTCGTAGTCATTGTGGTGTTTTTATTTACATTAAGGTTCCCAGAGGCTATTGCATTCTGAACACAACACAATTCTCCATTAATAAAACTTTAAGCCTTCAAATGGCCTAATCATAAGTGTCAATTTAAAATAAAAAATATCACAGTGGTTGGGTACAGTCAGAGTACCAGTTTTGATGTATTAACAGAAAATTGAGTCATGGGAAATTTGACTCTTTCAATTAATGCACATAAGTTCACTGTGTGAAATCCTTCTAGTGTTTCTTCACCTGTAAATGTCTTGTCATCTATTCTACCTGTATATTTGCCATCATTCTTGGTAGTCTGTGAAATGTGGTAGGAGAAATAAATGGCTGCTTCCATGGGAGCTGAAATCTGCTCATAAAAATAACTATGGTCTATGATTTGCTCACTGTGGGAGGAAGGGGTCCTTGGACTATGAGGAAACAGCAGCATTTATTAGTGGGCCTTATCACCAAGTGTCTTGGTCACAGGGGATACTGAATTGTTAACTGGCTTTGTCAGAGTAGCATTTTGCCAATATGACTGGAGCACATGCAGAAAGTTCAAAAACACTAGCAGGAAACACCTTACTTCAGAAAAATGAAGTCAGATTATCTCAAGTGAAAGCTCATGCAATAAATAAATTTATTAATCTTTAAAACTGCCACTGGACTTCTTGCAGGGTTTTTTGGTGGGGGAAGCAGGCCATGGAGTAAATTTTGTCCTCTAGAAGCCTCCAATACGCTATGAAGAGGAAAGCCTGCCCCTTCCCTGATTCCTGTGTCCAAGAAGACCAAACCCTGTTCACTGCACTGCTGGCATATATTTTCATAAAATTAAAATTGTACCATTTGTTAAAAAACCCACAAAACCAATCTCTGCAATTTTTCATTCTTTCTCTTTTTATGAAAATATCTAAAGTCACAAGTAGGCCCTGAATTTCTTAGAAAAGTACAGCTACACTTTTGTTAGCAATAAACAAATAAAGGAATAAATTCATGATGATGATCCCTGATTCTGTGAATTTCTAAATATTGTTTTAGATATCAGTCTGGAAAACGATTGATGATCAACATCTTTTTACTTCACATTTTATTGTCATGCAAGTACTTGATTAAGTTGCTTGTTTGTTAGGTATTGCTTCTTAAAATTCAACCTTTGTCTTTCATATATCATTTTTCAGAAGGTGGAATTATATCCCTGCTACTTGCTCACCGTAAGAATAATACGAATGAGAAATCTCCGTCGGGCAGATGCATGTGAGTATTTTTACTGTTCCTAGAAATGTTTCCTAGGTCTAAGGGTAGTCAGTACTACAAGCACCATAAGTCAAAAACCAGAAAGTAGTTGACATTCCTAGGTTATAAATAAACACCTACAGTATCATGGGATTACATATTTGATTATCAGAGTATTATGTGAGAACCAGTGGTTCAACTGTTGTGCAAGTATAACTAGTTAAATGACCTCTGATGCGTAGCAAGAAAGACAACATATTGTTCAAAATAAATTAGTGTCACAAGCACTGTTTCCCAGGAATGAAAAGGTACCAGTTTTTCTTTTACATGTATATCCATATCATGTCCCATGCATAGATGAAATAATCCAGCATCTCATGTAGATGAAACATGATGGGCCAGATGAATCTTTATTATATCATTGAAATAAATGGAGTTACACCAGGGTTGAGATTCTTTGTTTGGTTTTAAAGAGCAATGTTTCTGTACTGTCTGCTACTGACAATCACAGTGTTCAGAATTCTTTGAGATAGCATTCAGTGCATTTTTGGCAATCTTAATTTTAAAAAAGCAGTATCTTTATGCTCATCTGGAAAGACACTTTTCTCCAATACTCGTAAGAAAATCATATTGCCCTGTGAGTTTAGACACACTTCTTAAAGTTTTGCTATGATGTTTATTCTTTTTGGGGTTTGAGATGTGGAGAGACCACGCGTTTCTTGTATTTTAGACATCTTTTAAAAATGCAGTGGCTTTTGAGCAGGAATGGTGCTAGTGTTGCTGGCACCCCCCTGCAAGCACAGCAGATGCTGGTGCATATAAATGATGTAATAGCGCTGTGCAACGGTGTGCTCCCCGTTTTGGCGCCCCGCAAGCGTTGGTGCCCCCCTGCACTGCTTACCGGGCTTACTGCATTGCGCTGGCCCTGCTTTTGAGTCAAAATAAAACATCTGTATTAAACATAAAGGGCCTGGCCTGGTACCTATTTAGATCAATGGGAGTCTTTCCATTTGCTCTGTTTGGGCATTGAATCAGGCCCAAAGCTTGTTTTGGCAACTGTTTATTACAGCTAATCATCTCAAGTATGTGATAGCAGTAGCTCGCCACTACTATTCCTCTATGCATACCTGAATTAATGGGCCAAATCCTCAGCTTTTCTCAGTATAGCAGAAGGTGATCCTAAGCCACTTGGCTATCTCCCCTGAGTTTTTGGGACTGCCTAAAGATTGGTTGCAGGGGTCCTATAAGAACAGTTGTACCAGGTAAGGTGTAGGCAGAGCACTTGTGCATTTTGACTCCCACCGTCCCATCTCAACCATGCCCCTGATCTTCCTCTTCTAAAGAGTGATGAGGAAGGAGGTTGGATAGGGTTGCCTGTTCTGGCTTTATGCTAAGAGACCACAGCTGTCCTTCTGAGGATGCTTTCAGAGCACTTTGTGCTGAACAGAGGCAGAGTTGAAGATTGAGTGTAGTATGCCTATGCAATCTTTCTTCCAAAGGGCTATACTTTTAATCATGTGTTTTCTTTGTTGGCTTAATGCCTAGGTGTGGTTTGTGCTTGGAAACTGAACACTCCCATATGCTTTATGCATCTTGGGTGTGTTTAGCTCTCTGGGTCTTCAAAATAAATCTTGCAATAGTTAGCTGCAATGTCTTTGACATTGTACGTGGGCATGGGGTCAAATTCAGAGGTGACTATGAGGGAGGACAGTGTGAATATAAATTAGTGTAATTTACACTTTTCCACACACCCCAATATGTATGTTGTAGTAACGTGGGCTCCCTTAAACTAAATAGTTCTTGTTTACTTACTCTCATCATCACTCCTACTTACAGTACTAGTAAGTAACTTATGCTCCTGCCCTGTCACATTACTTTTGAATTTGGCCCACAGAGTCAGTGTATTAATTGATGTACCTTACACACAAATGGGGCCAGAAGAAAGGCTCACAGCGTGCCAAAAAAAAAAAAAAGAGAGAGAGAGAGAGGCTACTAATAGGAGAATGTGAGTGCAAACAGATCACCTCTTATTTAATTTATACCATTTTCTTGACATTGCCTTTACATTTGTTAAATCCCTTTATGCTCACTTATGCATTGGTGAGTGGGTAAAGTGATCATAAGGGACTCCCATTTTCAAAAAACAGGCACTGAGTTTGCTGTCTAGTTTGAGACAGACATCTTGGATCTGATTTTCAGAGGTGTTGAACACCTGCAGCTCCAGATATAGGTCCAAGATGGACACTAAAAAATGGAGATGCTCTAAATCAATGTCCAAAGGGGTAGCCGTATGGGATTTTCTCCCATGAAAGCTCATGCAATAAATTAATTTCTTAATCTTTAAGTGCCACAGGACTCCTTGCTTGTTCTTTCAAATCAATGGCCACTTGTGAAATGTAGTCCCCAAGACTGTAAAGTGTAAGGCAGTCTAGCTTCTGTCACTTTGCAGATCACTTCTGACTTTGATGTGCTCTTTGTAACTCAATTTGCAGTATGTTGTTTTATTTGTTGTTAGCAGAACATGTTTTTTGATGTTAGTAGAAGGTATTTTTGCCTTACTTTTTATCAATTTGAGCTTGATTATGATCCATTTATATTAAATGCATACAAAAGCTCTCTCTAAATCTGTTATCCAGATCCGTTAGTGTCATTATTGCTTAGCAGTGACTGTTGATCCAGTGGTGAAATCTCATGATATTCAAAAGCTTTTTTTAGCAATCTCATAATGGGGCATCTGTGTATTAGTATGAACTTGGTATCTTTTAAAAATTAATAAGAAACAGAAAATATTGGAATATGATGTGACCAGGAAGGCAAAAAGATTTTGCCTCTTTCATGGAAAAGGAGTTATAATTTGTTTCTTTTTTATACGTGGCAGGCTATTTTTAAATTATTAAAAAAAGCAAGGAGTCTTGTGGCACTTAAAGACTAACAGATTTATTTATCGCATGAGCTTTTGTGGGACAATATCCCACTTCGTCAGACGCTTTGAAGAGGGAGAACTTACAGAATTGGATGAAAATAAATGCAGGGGAGTGTAAGACATGGGATCAGGTCATACTGCAACAGCAAATCAGAGCACTT
>ML681963.1:86473471-86487560 GCA_007922195.1 Podocnemis expansa | reverse complement strand
ATTCTATAATTCTGAAACAGAAATGCTGGCACGTTAAATCAGAAATGTTTAACTGAGAGCTCTGTTAAGCTGTTATGTATATCAGTTGGCACAAGATGATAATGTTACCGGAAGCGACTGCACAAATAAGGTTGAAGTGATACTTATAAATGTACAGCTTTGCTAGTTAGCTTGTATCTACTGTATATGTTATGCATCATACTGTATATATACATTATATATAACTAATTTACATGTACATATAAAATATACTGTATATATTTAAGAAGATTGTATATATTATAAAAATGTAAATATATTTTTTGTTTTTTAAAATTTCCTGGGAATTTATCAAAGTTTATTAAAAAACTGAAAGAAAAGAAAAAGTAAACGTTGGGGCAAAAATTAACTTTACAATTTTCTGTATAAATATCAGGGTTAGTAACATGGGACATGAGGACACAAAAAAGTTATAGAGAAAAAAAAACATTTACTGTTTATAAAGTCATTAATTCTAATCGCTATTACAAAAATAAAAGTTCCTTTTAAACAAAAGCAAAAACTGTTTATTATTGGTAACTTGCACAATTTACTCTCGATATAAGGGCCCTCAGTGTGAATTTCCAGGATGGTATAGGCTCACAGCAGTTTTTCAAAGTGTTCTTTTCAAGGTTTTTGCCACCGATTCAGAAAAAGGTCTCCCTAGCAGCCAAAAATGGGTTGCTATCACCTGAAGAACACCAGAGTCCAAGAGGCATCCTGGGGGGAAGAGGAGAGGGGTCAAGAGCGGCAACAGCCCTGGACCCTGCAATTTCTCAGGCCCTGCATTGCCACAGGGCAGCATAGTGCAGGGCCTGCACTGCTGGCTCCCACCTCCTCTGCCTCTGTCCATAGCCCCTGCCCCACTGCTTTCAGGCGGGGAGGGAGTGCAGAATCTGATCTCTGAGCCTGCCCTCCTTGCTCCCAGGGCAGAACTCCACTCTCCTGCACCACTCCTGGGCTGGCTGTTCTGCCCTGGGGGTGGGAAGGGCTGGCCCAGAGGCAGGGCAGGAGAGCAGAGCCCGGTCTCTGGGCCGGCTTGCCCTGCCCCTGGGGGGCCACGTCTCTGGGCTGATCCACCCTGCTCCTCCAGCACTGGGGGGGGCACAGGCCATTTGGCCCCCACCCCCACCTAGGGACTGCTCTGCAGAGTCCATAGATAAAAATAGTACTTGAACAGAAGCCCCATCCAAAAATTGTCATCTTTCCTGTCACAGAGGTTGAACATGGGCTGGGAACCAAAACAGAATCAATCCCACTTGCTGAGATAGAGACCAATCAGCAATAGATCCTGTTTTCTGTCACTGGTCCAGGAGCAGGAAGGGTTCTGTCTGGGAGTTAAAGAAGATGGATCTATGGGCCCTGGAGCTCCTCTCCATAGGTCATATATAGAGTGATCACACTGTAAAAAGTGTTCATCCAAAGGTGAATAAGGTGTTTTTGTCTTTTATCATTTCTCTGTATGTTAACGGGCCAGTCTACCTTGAAAGTCCCTTACAGTGTGCGCTAACTACTCAGGCTAAACAATCTGTTCCACTATGTATTTTGCTGCGATGATGGGAGTACTTTTCCCAGAACTGAAGAAGAGCTCTACGTAGTTCAGAGTTGCTTTCTCTTACTGCCAGATGGTGGTTTAATAAAAGATACTAGCCCAGCCTCAGGCATTGTCTTTTCTCTGCTTTTGTTCCCCCCAGAGTGCACCCTGCCTGCTGCTCTCTCCTTTCTGTCCCCTCCTGCCCAAAGGGCAAGCAATGTGGAAGGGAGGGAAGAAGAGAGGGTAGAAGCTGGGGGAGATCCTCAGGGGAACAGGTGGAGTGAGGACAGAAAGAGGTGGAGTGAGGGCAGGGTCTCAGAGGGAAGAGGCTGAATGGGAGCGGGGCTGTAGTCGGGTGCCTGTGGCACCCCTGCTTCTCAGGAGTTTCCAGTAGTTGCACTCCAAAGATGGCAGGCCAGCATGCCTCCAAAGGGAGGTATGCTGCATCCAGGATTTCTCGCTTAAGCTGCCTCAAGCCTTCACCACCCACCACCCAGGCTGTGGCTCACGGGTACTGAGCACCCCATATTTTTTTCAGTGATGCTTTAACCCTTGGAGCACCCATGGAGTCAGCACCTATGAATTCATCCACCCTGTATCGCCAATATCCTGGGACCAAAATGGTTGCAACTTCTCTGTATACAACAGTGAAAGATATTCTACTTGTAAGAGTAGTTAAGAACTGGACAAAAGTGCCTAGGGAGGTTGTGAAATCTCTGTTATATGTAGGTTTTTAAGAACAGGTTAGACAAACACCTGTCAGTTATGGTCTACATAAAATAATCCTGCTTCAGTGCAAGAGACTGGACCTGATGACCTCTCAAGGTCCTTTCTAGTCCTACATTTCTACGATTCTATGTCAAGCAATAACAAATACTTGTTTTGGTTAAATAACCATTGACTTGGGTGTTGGGGAATCAATGAACATGACACATTGCACCCAAAATAAGAATATCATTAAGGCTGAAAAGTCAAGCCCTCAAAAGTTAGACAATGACAAAATTAAGATTGCTTGTATAACTGTAATTTGGCTCCCTTGTGCATTATGATACAGTCTTGAATTAAATGATTGCCTACAATTTTTTTCAGCCTGCTTGGGATGGACATGTTCTGTAGAGTGAAGGAGGCTATTGTCTAGGTTCTTCTGCTTCACTTGCTGTGGAAGTTGGAATATGTGTAGTGAATGAAGCATGGGGTTGCAGGAATAGAATGTCCTCCTGATTAAAGCATTTGAATGCTATCTTGAAGAACTGGTTTGTATCTTCACAATTGCCACAGAGTTTCTTTGTGATGCTGGGAAAATCAATTAAAACAAAATGGTCGTGGGTGGCTGCTAATTATGTGCAGGGCCAGATCAACACAGGGGCTGTAGGGACTGAAGTGCCTTGCCTTGATTTAAAGGAGGGCCCTGGGCTTCAGCCCCTATGGGATCTGCATGATCTGGGCTCTTGCTTCCCCCTCACCTCCAGCACCAGCAGGGGCCCTCCTGGCATCCCCAACTCCCCCAAACAATGCCACGAAGTACTATGTGGTCATGAAATTAAAGATGGTGTCATATTGCACATGTACATGAAAACCAGATTATGGCATAAACCCACTTCTGAGAACCTGTTGCTACCTCTGCTGCTCTTGCTGGGCTTTTGTGGCAATAACTAATAGGAGGAGTATGAGGAAGTACATTCTGAAAAGGTGAACTGGACTAGAATGTGGGATCCACCTAACATGGAGAGTGAAAGGGAGTGAGGAATGTGTGGGGACATAAACTCTGTGCATTAGGCATCCTGGAGAGATTACTCAGGCCACAAGAAATGGAGGTAAAACTGTCTGAAAATTTTCAGATGGAAGTTTTCCATTGAAAAATACTGATTCAACAAATTCAAAACCCATGGGAATGTGTCAGTTTTGCCAAAATTTCTTTAGAATAAAGCTCAAAACTATTCATTTTGACATTTTTGTTCAATGACTGAGTTTTTCATTATAATATTTTTTTATCTTATAAATAATATTAACTAAAGGAAAAGTCAATATTGAAACAAAGCCTTTTGATTTTATTTAAATTAAATATTTGGAATGCAATTTTCAGAATATTTTGTTTTCCAGAAATTCCTAATTTTGACATTTTTTTTCTGATTGAATGAAAGAAAATTTCAGAATTGTGGCATTTCCCTCAGAATATGGATATGATTTCCATACAACTCTAGACAGATGTGATAAGACCAAGATAGCCTGAAGAAAAGTCCTCAGATCTCCTTTACTGCCCTCCCCCTCTAAGTTTTAGAGAGAAAAAAAGTAGTCTTTGAAACCACCAAATGGTCTCAGATTACTTCCTCCAAAAAGCTCATAACTGCTGCATCCCAGATAGATCTGGATATCCTTTCATGCTCACATGTTCATGAGCTACCATTACCTTCCAAATGTTTTTCTTTCCAAGACATTTCACTCATTTTAGTTACCGTGGGTATGTCTACATTGGAGGCTCAGTTAAGTCAACTTAACAAGGTGGACTTTAAGTTGACTAAAAGTTGGCCTTGTTAAGTCAGCTTAGAGCTTCCACACTCAAAATTCCTCTAGACTGCCTGCGTCCACACTGTCAGTAACTAGGTCAACTTGATGCTTAAGTTTACTTAAGGCAATGTAGATGAGGCATAGCCCTTAAGTAGACTTAATAAGGTTGCCTTAAGCATCAAGTCGACCAAAGGAAGCACTTAAGTCAACTTAATAAATTCCCAATGTGGACAGAGCTTTCCTTAGGTCAACTTAAAAAAGGTTAGGTTGACCTAAGGCTCTAGTCTAGACATACCCAGTGTTAGTTAGGTTTCACGTAAATGTATATAGCAGGGGGTGGCCAAACTTATGAAACTCAAGCACCACACAAGTTGCTTATTAAACCTTCAAGAGCTGCACTGAGGCATATAGCCATATTTTATCTACTCAAAAATTGCTAAAGTTTAAAATTCATTGCATGCTTTAATTTTACCATAAAAAGAGGGCAAATACTGATCCTACTAATGTCAGATTCTAATAATTACTTAATGTTACCATGAAAACAAGGCCTACCTATACAGTAAAAACTTAGCTTCTCCCTGCTGTCCTGACCATGCCACCACTTGTCTTCACCCTCTCCCACAATGCCATGCTTCTCCGCACCATCCCTGATGCCCCGACTATGCTGCCGCTTCCCCATTGTCTCTGACTATGCCATGCTTCTCCGCACCATCCCCAGTGCCCTGACCATGCCGCGCTTCTCTATACCATCCCTGAGGCCCCGACCATGCCGCGCTTCTCCTCACCATCCCGAGTCCCCAACCATGCCACCACTTCCCCACTGTCTCTGACCATGCGAAGCTTCTCTGCACCATACCCAACACCCTGACCATGCTGCTGCTTCTCACTGTCTCTGACCATGCTGTGCTCAGGGCTGTCCCTAAGGTAGGGCAAGAGTGGCAGGCATCCAGGGCCCAGCACTTAGGGGGGCTCCGCCAGGGCAGCACTGCTGCCCCCCCTCCCCCCCATGCGAGGGACTGGGTGAACTGGCCAAAAATAACAGCCTGGTTCATAGGGCTGGCTTGCTTCAGGAAGCCTGTTGTAATAGAGTAGATCAGGGTTGCAACAAAGGTGAGTCATTAGGACTAACAGTTAGGTGTTAATTGTTATTCAGACAACCCCTATGCCTCTCTCTTTGGACTTCTCTCATTCATATGAAAATGACTGAGCTCACTGGCAAGCAACCTTTGTGTTTTTGTATCAATAGGCCCAATGAAGAAAAGAAAAAACTGCAAACACTGCCTTATTCCACCATTTCTGGGATATGGGGATTGCAGTTATTTATGCAAATTAGGACTTGCCTCTTTTTTCAGTGGGTTGAGAATGCCCTTGCTTGCAAAAAAAAGTTATAACTTGTAGATTTTAATAAACACTCCAGAGATTATTTGAGTGATAATTAAAAAGAAGAGAGTAAAGCAAACTGTTGGAGCCTGTGTTACAAAGGATGGCATTTTTTCTACAATTAGAAAGCCTAAGTAACAATGAAATCCAACTCAGGGGTGGATCTGCTGGAAGGAGAAGTTATAACAAGGTCATAATCTGAATCGGGGAGTGGATAGCCCCATTTTGTTGCTGCCTTATGCATGCTGCCAGGGGTCACCAGACCAAACAAAGAAGGCTAGCATCCTTCCAATCACAAAACTGTGGACAATTGTTTGTCTTGCAGACTCAGGGAGCAGATGAAGTGCAGAGGTGAAAGTGGAACCCAGAGGGGCTGCTTCAGTTCCTGGGATTTGGCAGTGGAGAAGAGAGCAGGACCTGGAGGCAGGGGCATCATTGGTGTTGGGCACCCCGGGGCATGTGTCCCACGTCCCAATGCCAGTGCCCCGGATCTCCGGCCCAATCGGGCTGGGGATCCGGGGCCCGATCCATGGCCACTCGCAGCAGCCCCATCCCCGGCAGGGATCCGGGGCCCGGCTGGCTGCCTGGCAGGCCCCACCCCTGGGCAGGGATAGGGCCAGGGGGAGGCCGCACCGCCGTGGGTAGCTAGGCTGCAGTGGGGCCAGGCCAGAAGCAGCCGCTGGAGGCCAGGCCCATGCCCATGGCCACAGGCGGCCAGGCCCCCCATCTCTGGCCAGGGACGGGGCCGCCGCGGTGGCTGGCAGCCAGGCCCGTGGCAGCCCCATCCCCTGCCGAGGATCTGGGGCCTGGCCGCCCGTGGCCACAGGTGTGGGCCCGCTCTCCAGCAGCCGCTTCTGGCTGGGCTGGGTTGTGGCCTAGCGGCCCACAGTGGTGTGGCCCCCCCCCCGGCCCTATCCCTGGCCAGGGGGTGGGGCCTTCTGGCTGGGGGCATGGCCTGCCCACTGGGGGTGGGGGCTGGGCCCGTGCCCCGGGTCCCTCCCCGCCCCAGCACCGCCTCTGCCTGGAGGGACTTGGACAGGTTCGGCAGCAGACAGGATCTTCCAGGACCTTTGTTTCCAGCCTGGCATTGGCTCTCTTCTCCTTCCTCTGTCTCAGCACTTCCATCTCATTTCTCCACCTAGTCCGCCCCCCCCCCCCGCCCACATTTGCAAGGCGCTCCCACACGGACACTCCAGGCTACTACATGCCATTTTAGAGACTTGACATACTTCCTGATTTGAGACAGAAGTATGGAATGTGTGATCACCCTCTTCATGTTCCATGTAGGTGATCTCAGATTAGATGTGTAGTTTTCAGAGATGCAGTAGAAGCCTCAAGAGAAAGGATGAAAGCCATGAGGGATTGCCACCCACCCAACCACCTCCCCCACCCCCACAACCAATGGTCACTTCAGTTTCCTGGCAGCAGCTGGTTTTTTTCAGTGGACGGTTGCCACATGGCAGAGGGGTCCGGAGCTAGGTCCTGAGGAAAAAATTTTGACAACTACTGGCTTAAGGGAGGCTGAGAAACCAAACCCTACACTCTGGTTCTGCCGCTTTTGGCTGGCTCGCCTGGTCCCTGGCGTGGGATGGACAGCATGGGGCCTGCCGCTCCCCTGGGCTGGCCGGCCCCACCCCCCCATGCCCAGGGGGTTGAGTGGGGGCCCCGCAGAGGATGATTCACCCAGGGCCCTGCACCCACCTAGGGATGGCCCTGGCTGCACTTCTCTGCACCATCCCTGGGGCCCCAAACATGCTGTCACTTCCCACTGTCTCTGACCATGCCACACTTCTCTGCACCGTCCCGAGTCCCCAACCATGCTGCCGCTTTCCCACTGTCTCTGACCATGGTCCCACTGTCTCTGACCATGCCACACTTCTCCACACCATCCCCAAGTCCCTGACCATGCCGCTCCTTCCCCACTGTCTCTGACCATGCCACACTTCTCCACACCATCCCCAAGTCCCTGACCATGCCGCTCCTTCCCCACTGTCTCTGACTGCGCCGCCACTTCCACACTGTCTCTGATGATGCCACCACTTCTGCATTGTCTCTGATGATGCTGCTTCCCCACTGTCTCTGACCATGCCACTGCTTTCCAACTGTCTATGATCATGCCGCTGCTTTCCAACTGTCTCTGACCATGCTGCCACTTCCGCACTGTTTCTGACCACGCCACCACTTCACCACCATCTCTGACCATACCGTGTTTCTCCACAACATCTCCGACCATGCTGTGTTTCCCCCCAGTGTGCTCTTCTGCAAGCTGCACTTTTTCTTTGAACAGCCGCATGCAGCTCGAGCGCTGCAGTTAGGCCACACCTGGTATATGCCCTAACTTTTATTGTTAAAAACTACATGTGGAATAAAAAATAGTGACACTCAGGATACTAAAAAGTTTAACAATGCTAAACAAATGAATTCCCCACAGCATTTTTAATTTTCTTAAATGAATACATTTTGTATGTCTTTATTTTACATCTTTGTTGAATATTGCTCCCGCTTCCACACATTGCAGCCTAGGAAGTTTCAGGGTTGTGTTTAAGTTGGAGACCTCTAAGAAATGGGACAAAGTGTCTTTACTCACTCATCCTCCCAGGTTCTCTAGGAGGGCCCGATCCTCTCCCTGTCTGGTTCCTGGTGGGTCCAGCTAGTAAAGCATGTTAACTTCTAATCTAGAGAGTTGTTCTGTGGAGAAGAGGAAATCTCTACTGTCTTCTGTAGCAGAGAGAGATTGTGCATCTGTTTTTCACTGACTCACTTCTATCTCAACTTCCAAAGGTGCTTAGGACAAAGCAGAAAGGGTGCCATCCCAACTGTCTCCAAAAGTCTTCGAAGAGGAGTAGGTAAAGGTGACCAGGGTCTCCACAAACAACAACAAAAGGATACCACAGATGTGTGTGCTGCAACTTTTGCAGTTTAGAAGGTTAAAAACTGTTTGATAGTTTAGAAGGGTAAATGTCCGTCCTCTTACTCTTTTGTAAAAACTATAGATTTGTTTCTTTACTGGAATTTATACAAGGAAAAATCAAGACCTTTTTCTTTCTTTTCCATCTTATCTTTTCCATTCTTCTCAGCAAGATACACTGGATAGATGTGTTAGATATCAGTTACCATAATCTTTGCTGTTAAATAAATCCATCTTAATTTTAGTACAGTGCACTAATTTCTTCAGTGCCACTGAACATGGGGTATATTGATACAGTAACAGTTATGCTGTACCTCTTTTTATACAGTAAGCCACTCTGATTGCTATGTGAGCTTGTGGTTGCCAACAGCAACATGTGAAAAGGCCAAGACTAAAACTGTCAATGACTGCAAAAACCCAGTGTGGAATGAAACCTTCTACTTCAGAATTCAGAGTCAGGTCAAGGTAAGAAACTGAGAATTCCTCCCTTTCAGCAGCCTGAAGATCCGTCACCACTTAGGCAGAAGTGGGATTTTCATGTCTTCTGCAACCTGCAGTTTAACTCCCCAGATGACTAAAATACCATTAATAAAACTTTTGAGGGTACTTTCTCATTCTTCATAGCTGATGAATTGGAGAATCTATATTTCAAATGTTCAGGGATGAATTAAGATAGCTAAATTTCATTCTTAATAAAGAAATTGTTATTTTTCTTATTTAATGGAACCCACACTAGTAAACAGGAACTACAAAATTCAAGCCTATTATTAGATGACATTTATATTAACTTTGCTCTATTTTGTTTGTCTGTCTGTATTCCCTGTGGTTGCTCACCTTTCTCCAGGAGATGGCATAATGATTATAGGTTAGATTTTGGGCAAGTGGTGTTCATAGGTTTTGATTTGCTCTACTGTTGGTCTTTATTGAAAAATGATACAAAAACAATTTTTTTAGAACAGATAAACTTAAAACTAATACACTAAAATGGAGAAAATAAGTACAGAAGTAATTCATAGTAGTCAGACTTCTTGTATGAGGCATTTTAACTACCGTGAATGCACTTGTTCGCAAAAAGGTCACCTGGCCACTACAGCATGTACAGTGGCCAGCCATCATTTTGCAAACAAAGGCATTCAGGGAGATTAAAATGCCTCATATGAGAAGTCTGACCACTCTGAATTACTTCTGTACTTGTTTTCTCCTTTTTAGTGAATTGGTTTTAAGGTTGTCTGTTCTAAAAACCTTGTTTTTATATTATTTTTTAAAAAAACTCTACTACCAAACAACCCACTACAGGAACTTAGTGGTAACATGCTCTGTGCAAAATGGGGGGAAGCATTGAATCATAACAAATTAACATTGGCTGATTGGTGATCCTAGGAATCAATCATTGCTACTTGACAATTAGTGCTTGTAAAAATTCAGAATTTTGATCTCACAGGAAGTGTTCATATTTTGAA
Source organism: Podocnemis expansa (assembly GCA_007922195.1). NCBI lineage: Eukaryota > Metazoa > Chordata > Testudines > Podocnemididae > Podocnemis > Podocnemis expansa. Next base: position 86,477,755 of record ML681963.1, on the reverse strand, counting down.
ATCTATTCTCATCCCAAATCAGGGATGGGGAGGAAGGAATCAAAATACTGTTTTTAGAGGTGGGGGAAATGGAAAGCTCTGAAAAAACTTGAGTTGGAAATGTTGACAAGAAATATTTGGACATTTCCAGAGCAAAATGTTTCTTTTCAGTTTGTTGAATGGTATCAAACATTTTGCTTTAGGTTTGCTCAATGTTAGTCTGTGTTCTGTTGAGTTGCTGCAGCAATAACATATGGGAGCTGTACTTTGGGTGCTGCATGCCCCCATTCTTCTCAATTGGCCAAGAGCTCCAGCTGGACTAAAGCTCCCTTTATGCACCACAGTGATTCAGTCAGGATGAATTAGGGGTCAGCAGCCTGTGGCATGAGTGCCAAAGGCAGCAATTAGTGCCCTAGCCAGGAGCTGTGCCATGCCCCACTCCCCTCTATCAATGTTGTCTGATCCTTCCATTCTCCTACGTAGGGCCAGCTTGCAGGAAACAGGGCTGCAGCTTCAGCCAGAAATGCCATTGTTGCCATGGGCCCACAGACTCCCACTGCCAAAAATGGGACCCTCAGACACCTCCAGGCAGCACTGCCATGGCGGCACTCGTAGAGGAGTGAGGAGGGCATTTGGCTTGCACTTTCCTAAAAGTAGCTGACTGCTGCTTCAGAGTGTCATGGAAACTAGAGTCTAGCCAGGGAATCCAGTCCATAGAGGAGAATGGAGGTATGAAGCACCCAAACTACCTCTCCTATGAACAGGAGTTAAAGTAGGCCAGAACGCACCAGAACGGCATTACAGGGCCCATTCTTTTTAGGGACCCAGCATTCCAGGGTCCCTAAAAATAGAAATAGAGCCGGGACATTGCATTCCAGGGCCCACCATTTAAAAGAGTGGGCCACAGAATGCAGCATTCCAGTTCTATTTTTAAGGGCCTGGAACGCTGTTCCAGCACGGCGGGAGAGAGCAGTGAGGCATGTCAGCTGTCCTGGTTCCTCTGCACATGTGCAAATAGGGCTAGAGGCAGAAGCCTCAAAGCACAGCCTGCAGGGAGGGGGAAATAGGGGTGATTCTTCACTGCCCTGGCATGTGGCTGCCAGTGAGTGTTGGGACAGTCCTGCTGCGCTCCCCTTTAGGAGCGGGAAGCTTGTGCTGGGGGGGGGGGGTCCTGTCCCCCTCATGGGGCACCCAAGCTGGGGTTGGGTATTGGGGGTACAGTGTGGATTTTGGGGTGGGTATTGGGGGCCGGGGGAATATTGAGGACAGAGGAGTGGATATTGGGGGTGGTAGCTGTGGTGGGGGCAGGCATTTGGGGGAGCAGTAGCTGGGGTGGGTGAAGGGAGCCTGGACCTGTGTGAAGGGGACCTGGAAATTTAGGAGTGTTCTGTGGCCCCGCAAATTATACTTTAACCCCTGCCTATGATGCATTGCATCAGCTCAAGCAAATACAGATTAACGTTGAACTTAACATTTCATTTAGATTTTCATAAAAGAAAATACAAAAATTTCAGCAAAATCTATATTTTCCCATAACATTTTTAATTGTGTGGAAATTATATTTTCCATGAAAAAAGCAATGAAATCAAACCAAACAAAAAATCCCTAAAAACATTTTGACGAAATATTCTCTATCAGCTCTACCAACTGCTACTGAATTGACTGATTCTTTAGTAGCTATCACGTACAGCACCATTTTCCTACTAAACACCTGACAAATTTCAAACCATTGAAGAGTTGAGATTAGTCAGAGATTCACCCTCTGCTGTTCTAGCTTCCATCTGTGATTCAGTCTCAGAATCTGCACCCCTTTCAGCTGTATGCATCCCTTTCATCTGTGAAGCTGAGGTGGGAGGCCTGAGATGGTGAATTCAGTGCATTACAACTAAACTGACAAATATGTAAGGAAAAAGAGGGGAATTGTGGGAAAGTTGGTTGTATTGGAAAAGAGAGGTCAATGACTAGTGTCACATAAGGAGCCTAATTTTCTACAAAGAATTTAATGCCCCACATACACCTTGCTGTCTATGGAGGGTGTTCTTTTATTCACAAAATACTGTTGCTGGAGAGGTCAGCACCATCTGCAAGTTACTGTTTGATGAACTGCATAATTCAATGATTTTAAAGTCACCTGGTACTATGCTATATATTGTCTCATTGTACTAATCTTTGTATCAAATCTATAATCTTAATAAAAGTACTCTGTCACAAGAAAATAAGAATTTATAAATATTGGTGTTCTTCAAATATTCACTAAATGTCTTAAGGGATTCCAAGATGCACATTTTTAAAAAACAGCTAAGGAAGTAATGAAACATCAATTAAGTGATGGTAAAACTACATTTTTACACCTGATCTACACTGGTTGTGGATTTCAGTGACACTTAGCAGGAGATATGCAAACTACGTACAGTAATTTGTGTACCTTCCGTAGACTTCCTAACATCTACTTACCACGGTGTCTCCCCTGTGCTGCATTGACAGGAAGTACCCTCCCTATGGTCCAATGTTATGCTACTTGCCTTGATGGATTAGCAGGCTCGACTTCCGGGTTTGATTGAGCAAGTCTTCAATGCTACTCAATCAAATCCACAAAATCAGTCTGTTGGTGCCACTCTCACTGGCACTGTAGACATATCCTTAGAATAGTAATAATAACTCTTAGAAGTTATATACCACTTCTTATGCTCAAAGTACTTTATAAACATAAGTAAACTATTATATTAACTAAATGGCTGGACATTTAGTTATTAAAAAGAAATTGAAAAGCTCAAAAATTTAAAGTTAAGGTTAAAGATCTAGTTAAAGATACTAAACATTTACAAATCACAAATGTTATAGTTCATAATAGAAACTTTGCTAGCATCCTGTTATCAAATTAAAGAAGTGAGTAAATTGCAGGGTGTTTAGAATATTTCTTTAGTGAAAGGTATTTAATTTTGCAGCACATTGATATCATTTTCTTATGTATGACAACAAAAGATTTATTTGGCATTGCTGTGCAATAAAATGTAAGTAATATAAAATCCTCACAAAGAGCATTAAAATTACATTTTGTGGGTATTTTCCCATAGCAATTACTCTATGACCTCTATGTGCTCATGTAAAAAAATTACCAATTTTTTTGTAGATTACACAGCATTTGTTTAGAATTATTCTATCACATAATGTAATTTGGCATTAAATGAGTTCTTGCTGTAACCACTCATAATTTGTGGGCACTGTTCACCTTTATGCTCAGTGAAATTATCAGTTTGACCAAGTACGAGACCTTGTGGTTTGTGTTAGGGCTGTTTTTGCTCTTTAGTTCCTGACTACCCATAGTGGTCCTGCACCTAATAATATTGAAGTCAATAACATTATTTGTGTGTGGCCTGTAACGCAGAGGCAAATCCTGGCTGAGTTGAGGAGGAAACTATCTTACTTCAAATAGATTTCCTCAAAGTTGGATATTTGCAAAATTTTCTTATCACTTAACATTTCTTCCCTTCCTTACACAAAGTAAATACAGACTATCTTCAAGATTCCCTGCTTCCTGGACTTTGTGAAAGCCAAAACGTCGAATTTCTAAACTCCCTCATCTCCCTTCCCAGAACGTGCTGGAGATGGCTGTCTACGATGAGGATGTCATTTCCCAGGATGATCACCTTTTCTCTGTGTACTTCGACGTAGCTAAACTTCCACTTGGAGAAAGAGTTCTCATGTATTTTAAGACTGGCCCAAAGGTGAGGTCTGAAATAATAGGCAGGGTTGACTGAGAAGGACACACTTTTCTGTGTTTCTTGCCTAAACTGCTATATGTATTACTACTACTGTTTTCCTTCCTATGTCACAGATTGGCCAGATATAGCTCCAGTATTTCTCAACTGCTGCATGTTAAAGGTGCTTTACAGTTACACAGATCAGTTTGGCCTCAGCATACTTGTGAGTGAAGCATGGCAAACGTATAATGCCCTTTGCAAAGACCCTTTCTCCTGACCTTGCCACCAAGAATGACTCTCCTACAGGCTGTGTTCACACAGCACTTTTGTTTCGAAACAACCTCGTTGTTTCGAAACAAAAAAAAAACATGTTCACACGACACACCGTTGTTTCGAAACAACAGGTTCCCGTCGTTTCGAAACAAGGGCGTTGTTTCGAAACAAGTTAAACCCCATTTGGGGGCGAAACAACTCGTGTGTACATGTTGTTTCGGAACAAGACGTTCCGAAACAACAGGTCAAGGGCTGCCCCCTCAGCACCCTGGCCAGGGTGCTGAGGGGTGTCCCTTGGCCAGCACCTGCAGAGCCGGGCTGCAGGCACCGG